>CM053789.1:175336536-175936536 GCA_028749045.1 Cupressus sempervirens | reverse complement strand
CTATTAAGAATTTTTTCCCTAGAGAAAGATTGAAGTTGAATAGGGAAACTTTCAAGGAATGTATTATACATCTAGATATTATTATTTGTTTGGCTTGACTGATAGAAGTTGGTGTATTGTTCACTGCAATATGAATCAAAATGCCTCATGTCACAAATATGATTTTCTTTGAATCTCTTGTAACCAGCTCTCTGTTCATTATCATGTTGTCCTATGAACATTCTATATAGAGCTTCACCTACTCCCAATATTACTTTGGCATGTAGCAACGATAGGATGAATGAAATGACATGTAGAGACAACAATGTACATTGAAGTTTTGTTATAAATAAGCAACTAGATTGATTGGACCAATTCACAAGTCGTCATGGTTATCAGTATTCTAAAAAAAAAATTCGAAAGAAAATATAGCTGATGAGACTAAAATTTGCCTTTATTTTGTAGTGTTTAAGATACTTTGTTGATACTCTGTTTGTCTTTGTTATAACACTTATGGACCTATGTTTACCAAACCTTTGATGAACCTCTGGGGTAGAAACTATGTCATCTTTTGCAATTATTATATCTAGTATACATTATTTCATATAGTTATCAAAATGTGTGTTCTTATGTTTGAATTTAATTTGATAAATGCTTCTTTGTAAACATGATTTGTGTCATAACTAACCTATTAATGAAGACTAAAAGATGATTGGAGGGATTCAAAAGTTAGGTGTCAACAACATTCAAGGAGAAGCAAGCGCTAAGGAGCAACCATGATGGAGAAAGTTGTAACGGTTCCAAAAAACATGACATCGAGTAAGGAGGAGCTATGAAGATTCATTGCCTTCTCTACATTTACTCTATGGCGAGCAGATGTTAAGACTTTATTATTCCCACCTTCAATTGTTCTTCCTATTTTCTCTCCTATAGATTTAAAGCTAGGACATTTACTTTTCTGTTATGGAATAAAGTGTTGATCTCCTATATATGTAGGAATCGACCCCAATGTGTTAAGTTTTTTTAGGAGTAAGAAGAAAAGTTCTGAGAGCAGACTACTAACTTTTACAGTTGTGTTTTACAGTTCTGTGTTATGTAATGAATATCTAAATGGAATAAAATAGATTTCTTTGGCTTCTATCCTGTGTTAATAGTTTAGAGAAGCCAACCAAGGGGGTGTACTTGGGAGGTGGATTAGATTAGGATAGAATAGATTTATTTTCAAGCATTAGTAGTATCTTAAGTAGAAGTAGTAAATTCCTTCTTGTAGCATCACACTCTGTGAATGTTCCTACAACATATGTGAGAACAATTTTAGTGGGTGAGCCAAGTTGGAATATCTATGATCTTTTCCATTGTATTTCCAGTATTCATAGAGTTAAGTGTTTTACCTTCATGTAGTGGTAGTGTAAGTTCTTTTCCTTGCATTTTTACTTTCCTATAGCATAAGCTTAGTGACTCATTAAGCAACCTAGTGCACATACTGTGCCAACCATTTCAAGTATACGTCCCTGGGTTGATAAGATTAATTGCACCTTATGGTGGGGAAAATAGTCCTTAGTTTGAATATATCATTCCTAAGCAAGGCCTAGTGGATGACTATAATACACCTATTGTGAGGTGGTTCATTTTTGGCGCTGTTGTTAGGGACGGTGTCAAGCTAGGAGCATTTTTGAGTCATAGTTTTTAGTTTGAGTTCTTTTTACTAGTGTGAAAAGCTTAATTGTGTGCATTGAAGAGGAAGATGACGAGATGAACATGGCTGATTTATTCTGTGAGGATATGTTAATTTGAATGAAGAAGCTAAAGAAGAAGAAGTTGAGTTACCTTTTGAAGATGCAAGTCCTATTTTTCCCACAACATCATCATCAAGAGTTGAACCCATAGATATATTTGGTCTTCGACCTTTCAATGAAGTATTGGCTAGTTTCCTTGATAACACTACCCTGAATCCACCAGTTGTTAATCATCCAATGCCCAATGTTCCTTTTCAGCAGCAACCTCAAAATCCATTACCACTAGTCATGGCACAACCTACTTTTCCATTTCCCCTTCCAAGTCTTGTAACCAATGCCAATCTAAAGAACATACCTCCCATTACTCTTCCAAAGTTCTATGGCCTTGCAATCGAAGACCTTGATACTTTCTTGTTTGAGTTTGACATACTTTGTCATAGTTTTGACTACAACACTAATGCTCATAAGTTTAAATTATTTCTACCAACATTGAAAGAATCAACTCTATGATGTTTGATGGGCTTAGGAGCTAATGCAACCACAACTTAGGATGAAATGCAAGCTCTATTCCTGGAGAAGTATAAAGAATATTGCAAAACATATGGTACAAGAGGGGATGATATCCTCAGGATATCACAGAAGCAGGAGGAGACATTAAAATACTATGTTTCACATTTTTCTATATACATTGCAAAAGAATTCTCAGCACACATTGTCTGAAGACTCACAAAAGCTATTCTTTTTGAGAGGTGTGAATGATGACTATTTGGAAGCATTGGACCTAATGGATGGTGGTGATGTATATCAAGCTTCTTGGGATGACCTCAAAAAGATCTGTTAGAACTATTCAAGGTCAACTATGAAGAAAGGTTGAGGACCATGTTCTATAGTCACTAAAGGGATCAGTCAAGGCATTTCAAAGCTTGAGATATCCAACCTATTGTCAGATTTCAAATAAGACATTATTAATGATGTCGCCACGCAGCTGGACATGATGACTGCAAAGAAGAAGCAAGCAAAAGTGAAATTACAACTAGTTGAGTATTGTCCTCATTGCCAGAAGCAAAAGAAGGATTACCAATGTAAATTGGTTGCAAGCATGGAGAACCAACATCTTCCAACCGAATATGTCAAGATAGATGGAGATGATGAGCAAGTATTCTTTTTTGCTCAACACTAACCATGGGCCCTACATCAAGGTATGCCTCAGGACCCCTTGCAAAGTTCAAATTCATA
Organism: Cupressus sempervirens; assembly: GCA_028749045.1. Classification (NCBI taxonomy): domain Eukaryota; kingdom Viridiplantae; phylum Streptophyta; class Pinopsida; order Cupressales; family Cupressaceae; genus Cupressus; species Cupressus sempervirens. Next base: position 175,933,585 of record CM053789.1, on the reverse strand, counting down.
TTTTAGTCAATGGCAACACTGTAATACCCAAGGTTCTCCACAAAATCAATCCAGTTGGAACAATGTTGAGCAAAATAACCCACAACAATGGCCTCAGAATTCCCAATACCCCTAGCCTAATCAACAGAATAACCAATAGCCACAGAACCAATAAAACCAATAGAACTACTGTCAAAACTAGTAGAACTAATGGTAACCACCTGAAGGGAATTGACAATCTATGAACCAATAGAAGGGATCTCAACAATGGCCTAGCCAAAATACTGGTGCTCCATAATTACCCCCTCCAGTTCAGCAACCTACTTTAATGCCACCACCTGCAAATTCTAGACCTCAAAAGCAAACACAGTTACCCGCACAACCTCAACCAAATCTGAATAGCCAACAACCACAACAACCCATGTATAGTGTTGATACCCAGTAGTATCTTACTTATGCTTTAGGTGTTGTAGATATATATATGAGATTTAGAATGACTTTACCAGTGCCTAAACCACTGCTTATAACTAAAATACCAAACTCTCGTGCAGCATCAGAACCTTCGGTTGCTGAAACTGTTGACTCAAATAATGTTACCTTGACAATGCCAGTTCAACCAGCATTAGAATCTCCTTTTCCAAAACAACTGATACAAAAGAAACCTGAATAAACCAAGGAACAACCTTTTGACATTGTTCATTAATTGAAAAATATACATGTCCAAATACAAGTGTTTCAAGCTATTAAGGACATTCCATTCTATGGAAAAGATATCAGGGAAGCCTACTTGAAGAAACCTAGAAGGAAGAAAAAGGACCACACACAGTCCATGTTGTGGGACAATTGGCTAATATCATGCTACGAAAAGTGATTACACAAAAATATTCTAATCCAGGAAGTCCAGTAGTGAATGTCAGAATAAATGGTCAGTTTGTTAGAAATGCTTTAATAGATCTTGGAGCTACTACAAATGTGATGACCAAGGATACTATGAAGAAGTTGCAAATAGAAGGATTAAGGCCTACACCAAGCATTCTACAGCTTGTAGATAGTTCTACTATCACTCCTAATGGGATGATAGTGAATATTGTTGTGACCTTAGATTCTCTAGAGTATCTTGTAGACTTTATGATTTTGTCCCTTAAAGTCAATGTATCTGTTTATCTTGTCATCTTAGGTAGACCATGGTTAGCCACAACTGATGCAAATATAAGCCACATTTCAGGAAACATGACCATATCAAATGGCCAAGCAACAAAGCAATTTGACTTATATCCTCCAGCCCAACCATTACCAAATTTGAGTACATCTGTTTGGCCAGATTTAGGAGATGACAAAGAAGAGTTAAATTTTATAGTACAACTCATGATGTTACACATACAATCTTTTCTAAAATTGCGAGAAGAAAATTTAGTACTCCAGAGTATCCTCACTAACACTTATGTGGTAGAGAAAGATGTATCTGAAAGCTCTGTGTTAGAATTAATCACATATGAGAAATGTCATAAGAATTGCACTTTGCTCAAAGAACCTAAAATTCTTTGTTGACTCCTCCCTTATGAATTAGAAGCAAGTCCAATCTTTGAAGTTGCTATGATAGAATCCACTACTACTGTTGAATTGAGTAAAGGCCATAAACTACATGTTAATCCCAAATTAACATCCACATAGATGGAACAATTAAAAGGATTGTTTTAGAGTCATGAGAAGGCTTTTGCATGGGACTATGGTGATATGAAAGGATTGATCCCTACATTGTGTACTCATAGAATATACATTAATAAAAGTTTTCTACCACTCCGTCAACCCCAGAGAAGGATAAATCCAAGCCTTAGAGAAATAGTCAAAACTAAATTGCAGAAATTGCTTGATGTTGGTTTCATTTATCCTATATCTTATAGTAAATGGGTATCACCTCTAGTTATAGTACCTAAGAAAGGAGGTAAATGGAGAATTTGTGTAGATTATAGAGAATTGAATAAGGCTACTAAAAAGGATCATTTTCCTTTACCCTTAAAAGACCAAGTTTTGGATACACTAGCTAGAAAGAAGTATTTCTCCTTTCTAGATGGGCATAGTGGTTATAATCAAATTAGTATTGCTCCTGAAGATCAAGATAAAACCACATTTACATGTCCATGGGGTACTTTTGCATATTCTATTTTATCATTTGGTCTATGTGATGCTCCTGCAACATTTCAATGAGCAGTTATCAATATATTTGCTAATATGTCACATGATTGTATGGAAATCTACATGGATGACTTCACAACATTTGGAGTTACTTTTGAAGAAGCAATGATGAATCTTGAAAAGGTTTTGGTGAGATGTCAAGAACATAATTTGGCATTGAATAGTGAAAAGTGTTTCATGCTCATGCAGGAGGGCATGATACTTGGTCCTTTCATATCCACTGCAGGGATACAAGTGGGCCCAGCTAAGATAGAGGTAATTCAAACATTGCCCATACCTAAAAAATCAAAAGATGTAAGATCCTTTCCAAGACATGCTAGATATTATAGGCATTTTATAAAATATTTCAGTAAAATAGCTAGTCCTTTGTATAAGTTACTTACAAAAGAGGCTGAATTTAGTTGGACATCTGAATGTGATGAAGCCTTCTTCTAGCTTAAAAAAATTTTGACCACAACCCCAATTTTACAAGGCCCTAATTGGAATTTACCTTTTCACATATATACAGATGCCTCTGATTATGCCATAGGTGTAGTCCTAGCACAGAAATCCTAAAATCTTGAAAAGGCCATATATTATATCAGTAAGCATCTTCATGGCCCAGAGCTAAACTACACTATGACTAAAAAAGAATTACTAGCAGTAGTTTATGCTCTGAACAAATTTTGGCATTACATAACTGGTTATTCCATCTATGTTCATACTGATCATGCAACAATAAAATATCTCATGAACAAACCTGCTATAACAGGTAGGTTAGCAAGATGGTTACTATTGTTATGAGAATTTGACATAACCATAGCTAATATGCCTGGGAAAGCCAATGTTGTAGCTAATTATTTATCAAGAATCCGTCATGATGATACTGACACTACTCTGGCAGATGATGCATTTTCGGATGAGCATTTGTTTCATATTGTTGTTCAAATTCCATGGTATGCAAATATTGCTAACTATATTGCAGCCAATAAGATACGAGCACATTTTTCTTTTAAGGAAAGAAAGCTTCTTGTAGAGAAAAGTTTTTGTTTCTCTTGGATAGATAATATTTTGTTCTATACTGGACCTAATCAAGTTGTGAAAAGATGTGTGAGAGAAGATGAGACATATGAAATTCTACATGCATGTCATAATGAACCATGCAGAGGACATTTTGTAGCCAAAAGGATAGCTTTCAAAATCTTGACAACTGGTTATTATTGGCCTACACTTCATAAGGATGTAATCAACTATACAAGGAAATGTGACCAATGTCAAAGGATGGGTCGACCAACAAGAACAGATGAAATGCCTCTTAATCCTCAAATGACATTCACACCATTTGACAAATGGGGAATGGACTTCATTGGTCCAATTGATCTTCCATCCAATGGGAAGTCCTATATTCTAGTATGCACTAATTACCTAACAAAATGAGTTGAAGTTAAGGCTATGAAGCATGCCTGTGATGATTTTTTTTTTGAATTCTTGTATGAAGAGATTTTTGCTCACTATGGTGTTCCCAAAGAGCTGGTTATTAACCAAGGTGTACAATTTACTTCCAACCTAATCTCAAAATTGATGAAACAATATAACATTAGTCATCAAAAATCTAGTCCTTATCATCCACAAGCTAATGGACAAGTAGAGGTTACAAACCGTGAGCTGGAAAATATTCTAACAAAAATAGCCCATTTGCATCATCAGGATTGGACCACTAGATTAGAAGAAGTTGTTTGGGCTTATAGAACAACCTAAAAGACTACTATAGGATTCACACCATTTGAGCTCCGATATGGAAAGGTGGCAATGCTTCCAATTGAATTTGAACAAAACTCTAAGGACAACCTTGGAATTGGATATTGACCTTCCTATAACACAAAGAGAACAACTTTTGCATCTGAACTCTTTGGATGAGATGCGCAAAGCTACTTTGGAACATACCGAACTAGTACACAAATAAGGAAACAATGCCATGATTCTCATATTATTAGTAAACAATTTCAAGTTGGTGATTGGGCATTATTATACAACTCTCACTTTAAGGATATGCCAGGGAAGCTGCAGACATGATGGTTAGGGCCATATGAAATCAGTCATGTCTTTGAGAATGAAGCTATGCAGCTAACCACAATTGATCAAGGACCTTCCAAATTGTTAGTCAATGGTCATTAACTCAAGTTATACAAAAGGCCACAAAAAAAATCTGATTTCCTATAGCAGTTCCAATAGCCAGATTCAAATACGACTCAAGCAACTCTTCCTATAGCCAAAGGTGTCAACCTTTCTACTATTGCTCTTCAACATTAGTTTTTAGTTTGCATGCTCATAATAATAACTTTATGCTCACATAAAGTTCACTTTCTATTCATTTTTTCTTTCCATCTCATATCTTTATCTTCTACCCATCCACCTCATCTCATTTCTTAATCTTCCATCCACCCACTTTCCACATCATCAAATTTTCCTCATTTTCAATAAAATCTACAAATGCTAACAGATGCTATTGTTGACATTATTTTCACCACTTTTTTAGTATGTGCAATAGTCAACTCGATAGATATAACATTTTCAAATTATTTTTCATTTATAAGTCCACAAATTTTGTCAATTATATTTAATATTGCATGAAATATATAATGGCAACATATGTCAGTCCCTCACTCGTACTATTCTGACAAGTGAGGACACTTGTCTAAAATTAGTAGGGGGTAGGGGAAGGTCATACTATCCAATGGTATGTCTGATTATTTGTGATGATTTTTTAAATATTCACATTACCCCTTATTAATGAAAATTTGTTGCCATAAGTACACAAAGTAAGGCGTTGTACTCCCTATTTTTGAATTATTTTTTTGTGTCAAGCTATGATGTGACCTATTTTTAAAAATTTCATCATTTGAGCCCTTTTTCTAGATGATTTCCACACAAACTTATGATTTACCTTCATTCAAAGCTTAATTATTGTACATAACAATTTGTTATGGCAATTAATTGCTTCCTAAAGTAAAGCAGTCTGATGAGTTTGAGGAATAACACAGAGTTTGAAGCTTGAATTTAGAAAAATTGGAGAAAATAGAGTAGTAGAGGAAGTGCTAAGAAATGGGTGGGAATTTGCAAAGGAGAGAGCCGATAGAGCACATTGTGTTGCTCTTCAATGTAGAAGCTATGAGAAGATTCAATGCTTGTGGGGATGGCTAGGTTATTGTTTAAGTTTAATGACATATGATGAAGAGATGGCTGTAGAATTTACCAGGACATTCGACGAGGGTGAAGCTTCTATTTGGGGCTTGACATTAGTTACAACAGAGGAGCACATTGTAGAAGTAATAGGGTTACCTGCGGTTAGAGAGTACTACTCGAGCATGCATGATGTTGGGTCAATGAGGGCCCAATTTACTAGACCACATGATGCTCAATTGGATGTCACAAAACAAGGATGTAAGAGGTTGTCATTGCTGCCACCATACCCTGAATTAGTGATGCACATTATTAGGTATTTTACTTGTGAAGGCAGATTTTCTCACTTGCATGCACATTATTTCAAGCTACTTAACTGTGTAAGGCATAATATTTCTCTGAATAATCCAGATACTTTGTATACTATGCTTTGCATTAGTGCAGAGGAGACTCAGAAAGGGAAAGAGAATTCTGTTACTCGCCATGCTTTAATTAAGTTGTTAATAGAGGGGTCTCTTAAGGATGTATCCCCTTTAACATGCTATGAGTTTATGCAACTTAAAACCCTACAACCCCAAGGTGGCCCTAGCAAACAACATTGTGAGGAAAACATAGCTCCCAGTAGTGAGCCTATAGAACAAAACATTCAAGGAGCTAAAACTAAAAAGACTCAAGGAAATGAACAAGAAATTGCCCCTATTCAAGAAAATGTGCCTCCACTTGTACAAGAAATCCCTAAACCTGCTACTTGCAAGCTAAGAGGAAACAAAAATTACTAGAAGCCCCTATTCAAGAAAATGTGCCTCCACCTGTACAAGAAATCCCTAAACCTGCTACCAACAAGCTAAGAGGAAACAAAAATTACTAGAAGAAATTTTTATTCAGTAAGAACCAAGTCCTACAATTGTAAAAAAAAAAAAGAGAGAACAAAGAAGGGTCTTGCAGCAATTGATCTTGCAGCAGTGACATCGAAGCAGAAAAGTAGGCAAAAGGTTGTAACATAGGAAGAGACCCCTATACGGAGAAGCCCTAGAATGAGAGGGAAGGTTTCTAAGGATCCTATGTTGTCTAAAACATCCACCAAGGAATCTCCTATGCAAATTATTTCCAATCATTCTCTCCCTCATCCTAAGATAACAAATACTCTTGATAATCTTACTGTAGAGTGTGGAAAAGAAATTAAAGAAAGTATAGATGATGTGACCCAGAGGGATATAATGACTACCTATCTCTGACGATCTGCCATGAGAAACTATGTGCTAGTTGGTGGGGGAGGGGAAAGAAATCATCTGCCAACCGATAGGGGAAAGGAATGAAATAACCCCGACAGGTATTTGCTCCTTTTTACACCCAAAACTTAAAACTTTAAGAGTTAGACATTCCGTTAAACAGTTAGTTGACTAGCTCTGATACCACTGAAATGACCCTGACAGGTTTATTGACTCTTTAAGCACCAAAATCTTAAATTATTTGAGTCTTCAATTACTTAAACTGTTCTCTTGCATTTTCGCTGTCGACTACTGATCACAGTCTTTGCTCAGTGCTTCCGCTCTTAGGGCTTGCTCACGGGAGACCTAACCATCATTGTTCATCATATCATATATACCCTATTTGGAAATTGATGCCGCCAAGTGTCTACTCGAAAGTTCAAAACTTTGTATTACTGCTGCGAATGAACAATCAGATCTTTAGTTGAAAAGATGGGAGCGAATATCAAGTCCCATAAACCAAGTCGACGCCGAATTTCTTAATATATATACGTCTGAAAAAGAACTGATGAGTCAGTATTCTTTGCCGACTTTTGCCGTTGTAATTCCCTAGCAGGTACACTGGTTTCCCCTTGGAAAATAATCGATTCTCAAAATTTTTCAGGATTAGAATTCTGAAGTAGCTATCGACTCTTAAATCACCAAGTCTGTTAGCTCCTATGGCCTTGTTCTAGAGATAAAGCGTCACTAGGTGACACCTTCAGCCCGACCCGTAAGTGGTCTGTAACAGTCGGGGAAAACCTTAGCGGATGCCTTAATCTGCAGTTTGTGATGTTACTAACTGTGGCAATGGTGTGCGAAAATCTTTGTGGCAGACAGTCTTCCGAAAATGCTCCTGATGAAAACCCTCAGACCGGGCCCTAGAGCTGAAGCCGCTCAACCGATCTCTACCCACGACTTTAATTAATGAATCTGCCGCTACTGGAGCGGTAGCCTAGAGTCACACCAGTCTTTAAAGACGATGCTGGAGGGTATTATACCCCCTTCAATACACTTGCAACTTCCCAAGTCCTGCGATGTTTATAAACAATGATGGAAATGCATGAAAGGAAGACGCCTGGCTTGAAAAATGCAGATTTACCAAATTCTGCTAGGCGTTGTGCGAGTTACTTCGACTTCTATACAACAATTCCTAAATAAATCTGAGTCGGTTCCGCTTCCAGCCCGACCCCAATGATGTCACCTTATAGTCTGATTTCTGAATTGCTCTCGGTTTAGATTTCGTCCTAAACGGAAGTGCTGGCTGGAAGGATTGTCTAGGAAAACTTACCTTCTTTCCTGATTTGTTCAATACTGCAACTGATCCTGTGGACCTTGTGAATAGATTATATCTTCGAGTCTCAATTCTTAGAGTGATCCTCAAAACTCAATCCTCCAAAATTTGGCCTTAAGCCACAAATGGTCGCCCTGATGAAATGACTGAATGTCACCTCCAATGTGCAATAATTCAGATGATATTTCACACCCTCAGAATTGCGTACCTATTGAGAGTTTTCGTTCTCCATGGCCAATAATTGCGAAAACCCTAAGTTCCACAATGCTCCTGTGATTAAATCACAATCTGGAATCAAAAGAGATAAAACAACTGCCTGATTCGAATGGAGCCCCGGGGTGCCTATTTATTCTTTTCTCTCCATCCTCTCCAGAGACTTCTAGAACATTTTTGATCTTATCCCTCAAGTGACTTTATTAAATATAATCCAAGTCACTTTATTAAATATAAAGTTATCTTTTAATATTTATTTATTTAATTAAAATAATTAATTAGTCGTCCTTGGACAACTAGATTAATTAAATTAATTAAATCGAACTGTCACCAAAAATTGGGGACATGACAGTCCGCCCTTCTTGAAATTGCTTGTCCCCAAGCAATGGCTGAACCATGAACCAATCAGTCTTCCTAGATCCCAAATGTAAATTTGTGTATCATCCCAATCCTCACCATACTGTCGTGGAGAAATCATCAATACCAGTAGCTAAGAAACTGTACTCAATATCCAAACAAATGACAACTTTGATGGAATCATCTGTAAACCAACTGTAGATGATGATAGAAAAAACCTTTCTATAGATCTTAACCCAACTGAAACATCAACTCCATCAAAATTCAAACCCCTGTCAAAATGACACCTGCACCCAACTACACTGTAAATATGACAACAGCCATAGGTACTTGAATCACTGCCATCAAATCCGCTCTCTGAAAAACTGCTCCGGGTGTGTCGATGCTGCAGGTTGAGTAACTTGCTACTACCAACTTTATTTTCAAAAGATGGTGCCAATCTATCCCCTAATGGATGGTAAGAAACTGGAGCCAATCTACATCTGCATGAAATAAAATCTTCTATCTCTGTGTCAAAAGAAAAATGATGAGCGTACCCTACCGTATAATGCCGATAAGAACCTCCAAACTCTGCTGCTGGCTCATCATCACTGAACTGGGAATCAACAGATGGCTCCATTTTCTGACTCTAAGTGACTGTAGGCTGGATGGGATCCCGTGCATTCTGCTCAACAAACCCCTCCTCAAGATCCCTGTGAGGTAGCATAGTAGAAAGGACCCTTATAATCTTCTCAACCAATCTGCAAATAACACTAGTATCTTGGATGAGAACACCTTCTGTCACTTTATGCGAGTCCAAATGAACACATGCACTATCCATCAAATACTCCATGAACGGTTCAGTGCAGTAAAAATTATATGAGGAAACATTAACATACTCCCCTTTACACCACAACTGGTCCTCCTGTAAGGGTGGCATATTCAACTGTACCACACTATCAACTATCTGAGAAAAATCAATCTGGAAACTAGACTCTACCGGTATCCCGAACTCATTAGAACCAGCTACTACCAAATCCTGAATATGTGTGTCAGCCTCAACAATATGCTCCTTAGTAGCAACTGTGGAAGTGTACTTACCATCGTCCACCTCAATAGTCAAATGAACTGGGTCTGGGGCTGGTTTTGACTACAAATCCTCCAACTCCACGGTCACCTTCTTTAACTGAAGTTGCAACTTTTGTAGATCTCGCTGTGTGTCCTCTAATGCCTCAGTAGTCGCTATGAGCTCTTGGGAAAGCTCACTCACCTCCTCTTCACGATCCAAGAGTGCCTCATATGCTGTACTCCCCCACTCAACCAAGTGATCATGGTCGGCTACCAATCGTAAATAATCCTGCTTGAAAATCCGAACAGCTTCATGCAAGGCATGAATCTCTGCCAAAGAAAGGTAACCACCACTGGACTCATCTGTCATAGAAGAACCCCAACCAGTAACAGCCAACAACTGACGAGCAGTATCAAAATGCTCACAAGCGATAGCAATGTCTCGTTCACTAACTTTCAACTGGCTAATCACATGATGGCTCTGGCTAGACTGTCTTCTATAAACTCCTTCTGACGCATTGCCTAAAGGAGTATCTTCAAAGATACTGGTCTCTAGATTATTACCATCCATATTTTGCAAATCAACTCCAAAACTCATATCAACATCCAAAGTGTCAAAATTTGTAGTTCTGCTATCAAGCTCTTCTGTACCTAAAGAAACTGTCAAGGAGGCTGAATCTTCAAAACTGTCCACTTCATCCTCCTGGATGTTATCAATGCCAAAACGATCCTGGGACTCATCAATATACCCTGTCAAATATGAAAAATCTTCAACACCTTTTAGCAAGAATGGTCGTCTGCATATATGAACCAAACCTAACATCGGTGTATAAAAACTAATACCAACATCCGATGTTCTGCTGGCACAAGGAAAAACAACACCTTATACTCTGCTGATCAAATCCATGATAGCATCCAAATAATCATGGCTACCATAAAGTGCTCTCCAGTCAACTAAATCCCAAATGCTGCTAAAACATTCTCGAGTCCATATCTGTGAACACGGAACAACTGGTAACTCAAGCAAACTCCTTACCTGAGTAATGTGACCAACTGGCTCTACGAACCTGTCTGACCTTGTCCTTGTATCCTGGATGTGAGTGCTAGATGAATGCGCAACATTATCAACAACCACATATGTCCCATCAAATGTAGAAAGCTGAGTGTCAGACGTGCCAGATGAAACTAAGCTTAGCTCCATGCCATGCTCATTCCCATGTCTCTCCCAGTCCTGTAAAGCCAAAGGAGTATTTACCAAGGTTGCTTGATTGTCCTCAAGCTCACGAGAAAGCTTGGAAAATTTTTCCTCCTTCCTCCTCAAGGCATCTGAATAGTCTTTGGTAAGGCTAAGAAGATGGTCACGGTCTGATAGAAGATGTAAATAGCTTGACTTCATGGTTCCCATTCCTTCACTAATTGCCTGTAAGTCAAACTAAGAAGATTTTGCCTGAACTCCCTTATGTCTTCCTTGTAACTGAATCATTCGGATGTGCTCTTCTATCATCTCCCGCATCCTGTCATGATGAGATAAAGAAGCCACAATACTATCTTTGCTTACCTTCAGCTGGCTGGACAAATCATGTGAAGTACTACCATTCTCATCCGCATGTGATGAAGCATCTAACTGAGCCTGGTACTCTCTCTCAGCAAAATCATAAATGCTCGATGTCTGCTCATTTCCACCAGGTATCTCATCATCAACATCCTTATCATCATCTGAACTCGCCTCACTGTAATCATTGCCTGTTGGAACCAAACCACCCTGAGTACCTAAGACATCACCCTTGGGAAACTCATATTCAACTGTCTCATCTTGAGTATCAAGTTGACAGTTATTATCCATCAGCGTAATATCCTTCACCACTTCTTCCTGTGATCGAACTGAAACCTCTGACCGGTTGCACACTTGTTTCTCGAATTCCTCATTAAGGTTCCTAGTAACATCTCTCATTGTATCAGTCAATGCTTTGTGAGAAGATTTGACAAAATGAAATCCAGTTGATTTATTCACCTTAGCCGGGTCGGATAGCCTGTCAATCATACGGCGGTGCTTAACCAACAGTTCAGACATGTTATGTCTGATTTTTCTTAGCTCATCCTGAATGCCTGTATAGTCCTCCTTTCCACAATTCTGACTCTGAATACTATGTCTATTACTTGTCCGAGATTGTGTCCTTGGAGACTTTGTGCTGTACCTGTACATCTTGGTTGAAGTAGAGTGCTGATCACTCATGTAAGTCGGTTCTCACCCCATAGGATGGCAAGAAAACCACTCTGATACCACTAAAATAACCCCGGTAGGTATTTTCTCCTTTTTACACCCAAAACTTAAAACTTTAAGAGTTAGACATTCCGTTAAACAGTTAGTTGACTAGCTCTGATACCACTGAAATGACCCCGACAGGTTTAATGACTCTTTAAGCACCAAAATCTTAAATTATTTGAGTCTTCAATTACTTAAACTGGTCTCTTGCATTTCTGCTGTCGACTACTGATCACAGTCTTTGCTCAGTGCTTCCGCTCTTAGGGCTTGCTCACGGGAGACCTAACCATCATTGTTCATCATATCATATATACCCTATTTGGAAACTGATGCCGCCAAGTGTCTACTCGAAAGTTTAGAACTTTGTATTACTGCTGCGGATGAACAATCAGATCTTTAGTTGAAAAGATGGGAGCGAATATCAAGTCCCATAAACCAAGTCGACGTCGAATTTCTTAATATATATACGTCTGAAAAAGAACTGATGAGTCAGTATTCTTTGACGACTTTTGCCGTTGTAATTCCCTAGCAGGTACACTGGTTTCCCCTTGGAAAATAATCGATTCTCAAAATTTTTTGGGATTAGACTTCTGAAGTAGCTATCGACTCTTAAATTGCCAAGTTTGTTAGCTCCTATGGCCTTGTTCCAGAGATAAAGCGTCACTAGGTGACACCTTCAGCCCGACCCGTAAGTGGTCTATAACAATCGGGGAAAACCTTAGCGGATGCCTTAATCCGCAGTTCGTGCTGTTACTAACTGTGGCAAGGGTGTGCAAAAATCTTTGTGGTAGATAGTCTTCCGAAAATGCTCCTGCTGAAAACCCTCAGACCGGGCCCTAGAGCTGAAGCCGCTCAACCGATCTCTACCCACGACTTTAATTAATGAATCTGCCGCTACTGGAGCGGTAGCTTAGAGTTGCACCAGTCTTTAAAGACGACGCTAGAGGGTATTACACCCCCTTCAATACACTTGCAACTTCCCAAGTCCTGCGATGTTTATAAACAATGATGGAAATGCATGAAAGGAAGATGCCTGGCTCAAAAAATGCAGATTTACCAAATTTCGCTAGGCGTTGTGCGAGTTACTCCGACTTCTATACAACAATTCCTAAATAAATCCGAGTCGGTTCCGCTTCCAGCCCGACCCCAATGATGTCACCTTATAGTCTGATTTCTGAATTGCTCTCAGTTTAGATTTCATCCTAAACGGAAGTGCTGGCTGGAAGGATTGTCTAGGAAAACTTACCTTCTTTCCTAATTTGTTCAATACTGTAACTGATCCTGTGGACCTTGTGAATAGATTATATCTTCGAGTCTCAATTCTTAGAGTGATCCTCAAAACTCAATCCTCCAAAATTTGGCCTTAAGCCACAAATGGTCGCCCTGATGAAATGACTAAATGTCACCTCCAATCTGCAATAATTCAGATGATATTTCACACCCTCAGAATTGCGTACCTATTGAGAGTTTTCGTTCTCGGTGGCCAATAATTGTGGAAACCCTAAGTTCCACAATGCTCCTGTGATTAAATCACAATCTAGAATCAAAAGAGATAAAACAACTGCCTGATTCGAATGGAGCCCCGGGGTGCCTATTTATTCTTTTCTCTCCATCCTCTCCAGAGACTTCTAGAACATATTTGATCTTATCCCTCAAGTGACTTTATTAAATATAATCCAAGTCACTTTATTAAATATAAAGTTATCTTTTAATATTTATTTATTTAATTAAAATAATTAATTATTCATCCTTGGACAACCAGATTAATTAAATTAATTAAATCAAACTATCACCAAAAATTGGGGACACGACAAGGAACCATGTGCTAGCTAGGAAAGAAACTCTTTGCTTTGCCAATCATTCCTCAATAGATTTACTAGACACTTCCAACCATAGGAATGAAATAGTTCCTGAGTATGTTGATCTGAATACTGCCTTAGTTATACATAGATCAACATGGATCAATAGTTTGGAAGAGCATCTATGGTAGGAACAAAGAATGAGGAAAATGGATCATGAAGGAGAAGACAACAGTGTTGTCACCCTGCAGAAGCTCCTTTTTAAACTTTATGGACAATATTTGTTTGTTGAAGCATTATGGAAAGAAGAAAAGAAGAAGATGAATAAGATTATAGTATCACTAAATGAGGAAATTATAGAATTGAAATAACAGCTAGAAAGCCAAAGAAAACACATGGACCATGCCCTTAAGCTAGCTGACCAAGCCCTTGCTTGTAGGCCACCACCTCAAGTCTATGCTCTCTCCTTGAAAGAGCAATTTCTTTTGTTTTAGTTAATGTTAACTCTCAAGAATGTGAATGCAGAGTTTAAGTCAGCACAAGAATTTTATGGGTTGTATCAAACTTTACCACCATGGGAACATAACTTATTGTGTGAATTATATGTTCATAACTTTGTTATTCATGCAGAGATTGAGTGGAATCCTTTGCTTTACATAGGAGATGTACATTTAAAAGCTCTCATGCCATGGATGTCCAATGAAGTGAATTATGATAGGCAGTTGAATGACTATAGAGATGAGGAGAGAGTAGAACCTTTATCTTTGAGAGCAGAAAGTAGAAAGTGAGAGGAGATGCTTTGGGATTGGTTTACATTGACCTATGGAAACAAGAATCCAACAGTAAGGGAGAAGATATTTGTTGCTAGAACTAAGGTTTATGTTGAATATGAAAATTTTCCATACTTTGCATTTCAAAGAGCCATGACTGGTGTAAGCAATAGGTGGGTGAGACTACTGAATCTCTTAAGTAATCATAACCACATAGCCCTATTAACTTGGAAGCCGTGCTATATAGAGTTCCAAAATATTTAGAACTGGGAAAGTAGCCAAGACTGGAGTTGTGGTGTCCTTTAACAATGAAACCTCCAATGTTCTTATGGCCCTTGTATGATATCAATGTTGATAGACTTGATAAGTTGTAGGAAGATCACCAGAGAGAAGTGTGGGAGAGAACCAGAGGATTTTACTACACTTTTAAGAGCAACAGAAAGGGGAGGACAACAATTGAAGAGTTCAGGTCTCTAACAAGGAAGTGCAATGCTTGAGGACAAGCATTAGTTTGGTAGGGGGCAGATGATGAGACTAAAATTTGCCTTTATTTTGTGGTGTTTAAGATAATTTTTTGATACTTTGTTTGTCTTTGTTAAAACACTTATGGACCTATGTTTACCAAACCTTTGATGAACCTATGGGTTAGAAACTATGTCATCTTTTGCTCATATTATATCTAGTATGTAGTATTTCATATAGTTATCAAAATTTGTGTTCTTATGTTTGAATTTAATTTGATAAATGTTTATTTGCAAACATGATTTGTGTCATAACTAACCTATTAATGAAGACTAAAAGATGATTGGATGGATTCAAAAGTTAGGTGTCAACAACATTCAATGAGAAGCGAGCACTAAGGAGCAACCATGGTGGAGAAAGTTGTAACAGTTCTAGAAAATATGACAGCGAGTAAGGAGGAGCTATGAAGATTCATTGCCTTCTCTACATTTACTCTGTGTCAAGTGGATGTTAAGACTTTATTATTCCATCCTTAATCTATTATTTCTTCTTCCCACCTTTAGTTGTTCTTCCTATTTTCTCTCCTATAGATTTAAAGCTAGGACATTTAATTTTCTGTTATAGAATAAAGTGTTGATCTCCTATATATGTAGGAATTGACCCTAGTGTGTTAAGTTTTTTTAGGAGTAAGAAGAAAAGTTCTGAGAGAAAACTATTAACTTTTACAGTTGTGTTTTATAGTTCTGTGTTATGTAATGAATATCTAAATGGAATGAAATAGTTTTCTTTGGCTTCTATCCTATGTTAATAGTTTAGAGAAGCCAACCAAGGGGGTGCACTTGGGAGGTGGATTAGATTAGGATAGAATAGATTTATTTTCAAGCATTAGTGGTATCTTAAGTAGAAGTAGCAAGTTCCTTCCTATAGCATTGCACTCTGTGAATGTTCTTGTAGCATATGTGAGAACAATTTTAGTGGATCAGCCAAGTTGGAATATCTTTTACCTTTTCCATTATATTTCTAGTATTCATAGAGTTAAGTGTTTTACCTTCCTGTAGTGGTAGTGTAAGTTATTTTCCTTTCATTTTCACTTTCCTGCAACATAAGCTTAGTGACTCATTAAGAGACCTAGTGCACATAGTGGGCCGACCATTTGAAGTATACGTCCCTAGGTTGATAAGATTAAATGCACCTCATGGTGGGGAAAATAGTCCTTAGTTTGAATATATTATTCCTAAGCAAAGGCTAGTGCATGACTATGATACACCTATTGTGAGGCAGTTCAATAGCGTGTGAAATATTATAATCATGGCCAGTGCTTAAGAGAAAGCACAACAAGCACCCAAGATGGTAGACACTCAAAATAGAGGATGGAGCGATGAGGGGAAAAAAAATCCTAATGGAGGGAACATGGTCGAGGAAGAAAAATAGAAAAGCAAAGATGAGTTGACAAGAGTTAAGAAAAGCTACAACTCATTGAAGTGTTTGTAGATTCAATCTAGAAGTGGTTGGAGCAAGTCAAGTGGATCTTGTAGTCTAGGATCTAATAGAGGACAATTCAGCGGACCCTACCTTACTTTAATTGTTAGCGAAGAGTAGGACATAGCTCATAAAGTAGGAGAAATCAGAAAAAAAAACTAGATCACCATTCATGGAGATGCTCAATGAGACTACAGATGTACATATTAGTTTCAGAAATAGCCAAGCAAAGGAGAAAATTCCAATAGAGGAGCCTTTCTAAGATGTGGAGTAAGGATTAGTGATAAAGCCAGTTGCATCATTGTGGAAGTAGGGAAAAAATATCCTAGTGGAAATGGCTTATTGACCTAAGGGTTTAGTGTCGCATACCCCTCAGGCATTACCAATAATGTTGCTAGGTTATGATGCAGTAGTTGCCATAGAGGATGAGCTGAGGAAGGCTCTTATAGCTAAGAAAGAGTGTGCAGATAACACAGAAATGGATGTTGAATTCTTCGAAGGTTTAATCAAGAGATCTCAAGAAGATGGGGCATGTGAGGAGGCTAAGCATATAGAAGGAAAGATGTTAGCATAAATTGTAGAGGCATCTCTAGCTGTAGAATGAACATTGGTGGAGCAAACCCAAAATGAACTGGTCTTGTTGTGAGCTCAAGTGGAAGCATTTAGAGAAATGATGACAAAGACCAATTCCATAAAATATCAGTCACAAAAGCAACTGAATGCTATGAATGCAAGGATTATGCACTTCATGAATTAGATGCATGAGGTGAAGAACTGATGAGCGTTCCTATGATGTGGAGCAAGGATTGGTGATAAAGCTAGTTGCATCACTATGGAAGTAGGGGAAAAACATCCTAGTGGAATGGCTAATCAACCTAAGGGTTCTATGTCACATACCCCTTAGGCATTACCCAAAATATTGCCAGCTTATGATGCGGTAGTTTTCATGGAGGGTGAGTTGAGGAAGGCTCTAGTAGCTGAGGAAGAGTGTGTAGATAACATAGAAAATGATGTTGAATTCTTCCAAGATTTAATTGAGAGAGCTTAAGAAGATGGGGTGTGCAAGGAGGCTAAGCATATAGAAGAAGTGATGTTAGTAGAAATTGTAGAGGCATGTCTAGTTGTAGAATGAGCATTGGTGGAGCAAACCCAAAATAAATTGGTCTTTTTGTAAGCTTAGGTGGAAGAATTTAGAGAAATGATGACAAAGACCAATGCCATAACATATTAGTCCTATGATGTGGAGCAAGGATTGGTGATAAAGCTAGTTGCATCACTATGGAAGTAGGGGAAAAACATCCTAGTGGAATGGCTAATCAACCTAAGGGTTCTATGTCACATACCCCTTAGGCATTACCCAAAATATGCCAGCTTATGATGCGGTAGTTTTCATGGAGGGTGAGTTGAGGAAGGCTCTAGTAGTTGAGGAAGATTGTGTAGATAACATAGAAAATGATGTTGAATTCTTCCAAGATTTAATTGAGAGAGCTTAAGAAGATGGGGTGTGCAAGGAGGCTAAGCATATAGAAGAAGTGATGTTAGTAGAAATTGTAGAGGCATGTCTAGTTGTAGAATGAGCATTGGTGGAGCAAACCCAAAATAAATTGGTCTTGTTGTAAGCTTAGGTGGAAGAATTTAGAGAAATGATGACAAAGACCAATGCCATAACATATTAGTCATAAGAGAAATTGAATGTTGTGAATGCAAGGATTATGCACTTCATCAATTAGATGCATGAGTTGAAGAATAAGAGGGAGTTTTGAAAAATGTCTACAAACACTTATAAGGCAGAGAAGGACATCATACAACAGGCGACGAAACTATTTAAGGTAGTAAAGTTGCAAACAAATATGAATGAAGTCATGGAGAAGTCAGAGAAGTTGGTGTGAGAGGTATCATACTACATGGGAATGTACCATCACGTAGTTCCTTGAGAGCACAAGAGAGAAATATCCTTCTCGGATAGGAAATTAATGACACAAATGAACACTTTGTTGAGATGTGGGCATATCCTGATTCCTATGGATACAATCTAGGAAGGTGTAAGACTAATGGCAAGAGTTTCATCGTCTAGGACTATGCAAACATGAGTACCTCCAGCTAGGAATCTGAATGCCAAACCTTCACAAGGAGGACCTTGACGAGCATCATACTTATGTTGTATCTTTATGTATCATAACCATCGCTCTTTATTAAATAAATAAAATTGTAGTGTGTTTTGTTTTTGAAACATTTATGTTGTATGACATATGATGTATTAAAAATGTGGGTTTGTTGTAATGAAGTATTTCAAGAATATTAACTTGGGACTTCACTAATGTTTTCATATGAAGCCGGTTGAGGTACACATGGCCTTCCAATATGGAGGAGGCACTTATAAATAAAAATCAGATAGATATTAAAACATCATATCATCAGAAAGAAAATATTAGTGAATACTTAACTTGGTAGAAAATGAAACAATGTTTGATTTTTCTAGAATATATGTTTTTTTTACATTTTTCATTTTATGAATGTTTTCTATTATTTTTTAAACTATTTTAATTATTTTGATGTTTTAAAGACTTTTTTGAATTTTTTGAATTTAAAGTTTAGCATAGCTCAATTAGTGTTGATGGGATTGATGCAAAGTGTTCAAGAATTTACAACACTTAAGTAGTAGAAATCTTGTCAGTAGTAGTATGATAGTAGGAAAATGCAGTCACAAAAATTGGTGATTGATGCACACGAGATTCATGAATAAGAATGTCTATTTAGTAAGAGGGTGATAGTAGACAGACACAATTGGAACAACTAGTGGCTGATGCACAAGGGACTCCTTAAAATCATCAGGACATGACCCTCTAGACTAGGTAGGTTGCCTTTAGAAAATATGATCAATGTGAGAGCATATGCATAATTGAAAGTAGTAAATGAAAGAAGAAAAGTGTGAAAAGAAAGAAATTGTATAGAAACTAGGAGTTTGATTTTTTTTTTTTTGGTATTTTTTGAAATAAAGTAGGAGTTTCAAATAGGTGGGTATTTATGCAGAACCTTATTGAATCTCATTAAACCAAAGCCAATTATAAGTCGAATGCCCTTGAAATAGGGTATATAAAAACTTATGTAGATGGATTTTTGGGAAAATGAAGAAGATAGTGATTTGTGGGACCAACTTTTTCAGTGAAGACTATAAAGGTTTTGTGAATGATAAAATCAAGCACTAAGTAGTACTCTTTCCATACTTTTAATTTTTATGCAAAGAAACTCTAAAACACAAGGAGACCCTCATAGGATAAACAATTCATGCCCCCTAGATGAAGATAAGAGTCAATTCCAAGCTAGGTTAGGCAAAGTGAGAGATGAAGGGAATAAGTGTCAAGGAAAACTGAATGTCATGCAAGACTAATAGACATAGGTACAAGAGTTTCAAGTAGCACCTTTTTCCGAGTTTTCACCAGTTGGTAATTTTTTTAAGAACTTTTCATGCTTTTAAAAATTTGTAAAGGTATTTTAGGATTTTTAGGATTTATCAGGACTTGTTATCATATACAAAGAGTTGAGCCATGGGAAGCTTTTAAGTATAGAACTTCTTAAGATGTAGAACATTGATAGGCTCAAAGAGTTGTTCTCCCTTAGGTGTAAAAAGTTGATAAGCACCAGACCCAAATGCTACTATGGTAATCTAAGAACTCAACTAGTTAGGCTCAAACCTACCCTTATGTTCTTTGTTCTATTGATTCTTCAAGTTATCCCTAACAAAAAGCTCACCTACTTGGAACTCATAAGGATGAACCTTCTTGTTATATGAAGTAGACATTCTCTTTTGATAAACTCGCATATGGTTAAAGGCAACCTTTCGACATTCATCTAGAGTATCAAGTTCATGAATCCTCATAGCCCTCTTATACTCATTAGTAATCAATCCATCTAGGGAAACTCATAGGGATGCAATCTCAATTTCTATTGGGAGAACGACCTCTAAACCATAGACTAATGAGAAAGGTGTAGTCCCTGTAGGAGTGTGGATGGAAGTCATGTAATCCCATAGTGTTGGATTAATCTGTAGGTGCCAATCTTTCCCTGATTTGTGTATTGTCCTATGCAAAAAATTTAGTAGTATTTTGTTTGAGGTTTCAACTTGGCCATTTCCTTGAGGATAATATATAGAAGACTAGTGTTGTTTGATTTTGAACTTCTTGCAAACTTCTTTCAGGTCCTTGCTTTTAAATTGTCCTCCATTATCAATGACTATGGAAGAGGGAATGCCATAGCAACATATGATATGATTCAGTATAAATAAGGCAACATGTTTTCCTATAGTAGTAGATAATAAAACAACTTCAACCAATTTTGGAAAGTATTTAGTCGCTATGATTATGAATTTGTGGTCACTAGAGGAACTTAGGTGAATTTTTCCTACCAAATCAATGACCCATTGCTAAAAAGGCTAATATGTGATAGATGGTATGAGTTCACACCTAGGAGCATGAATCAAGTTACCATATAGTTGGCACTTCTTATAGGATTTAACATAATGGATAACATTAGTTTGCATAGTTCGCCAGAAGTAACTAGCCCTAAGTAGCTTTTGAGCAAGCACAAGACTGTTTGAGTGTGACCCATAAATGCCATCATGAATTTTAGCCAATGCCCTTTTAGAATTGTCGTTTTCTAGACACCTAAGTAATGTATCATCTAGACTTCTCCTATATAGATCATTGGAGACCAAGGTGTAGTGTGAGGCATTGTACATGAGTTGACATTTCTAATTGTAGGTAAAGTTTCTAGGTATGATTTGGTCACGTAGGTAGGATTAGATGGTAACATATCAGGACAATTTAGGTCTTATAATTGTGCAACTAACTTGGCTATCAACTTTCTACATGTGAGGGAGAATAACACTTTGAGCCTATCAATGTTCTACATCTAAAGAAGTTCTATTCTTAAAAGCTTCCCATGGCTCAGTTCTTTGTATATACCAGAACAAGTCCCGAAAAATCATAAAAAGCATAAAAAGTCCTAAAAAAATTACCAAATGGTGAAAACCTAGAAATAGGGGCTACTTGTAACCCTTGTACCTATGTCTTTTAGTCTTCCATGACACTTATTTCCCACCGACACTTATTCACTTCATCTCTCACTTTCCCTTATCTAGCTTGGAATTGACTCTTGTCTTCATCTAGGGGTCATGAACTGTTTATCCTATCAGGGTCTCCTTGTGTGTAAGAGCTTCTTTGCATAAAAAATGAAAGTTTGGAAAGAGTACTACCTGGTGGTTGATTCTATCATTCACAAAACCTTTTTAGTCTTCACTGAAAAATATGGTCTTGCAAATCACTGTCTTCTTCCTTTTCGCCAAAAATTCATGTGGATAAGTTTATATATACCTTATTTCAAGGGCATTTGGCTTATGATTGGCTCTGATTTAATGAGATTTGACACAATTTTGTAGAAATATCCACCTATTTGAAAGTCTTACTTTATTTCAAAAAATACTAAAAAAAAATTGAAATTTTTGGTTTCTGTAAAGTTTCTTGCTTTCTGCATTTTCCTACTTTTGTTTGCTACTTTCACTTTTGCATATGCTCTCACACTATTCAAATTTTCTAAAGACAACCTACCTAATCTAGAGGGTCATGTCTTGATGATTTTAAGGAGTCTCTTGTGTGTTAGTCACTAGTTGGTCCAACTATGTTTGTCTCTTATCACCCTCTTACTAGAGAGACATTCTTATTCAAGGATCTCAGGTGTGTTAGTTACCAGTTGTTCTGATTGTGTCTGCCTACTATTGCACTACTATTGATGATATTTCTACTTCTTTAAGTATTGTAAACTCTTGAACACTTTACATCAATCCCATCAATGCTATTTGAGCTACACTAAACTTTGAATTCAAAAAATCTAAAAAAATCTTTAAAACAACAAAAATATCAAAAAATTAAAATAGTTTCAAAAATAATAAAAAAAATTCATAAAAATTCAAAAACAAAAAAAAAATTCATATATTTTAGAAAAATTGAAACAATGTTTCATTTTCTACCAAGTTAAGTATTCACTAATATTTTCTTTTAGATGATTTGATATTTTCATATCTATCAGGTGTCCATTTATAAGTGTGTCCTCCAAATTGGAAGGCCATGTGTACCTCAACCAAGTTTATATGAAAATATTGGTGAGGTCCCAAGTTAATATTCTGGAAATACTTTATTATAATAAACCCGCATTTTTAATACATCATATGCCATACAACATAAATGTTT
Organism: Cupressus sempervirens; assembly: GCA_028749045.1. Lineage (NCBI taxonomy): Eukaryota > Viridiplantae > Streptophyta > Pinopsida > Cupressales > Cupressaceae > Cupressus > Cupressus sempervirens. The sequence continues at coordinate 175,911,081 of CM053789.1, read as the reverse complement.
TGAGAACAAAACACATTACAATTTTATTTACTTAATAAAGAGCAATGGTTATAGATACAGAAAGCTACAACATAAGTACAATGCTCATCAAGGTCCTCGTCATGGAGGTTAAACATTTGAATTTCTAGTTGGGGGCACTCCTATTTGTGTAGTCTCAGACAATGAAACTCTTGGCATCAATCATACACCTTCCCAGATTGTATCCATAGGAATCAAGATATGCCCACGTCTCAACGAAGTGTTCATCTATGTCATAAACATCCTATCTTAGAAGGATATTCCTCTCCTATGCTCTAGGGGAACTGCTTGATGATATATTCCTATGTAGTATACTGCCTCTTGCACCAACTTCTTCGACTTCTCCATGACTTCATTCATATTTGACCACAAGTTTGTTACCCTAGGTAGCATCATTATTTTTTGTGTGATGTCCCACTCTACCTTATAGGTGTTTGCAAACATTTTTTAGGACTCCCTCTCATGCTTCACCTCATGCATCTAATTCATGAAGTGCATAATCCTTACATCCACAACATTCAATTGCTCTTGCTACCAATATACTATGGCATTGGTCTTTGTCACCATTTCTCTAAATTCTTCAACTTGAGCTCACAACAAGATCAATTCATTTTGGGTTTGCTCCATCAATGCTCATTGTACAACTAGAGATGCTTGTGTAGTTTTTGCTTGTGCTCACTCTGCTAACATCACTTCTTTTATATGGTTAGACTCCTCACGTGCTCCATATTTTTGAACTCTCTTGATTAAATCTTGGAAGAATTCAACCTCCTTTTTTGTGTTATCTACACGCTCTTTTTCAGCTACAGGAGCCTTCCTCAACTCATGGCAACTACCATATCATATGATGGCAACATTCTTGGTAATGCCTAAGGGGTATGTGATGCTAAATGCTTAGGTCGATTAGTCATTCTCGTAAGGATTTTTTTCCCTATTTCTATGGTGATGCAATTGGCTTTATCACTAGTCTTTTCTCCACATCTTGGGAAGGCTCCACTGTTGTCATTTTCTCCTCTACTTGGCTATCTGTGAAACTAATATGCACATCTATAGTCTCATTGAGCATCTCTACACTTGCTGATCTAGTTTTCTTTGCTGATTTGTCCTTCTCTACGAGCTATGTCACACTCTCTGCTAACAATTGAAGCAAGGTAGGGTCCTCTACATTGTCCTCTGTTGGATCTTAGACTAGAAGATCCACTTGACTTGCTCTAGCCACTTCTAGATTGAATCTATGAACACTTTGATGAGCTACAACTTTGCTTGACTCTTGTCAGCTCCTCTTTTCTTTTCCCTTTTGCTTCTTCAACCATATTTCCTCCATCATGATTTCTTTTTCCTCATTGCTCCATCCTCCCTTTCTAGTGTCTACCATCTCTGGTTCTTGTTGTGCTTTTTCTTGAGCACTAGCCATGATTGTAATATTTCACAAACTCTGTATTGTCACCATCTTTTTAACATCTCAGTGGAGTTCTTAGCCTTGACATTCTTTGAAGGCTAAGTGGAGAAATAAGGAGAAATTAATTAAACTAATTTCTTATAAAGTCACTAAATAAATAAAAATAAAAATGTGACTTTATATTTAATTATTTAATTAATTGAGAGTGCATTAATTATTGGAAGGGGGAAACTTCTGGTAATTTAATTTTCTAGAGGCACAATTAATTATTGTATTGCAAGAAAGAAGCTTCTAGCGAGTGCATTAATTATTGGAAGGGGAAAGCTTTTTTGTAATTTAATTTTCTAAAAGCACATTAATTATTGGAAAGAGAAACTTCTAGAGAATGTAATTATTAAATATTTTATTTCCTTCTAGAAGGGTGAAGGAAAAGTATAAATAGAGGTGAGAGCTTCATTGTTTATTATCTAATTATTGTGAATTGCATTTGATAAGAACTTGGGAGAAGAAACTAAGGTTTCTAATTTCAGTCAGCCATTGGAGAATGTCAACTCTTTAGTGTTGCAACCATTTGAGGTGGTGAAATATCTATTGAATTTGGTATTTAGGAGAGCTTCAATTTAGGAGTTCTATTTGTGCTTAAATTGGAGAATAGATTTTGGCTGCTACAATACGCATGCACGATGTTGTGCTGCAATATCTATGTTTGATTCATTTCCATTCTTGGTCATCACTATTATCAGGTTCTTCTTGTAACTATTAGTATTTATCATTGTACTTCATAAGCATATTTTTTTGGTGTGATAATTCAGAATCAAAATTTGGCATTATTGTAGTCATTATTGTATGTGAATTGTTTGTCAAAACGTCATATCATATCTTTTTTCCATGTATTTGCATTGAAAATACCAAAAGAATTGCACTTGCATAGTAGTTCCTTGAAAGAGGATATTGCATTGGTATGAGAACTTTCTTGCAAAGTGTTTGACAAAATGTTGAACAATTGAACTAGAAAAGATTTTGGTGCTTGAAGAAGTTATAACCCATTGGGGTTATTACACACTCTATTTGCTTCACAAAGATTTCTTAAGAATACTAATAAACTTGATGACTTGTCAATTGGTCCAATGAATATAGTTTCTTATTTATAGCCAAACTTCAACATACATTGTTGTCTTTGCATGTCGTTTCATTCATCTTGTCATTGCTACATACCAAAGTAATATTAGGAGTAGGTGAGGTTGTCTGTTGAATTGTCAATATTAAATTGAATAGTAGTGGACAAGTTTCTCACACATCCTTTATTACTACACTTTTCACTCAATTTGTTCATTGGATGTTGCACTTTTCACTCTATTCATTCATTGGATGTTGCACTTTTCACTCAATTCGTTCATTGGATGCTATACTTTTCACTTCATTCATTCATTGGATATTGCACTTTTTACTTGTTTCATTCATTGGATGCTACACTTTTCATGATACGACATGATGCTTAGTTTTCCACTCTCCTTCAATGGTCTACACCAACTCCCACTCTCAATTTATTAAACATGATAAAAATAATCTACACACTGTTAAACACTATTACACACTATTGCATAATAAACAAAAACTGTGATGTTTTCTTTTCTTCAATCCCACATCTCTTGCCTCTCGATGATGTTAAAAATTATAGGAGAAAGGACTAGGTGGTATGATCTTTTTTTTTTTTTTTTCTTTATAGTTTAGTTCCACTGATCTAAAGAATCCATTTGAAAGGAGTGTCTATTGTAAGAGCCTCTATCTCGTGTTGGATGGCCATGTTTACCTCGACTCATTTTATATGGATAGTTTAGTGAGGTTGGTTCTTCTCATTGTCTATTTGAGTGAGTTCTCTATGCTATAGTACATATTGTAACTTGTCCTCTACATGAATGTATTGGTCACTATGAGTATATTTAACAAACTTTTGTCTCAGGTTACAAATGCAAGGGTTGTTATAGACATAATACTTCCTGATTACTTAGTATAAGAAGATCTCTCACGTGCTTGGTGTTCTTGTATGCAAGAAACATTCTAGTCATCCTAGCGTTTATTCTTTGATGCTTATGTACACTTGCTAAATCAAATAAAATAGGCATTATGGTCATTTTGGCTTCTTGTTCCTTAATGTTTACATCTCATTTTGACAAAACTCTGACTAATGTCATATTCATTTTCTCATGATAGTGATATTAGTGAAGGTTGTATGACTTCTTGTGGCCTTATAGGAAAATCTCGATGATGAAAATAGAACTTAAAAAGTTGATGCAGTGCAAGGTAGAAGAATCCTCAAAGGAGATGTCCTAGCCCCCAAAAAATAACCACACAATGGAAGAGTAAATAATAACACAAATGTTTAAATCCAAAATAATGTCAATTCATAATATGATCATTAGATTTACATCCAACATGCTCGACTATAAGGCTTTCCAGGTTACGGCCAAATACATAAGAAATTACAATAGTAATTCTACAAGATCCCTCAAGATCCAGTCCCAACTTTAGCTAGTCTAGATCCACACTCTGGTAGAAACCTCCAAGGAAAATCTCAACTTGTGCTCACAAGACCACCAAGCAATCTCCTTGCTTTCCAAGTCACAACTACTAGCTCTTCTCAAACTTTATCGAAGATCCAAGTGTAAACTACCTCACATTCGACGCTCTGTCCACACACTTCGAAAATCTTCTCTCACTCAACTACTTCATCTTCCATGCTTTTCTCCAAGTTGGATGATAATCACAATCTTACTATAAATTGCCTCACATTTGGTGCTCTATCCATAGACTCAGGAAAAGCTTGCTCTTTAGCTACTCTCCACACTCACTCCTTCGAAATGAATGAATGAAAATGACAAGCCAAGGCCCTCTACTTTTACCAAACCAAGCCACAAGTTGACCACAAACAAGTTACATTAAATAAACCCTCAAGCCACAAGTCACATTTAATAATGCCACATATTCAATGCCTTTTCCCTCTTTTCTCCATGTTTATTTATTTATTTGATATTTTTATTTGAATTTTTGTCACTTTCTCTCTCCTCCACAATTTTTTTTGAAAAATAAACAAAAACAAAATTATTTCCCACTTTATTTTCTGATGCAAGAAGCTCCTACATCAGACTCCCCAGGTAGATAAAAATGTGTGCCCCACACTTTGATGCCAAAAGAAATATCCTCAACAATATTCATCTTCACCAAAGGCTTCCCATCCATTTGGGACAAGAAAACCATTCTACACATCATCCACATCTGCATCACTCTGTCAAACACTAGAATCTCAACCATCCAATTAGCATGCTCACTCCCATGAACAAACTGAACATAATAGTTATGTATCACTTGCAAAGTAAACCATTTTGCATAATAGTTTGCATCTTAGGTTCATTCTAGTCTAATCTTATATCTTGCATACAAAGAGAGCTCTCCTTTTTTCTATCAAGGACGTATCAATCAACTACATTTCCTTTTTCTTCCTTCTTAAATCATGTCTCTATATATTTATTAATCTTGTCATCTCACTATCTCACTTCAATATTCTTGTTTCGACTAACTTGTACCTTTACTTAATTTTGACTTCTTATTCTTTTTAAGGATCAAAATCTAAATTTGTGGGTCAAAAGCTCATTCTTTTTCTTTTCTTTTGTGTAGTTGGCTAACCATTTGAGGTCTATTCTTCATGTTGGGGCAACCACTATTTCTTCTTCTTCTTCTTCTTAATTTTCCATGTCTCTCCATATCTCTTTTTATTTCATTTTTCTTCATTCTCACTTGCTTCTTGATTTGGCCTATTTCTCATGCTTTATCCTTCTTGGTCACACTAGGGCATCTCATCTTTTAATTCTCCTCATGGAATTTTGTTTAACTAGACTTGATCAACACTCACTCCTTTTTTGCATCTCCTCTATCTAATTTCAATTTCGATCTTGAGGGGGCCATAACATTCTAAATGCTTTGCTTTCATTTGTTTGCTATTTTCCATTTATTAACAGTTGCTTGCTACCATCTATTAGTTATCTAGTATCTACTATCTGGTTAGACTAGTCAGTACTTGTCTTGAGTTATGATTTGTCCCATCTTTCTATTATTTGGAGCATATGCTTGACCTTTCCATTTTCTCTAAATCTTTCTATTTCTCTCCTAATGCTCGACTTCAATGCTTGTCGATTGTAAATTTAGGATCAGCTATCTCTTTTTGCACTTCACTCGAAGTCAAATTTATCTTTGATCACTTGCTTTCTTTATTCTTTGACGTAATGTGTTCCTAGACCAAACACACATTAGTCAAAGAGGGCAAATGTAATCACTCAAAATTGGTCAAAATCCTAAATGTAGAATTTTACATCATGATGAGAGTTAAAATGAATACAATCAATTAGTTCAAATCAAGTATTACAACCCATTTGAAAATTACACATGGATAATAATTCCAAATAAATTGAAATTTGACATTTATCTCCAAAAATGAATTTTATATTCAAAATGGGACCTTAATTCTATTTTGAACATTTTATTCATTTTAGGTTTATGGAAATTAATATTTAATTCATGGTAGGTGTAAAGAAATTAATATTTTAGTCATAATAGATGAAAATTAATATTTTATTCATGGTGGGTGAAAGAAAATTATAATTTTATTCAAAGTTGATCCATAATGCATTTTTTAATCAAAGTGCTCATTTTAATATTAAAAAATAATCCTCCATTTTGAATTAAATAATCAAAAAATGGACCCATCCACTCATCTTTGAATGAATCTCCACTCTTGATCATCAGTCCCCTGAATTTGATCTTAATCCTCCATTTTCTTTTAACAGGGAGAGCTCTCTCTCATGTATAGAGAGGAATTTTTGATGTGTTATGTTGTATGTTTATTTGCAATATTTCTTGGAGCTTTCTTGTGGAGAACTTCCATTTCTCTTATCTCATTCTCTCATGGCCATGTTAGCTTAGTTTAATAATGCATTGATTTAGTCCTTTTTGTATTAGTTTAACTTACATATATAGCTTAATTATAAATTTGTAACACTCTTTCTTAGCTTAGCTTAGTTGTATTTTGATAATCTCATTCTAGTTTAGTTGTATTTGCATAGCATTCTTCATACGATTTTTAGATGCTAGCAATCTTGCTTTCACCTTTGAATCTCCTATTTTATGGTGCACCTTGCAAGGGTTGCATAACTAAGTTCTTCTGAGAGCCATAACATAATTCTTCATTTGCTACATGTCATAACTAGGGAGCTACAACTTGCCTTCCACGTCTCTCAATCAATGAGATTCTTTGGATACAAAGGTTTATAGAAGTACACCACTTTTTTGGTATACAATATCTTCCTAAGCCTATGCTTCTTGTGTCTACTATCATGAGTTCCCATGTTGTGACCGTGTGCTTCTCATGTTGTGGATTGTGGGCTTCCCATGTTGTGTCTTTTGTGAGTTGTGTGTCTGTCATGATTGAGGGAGATCCTCCTACTGTGTTTGTGCAAGAACCTACCACTTGTTGTTCGTATCGTGCCAATATTTGTAGACCTCTGGTGCAACACTATAGTTATAGAACTTAGATGTATGGATAGGGCACGTGAACTATTTGATATAATGTTGAAACAAACCTTGATCTCTTGGACTATAAGAAGAGGTAGAGCAAGTGTTTGATGAAATGTCTATTTAGGAAAAGTAACCACAGTATCTTCATCCTATCTCCCTTTTGTTCCTACTTTTACTTTCTTAGTGGCTTTGAACTAGTTTCAAGACTATTGTCATTTAGACACTAGGAGCTTGTGCATTGGGTGTTGACCTTCTGTACACATTTCCATTCGCTAAGCACACACTCACCAAACAATGTCTCTTTTTCATTCAGAGAACTTACAAGATTGTTTATTGTTTATGAAGTAGAACACATTCTCTACACATATGATGATTGTAATCAACTACCAATACCATGCCTCCAACTATTTGACAAAATTACTTATGTGATTTGTGTGAACTATATGGAGTTGTGAATTTTTAGAGACATCTTGTAGGTGTACCTTTACGAGCCATGGAATCCTCATCTAGTCTAGTTACACTCCAACAGCTCATGGATTGCTTGACTATAGTGGAGTCTATTAATGAAACCCTACAATAAGCTATTGCCAATTCAACCTTACTTTATTAACCTTGTCGAATGATTATCTATGTTGGAATCTAAGAATCACACTCTACGTAAAATGGTGCAATCCCTAGTCATTGAAACTACAGGGCTCAAATCAAATCTTGATATTGTCAATGTGTAGCTTAAGGAATTTGACACTATCAAAGAGAAGTAATTGGAGATCATTGATATAAGTTCCTCTCTATTTATGAAGACTAAATTGAAGGGGAATACTTGAGCTTCTTATGCAACTCTATGACTGTTGCACCCCTTTCAGGTGTTGAGGAGTTAATGCAAGGAAAGATGGATGACAAGAAAGTTAGGCAAAGTCATGAACTAAACCTATGGGTCCATGGTCTCTCCTCTATTGTTGATCCCTTGATTGTTGGATATGGATAGTCTTTCCTTAAGGATCAACTAGGCATTTCAGACATCACATTTGACAGGTGTTGGTTAGACCCAAATGGCATTCTCTTCATCTAGTTCCTCTCCCTCTCTAATAGACTATAGGCTCTTAGGGAAAAGAGAAATTTATTCTCTCTTTCCCCTAAGATTTACCTAAATGAAGACCTCACCTAATCATAGGTAGCAGAACTCAAGCAAGCTCATGCCCTCGTGGTGGCTACCCAACAAGAGGGTAAATATGCAGTAATTAGAAATCTTAAAGCAGTAATTTGTGACATTTTTCCTATAGGTAGGTCTCAAGGGCAACCTTTAAGGCTAAATGACATCCTCAGTAAAAATTGAGCATAGATTCTTTGTGTCTCAACTGTTGAAATGACAATGGTATCCTTTGGTCTTTTCTTGGTTTACTTAATAACGCTACTGGTTCAGCTAACCTTCTTTTTGTTATAGAGACACATGAGAGCCTCATACATCCTCTTCCTATTGTTACTAACTTTTAGTGGCTCTCCTTTAGGGATGATGTCAGGTGTTTTGGTGGGGTTGCCTATCTTATTTTGGGACCACCTTTTTAGTACTATTTCTTTGGTTCACTCTAACAACTATCCTAGGTTCATGTGGATTCGTATCGATCGATGGAATTTTCTCTATAGAGATACCCATATCACTATTTGCTACTTACCACCAGCATCTTCATACTATGCAGTTCACAACACAGAGGATGGGGACCCCTATGAGGACCTTCTTGATCACATTATCAGATTCTCTTCCATGGGAGACATCATCATTCTAGGAGACATTAACACATAGACCAAAGACCTATAGCCTCCTATCTATAATCATAGATATGATCCCATATGTATAAGTACTTCTGATCTAGGCTCTATGGGTTTACACTGCTTCTCTGAGTATAGTCAAGGACCCTTCACTCAGTATGGTCATAATATGCTATAGCTATGTGAGTTCTCAGACTTAGTGATCCTAAATGGGCTCTCTTGCTTTCTTGACTTTGAGCTCTTCACCTATTGGCCCCACTGTGGTGGCATTAGTGTGGTGGACTATGTTCTCTCTACTGCCTCCTACATCCCTTTCATTAGACACTTTACCATCTCTCACCTTCCCCTGGTTGATCATGCCCTCCTTAGCATCACCCTATGGGGCCCCTCGACACCTTCTCTCCCTTACTCTTCTATTTCTTCTTGCCCCCTCTCTTCTAGCAGCCTCCCCCCTCTCCCTCCCTCACTCGCACTTCTTTTCACTTCATCGATGGTGACATAGAACTCTTCATCCACCACCTGAAATGACTTCTCCCGCCGAATACCTTCTCTAATAGTTGGGATGTCACTTCCATGTTTCACTCACTTGCATCTGCCTTGTGGGAGTCTGGCCTTCTCTCCATTCTCCACTGCACCTCTTCCCTCACCCCTAGTCCCACATGTAGATTTTTTCCCATGAACCAATGGTTCAATGAGGACTACAAATCATTCCACTACTCGCTTCACTCTAATCCACCCACTTCTTCCTCCTCTTTCTCTCAACTGAGACTTGACTACCACTATTTTCTTTGCCACAAGAAAAAAAGTTCACTTTATTGCAATGTAGATCCCTTTTTGCCTCGCTCTTCAATCTCCAAAGCTTTTTTGGTGCACCATATTTCCTTGCCATTGCCTACCCCCACCCTTCACTCTAGATAATTACTCCCTTTCCTCTCACACCTGCACCCTCTGTGATATTCCTCGCCAATCCCCTCTCCATCTCATCTCTCCCCCCACCCTTTGTCACCTCTTCTCCTTCTCTAACATTAGCGAGGCAATTAGAGTTATGAACAATAGCAGAACACCAGATGAGGAAGGGTTCCAAGTAGATTTCTTCAAGTGGGGTATCTTTGTCCTAGGCCCCTTTCTTAAAGTGCTCTTTAATTGAGTGGTTTTCATTGACTTGCCTGATTCTTTGTCACAATGTGTTATCTATCTAATTCATAAGTCTGGGATAGCTTCTAACCTAGAGAACTATAGGACCATCATGGTTGGGCATACCTTTGCCAAACTCTATGTGACCGTGTTGAATGATATCATGTCCAGAGAGCTTGATCAATGACATTGCTGGGCTAGAGGTTACACCAAGTTTCATATAGATTTTTTGACCATTGATCACATTTTGACTTTACGAGTCATCATAGAGGAGGCTTGCAATCTCTTGGCAAAATTTTATTTTTGTTTTGTAGACTTTCGCAAGGCCTTCAACTCGGTTCCTTGGGTGGTTGTCTTTCAGCATCTTAGGGACATCGAGATCTCAAAGACTCTCCTAAAAGTTATTATGAGGTTGTACGAGTGTGTTGTGGGTAGATTCAAAACTCCATAGGGCTTCTTAGACCTATCTAGAGCATTATCAAGGTGAAATAGGGCTATCCTCTCTCCCCCACTATTTTTGGCATCTACATTGATGAGCTTGAGGCATTCCTTCAGGATTGCTCACTCATTGGAGATGGTTGTTACTTACATTAGGTGTTGATCTCCATTTTCCTATTCTTTGGTGATGTGATTCTCCTAGTATCCTCCCCTAATGGACTTTAGTGGCTTCTTGATGGTTTGGCCTCTTTTGATGACTCACATGAGCTAGTTGTGAACCTCAACAAGACTCAGGTCATGGCCTTCAATTGTTTGAAGACCTCACACCTCCATTTTTACTTCCAAGGTAATGAAATCGAGATTTCATCTTCATATACATACTTGGAGGTTAAGTTTTTTGAACCTTATTTGAGCCCAAGACTAGCTATGCAGCCTTGAGTCAACAAAGTGCTTAGCTCCGTTGCTATACTTTAGTGATAATGCTTTCGATGCCACTTTCAAGACACCATGACTAAGATGTGCCTTCTAGATTCCTTGGTCAAATCGATTGTCCTTTATGGCTCTACTGTTTGGGCCCCCTCCCTGTTGGAGTTTGACTGAACCTCTGTTGAGAGAGTCCAAAATCTTTTTCTTTGATGCATTATCAGATGCCATTGGTACACACCACACATCTGGCAGAGTTTGGAGCTCACCCTTTCAAATTGGGGACCATCTTTGATTTAGTTTGGCTTCTTCATTAGCTCTAGAGCTTTACTAATTCCCCCAATAACCATCACAAATATTCCTACTTGACCTACTGATCCTCTATGGAGGTTGTGAGATCAAACTCTGGCCATAGGTCTCATCGCTGGTTCACCCAGGCCTCAGTCCTCTTGGGCTTGATTGGTATTAGCATGGATCATCTTCTCTTCTTTTAGTTTTCTTTGGATGCTCTAGCCCACCTTCTTCCACCTCAGTGGGAGTTGAACAAGCATGTTAGACCTGATATCTATAGACAATATATTATCATGACCTGGAGGAATCCCCCAGGTGGGCTTCTTCTGCATATGGCCTTCTATGCTGAGTACTTTATTGATATCTAGGATGAGATCATCTTTTACCCCTATTACCTCACTCATCATTGGACTCATGCTCTTTGCATCTCTTTGGGATCCTTTAGAGTGGGATCCCATTGACTTCATATTCAAATTGATCAATCTATCACCTTTGTCACCTCAAGGAGGTTGAGATTGAGTCGCACTTTATCTTCTATTGCCCCATCTACTATGAGATCTGGGGGAGATTCTACTATTTGTTCAAAGATGGTCAATCTCTTCCCTCATTTTTTAGATATATCGACCAACATTGTCTCACAATTTACCTTCAGGAGACCACACAACTTCGTAACCACACTCTACAACTCCAACTTTTCTTGATATCGACCCCTACGCAGCTAACACCTCCTTTTTCACTCCTAGGATTCCTACCCGAGGATCGAAGTGACCTCTCTGAACTATCTTGAATCATACCAGATCTATGAGACGTCATAGAGATCACACTTGACAGTGCTTCTCTACTACTATTACTACTTGTAGGCCTCAGAGGCAAACTTCTGGAGCACAGGATCACTCTAGTGCACATCTTTCCATTCTTGGCTACTTCTCACATATGAGGAGTACTTATTTCTAGCTCTTTCTTCTTTTCGTTCTTTTGTTGTTTTGCTTTCATACTCTTTCCATGGACATTGTTTGGTGCTCTCCCCTTGCTTACGTGTGTCCTTTGTATTGTTTCCAATCCCTTAGACCCTTGTTGGTCTCCTGTTGGACATTAATAAATTTATCTTATCTTATCTTAAATTTTAATAATTATTTTGTATATGTTGAAATGTACTTCCAAGTATTTTCTTGTAGTTGTAGTGAAATTAGATTTTATTATATTTTGAAATTACAAATTGTATATTTCATAAAGACCTTCATTTATATATGTTTAAAAAATAAAAAAAATGTACATATGAATAAATTAAGTGAAATATGCTTTTATAATTCATTTTTTAGATGTGTGCAAATTTTAACCATAAATTTTTACTATTTTTTGAGGTAATAGTGAAAAGCAATAACTTATTTGTTTTAATAATTTTTTAATAAATTTTAAAATAATTTTTTTGATCAATAATTTTAAAATAAATTTGAACAAATTAAATGTGAAATAAATTTAAAATACATAAAATGTGTAAATTAAATTTTTTATGTAATGTATTATTTGAAAACTCGTTGATTTTATGTTTAAATTTTGATATTCAATTTTTTTCTAAAATAGTTTAAATATTTTACCTTTTTTAAGTGTTTAAGTAATTATTTATAAAATCGTTCTAAATTAGATAGGTATGTAATTATTTTCTCATATTTGTTTACTTGTTTATATGGAAAATGATTGTACTTTAACATGGACATATATTTGAACCTTTACATTCACTTTGTGTGAAGACTGTAATACCTCACTTAGTGTTTGAACTTTAGCATAAAGTTGAAACAAATTAATTATGTGTAAATCATTTGTGAGATGTGTGTAAATTTGAATTTTATATTTTAATATTTTTTTAATTTTATGGTGCAAAAGGATATCTTATTTGGCATTTTTCATTAATATATTTTTAAATAATTGAGAAAATGTATTTGAATAAATTAAGCCTGAAGCAAATTAACTATTTGTGAAATATGCTTTTATAACATTTTTGAAATGTATGCAAATTTAAATTCTTTATGCAATATATTATTTTAAAACTAACATTTTTTTTTGTTAGAATTTTGGTATTAAAATTTCTTGAAATTGTTTAAATATTTTAGTTTTTATAATGGTTCAAGTAATTTCTTATAAAATTGTTTCAAATTAGATAGACATTCACTTATTTTGTCCTATTCATCTACTTGATTTATGTAAAAAATGATTGTAGTTTGACATATGCATATATTTGAACCTTCACATATGCATATATGTGAACCTTCACAATAACTTTACTTCATGTTTGAACTTTAGTGTGAAGCCAATTTGTACTTTGAGAGTCACTTTGTGTAGAATTTACTTATTAATAGGTGTGTATAAGACTATATATATATATCATATTTAAAAAATATTTTATTCAAAGTTTTAAAGAATTTATTGTATAAATAGTGATATATATATATATATATATACAACTATGATATGTGTTATGCAATTTTTTTTCAACTCTTAACTCTCTTTTTTTAGTGATAGGTGGGGCTCTTGCTATTTGAGGTAAATGATATATTTTAATCAGCATTTTTTTAATAATTTGAAAACTAATTTGATTGGTGTGAAATATCTTCATATATTTATTTTAGTATTCAAATTTTAACATTTATTTTATATATATTTGAAAAGTGTATTTGAACAAATTAGGTATGAAACAAAGTGATCATATGTGAAATGATTTTTAACTTTGATAGTCACTTTATTTACTTTGATAACCACTCTAATTATTTTTTTGGTAAATCAAATGTAAAACATGTTGTAAATTTTAATTTTTATCTTTACTTTAAATATGTATTTGCTTCAAAATTTATTCAAGATATACATGAAATTTTTATCATTACTTTAGAATGTATTTATTTTGAAATTTATTCAAATATAAATAAAAGTTTTATACTTTAGAATGTATTTGAATTTTAAGCGGACAAAAAATATGCTTCATACATACATACATATAAATTTATCTTTAATTTTAATTTTTAATTATCTTTAATATGTTTCAATAATGTAAATTTTAATTTTAATCTTTACTTTAAATATGTATTTGTTTCAAAATTTATTAAGATATACATGAAATTTTTATTTTTACTTTGGAATGTATTTATTTTGAAATTTATTCAAATAGAAATAAAAGTTTTATACTAACTTTAGAATGTATTTGAATTTTAAGTGGACAAAAAATATGCTTCAACAATATATATATATATATATATATATATATATACATGTATATATATACATGTATGTGTATATATATATATATATATATATATATGTATGTATATATATACATGTATATATACATACATACATACATGTATATATACATATATACATACATGTATATATTCATATATACATACATGTATGTATATATGTATATATACAGACATACATATATACATACATACATACATACATACATACATACATACATACATACATATATATACTTTCCAGTGTTGTATTAAAGTATCGCTTAGATTTTTGCAAAAACTTATGCAAGTGGGCAGTGGGCACTTTTCAGTTTGATCTGAACTTTTTGGGAGTTGTTTGGGGTACCCTCTTAGGCATTCTCTGGTCCTTTGGAGTCACATTTTGAATTTGGAATTTGTTTGATTTGAATTCAATTATGCATTCTTTGTCATCAATTGTTTTGGTCAGTAGTAACATTTGAAGATTTGTTGGTTGCCGTGATGGTGGTTAAGTCTTCTATTGCGATCTTTGTGATCTGTGTATGCTGCTATTATGTGCACTTACACTTATTTTAAAAAAAATATTATGGCTTGTATTTCATCCTTTTTTCTAAGGATCTCCAGGCCAGGCATTACATCTGGCATCAGAGCCCATGTTCAAACATTGGGATCTCTACATTTATATTGCTCTTATGGTTGGTGCTTCGTGTGTGAGTGCGAGTGTCTTGGTGAGAGCTCATGATCTTTGTTGCTTTGGTATCTACTTGTGATGGACTTGCTTGTCTAGTACATGTGACTAGATCCATATGAGGAGAAGGAAGTGAGTCTTCCCTTATTTTGTAGATGGAATCGATGTGCCTTTGTTTGGTTGGTTGCATGTGTGACCTTTTTGGATGGAACCGCTGATTGGTATCCATGTGTTGGCTTTGAGTGCCTCTTTTATTTCTCCTTGTGGAGAAAAGTTCATTGTTTCCCTATTTTCTCCTATTGTAAGTAAATAAATGGATCTTATTTTTAATTCAGTGTTTTTTCGTTATAGTAATGAAATGGTTTCTTTCATTGAGAAATAAGTGTTTATTGTGAATCATTGCAAAGGAGTAGGTTTTGCATTTTATCCTTGCGTTAATGACTTAAGTCCCCAATTTGATTGCTCTTAAGCTTATGGAAAATTATATTAAATTGATGAATATTTAAATGTTGCATTGCATGGAAAAATAAATAAGGAAATTATTGTTGTCTGCATATGCATGAGATTATTGATGGTATATTCCTTGATGTGTGTGAGTGTGTTCTCTAACACTGTTAGGATGATGTATTCCTTGGTATTGTGTGGTGATTTATCCCTCTTGTGTGATTGTCCTTAGTCACCACATGTAATTTGATTTGATTGATGCCTTATTTTATTTGACTAGAGGTATTTTCCTCATGTTGTTGGGCTAGCGTTGGTTTTCAATGTTTTCCTCTCTTGGAGTAGTCATCAAGTTTTCTCTATTTCTCTCTTTGTGATAGTTGTCACATTTGACTTATTGTTGAAATGAGCTCATTTGTGATTTACTATTGGAATTGACATTCCCCATTTGGGCCTTTTTTTTTGGTTCATAATGACTATTCTGAATGTGTTTTACTACTACTGAGTTATGTGTTGTGACTCTATCATATTCATCTCGAACCTCTGGTAGTATGTACAAGGGATAATATCATAGAGAACATGCTAGTGTGCTTGTAGTAAGTGTAAATTTAAATTAATTGAATGGTTTAAATGGTGATTAAACTTAATTTTGTTCTGGAAAGAAAATTGAAAAGATAGGTACTTGTTGTTTGGGGAGTAACTCTTGAACCCTTGCTTTGAAAAACTTTCAGTTTCATTGTGCATTTGTGCTTATGTTATGTTTAATTAATGAAATTATGAAAGACAAGTGATTATGGTTTTAGTGTGAACTTCCTTTCATTCCATGTCTTATCTTGTTTTGGGCATGTGTGCTCTTGTATGGTTTTGGACGTTTTGTCCATCGCTTGTCTTGGCAACCGAGACTGTTGTTTCACCTATGTGGTTTTGTCTTGAGTGGTGACTCAAAATCTTAGGTCTTAGGACTCTCTTAACTTCATCATGTCATAGGCCTTGTTGATATCTTCCAAAATGCTTTTGAATGGAGTCAATCCAAGTTTTGACGTGTAAGTTATGGCCTCCGAAGTGAAGGCAATTTTTGTGTTGATTTGACATTTCGAATGAGAAACTGGTTCATGGCACTTTCTCACCTGGTTTAGTGAGAAACTTTGCATGAAATTGTGCTAATTCAAAGTTTCACCTGGGGAACAAGAAGTAACTCTTTCAAACTTCTAGAGTTGCTGATCGATGTTCTGAGTACCTTTTTCTAGTAGAGGCCAATTCAATCATATCATATTTATGGCCATTGGAGAAGTTTAACTCTTCATGTTATTCATAATGGAAGATTTATCTAGTCTTCATAATCTATTAGGTACTTGTTGGAGTTCATGCTTGGGTTTGTGTGTTTCCTATGCACTGACCCACCCTTGTGAGGTGAAGTGTGGTTTGTGAGCATTCTTTGTTTGAGGATGATGTTGCCTTGTCATTTGGGAGTGACTCAGTTCTTTGATGAGTCTAGATTCTCCTTTTTGGATGTTGACTTTGGTGCATTTTTGTATCCTTTTCTCTTTTGAGAGAGTAGGCTAGCATTGTTATGCCACTAGCTCAGTTATTGTTTTTAGATGAGTATGTTGATGGTTAGTGGAATTGTGAGTTCCCTAATGCATCTTGGGTTGATTTAGTGTAGAGGTTGAGAGAGATTCCTTCTCAGTTCTAATACTCTATAGTTTCTTTCTCCCTAAGCTTGCTTCTTTTAGAGGATTGTCTTAGTCAAGTTGCTCTTTGGCAGTTGGCTTGAGCCTAGAGATTGAGTTTAGCAGTAGGTTGGCTGTGGTATTCCTAGCATGGTGCTAGAGGGATATGGTATCATTGGACACATGCTACCATCTTATGAGTTGGTATGAAGATTTTGCACAATTGTGTCCACTGATGAAAGTCTTCAAACCTTGTGGAAAGGTGATATCTTGTCTGGTTGGGTTATCTTACCCTAGTTCCTAGTGGTAGTTGAGCTTTTGTACCTTGGAGAGGCATTGTGCTCCTATGCTTGGTAGTGAGTAGTTTTTTGGAGTGTATAATTTTGTTGGTAAATTGCCATCCACTTTGTTCTAAGGGTGGGTTTATGTGGATTCCAGAATGATCATGTGTGATATGATAATATTCTTAGGAATTTGGGATGGTTATTCCCAATGATTCCAACTCTTGTTGGAAGTGCATAATGTGTTGACCTAGTTTTTTGGTCACGTGGTAGGTGCATGGTTAGTTGGGGCACCTATTGATGAGGTAGAAGTGGGATTTTCCTTGCTTTGTATTATTGAATTTTGGCAAGTTGGGTTTTTCCTAGCGCATAGAAGGTTCCATGTTGGAGGATCTTATGTCAGTGTGACACTTCTCTCCTATGGTTGACCTATTTTGGGGTTGACAAGATGGTTTGAGAACGTTGGAGTGATTTGGTTGGACTTGTGAAGAAGTTGGTGAGTCATTCCTTTTGTTCAATCTCGAGTGTGTTTTGGTGTGTTTTGGTTTCTATTCTTGGATTGTAGGATTCCAAGAGTAAGCCTAGTCTTTGGGGGGGATGATATAGTGCCTCTCCCATTTGACTTTTGTAAGTCATCCTGATGGATGCAACCTAGTTGATCTTTTGTTGTGATGGATCATGATTGTGACCATGAGTGGTCTACACCATTGAGGTGATTAGATTTATATTTCTGTATTAGTTGCTTTCATTATGCTTTTGACTGATTATGAGATTATGATATAATTTATGGTTCATTGAGGTTTGTGCCAGTGGTTACTAGGATCGATGTGGTATCATGAGGTTGTTCCATGATTACCTTGAGATGTGTGCAGATATTGCACTATGTACTATTACCATGCTACACTGGACTAGGTTCCTGTAGTAGTGGTTAGTCATGTTTATGACTGTGTTCACTTATGTGTTTTATGTGATCTTTGTTGTTATTGTTTAAACAACCATTATTAAATGGTTAAATGATGTACATGTTGGATTCATTGGTTATGTGATGTGGATATTTACTTGTTATGTTTTGATCTGAGAGATATTGTTACTTATGTTATGTTTTATTTTCTTATCCCAAGCATCAAAATAGCATGATTCGAAACTATTTTCATTGTAAGCCTCAAAAGAACAATCATTCATCAAAAAAGTAGAGAAATATCTAAAGAATAACATAAAGTACACCAAAAGGCTATACAAGGTTTCACATATGTTGAAAAGAATTAAGTATGACATAATTTCTCTTAAACAAGTAACTTGTATAGTAAATTGAAAGAAGCTTTGAGAAAACACCTAACCAAACCATTCAAATTATTTCCCAATGTAGTTTCTCTAGAAAACATTAAACATTGTTTCATGAGATCAATAAAAAAATGTCAAATGCATTTGAGGTACAGAACATGATCAACAAACCAAAGGATTGACGAGGATATGTTGATGTAATCATTTATAGTAAGCTCTTTTCTTTATGCTTATCCAAATAAGTTTTATAATAGCTAGCTAAAATACATATGTGCTTCCTTAATTGAAAGCATTAGGTATCACCATAGCTACTTCAAGTGCACCACTCACCTTTGTTGTCAAGTTAGCACTTTCCCTACATTGTTACACCTCTTCTCATCTGATAATTAAAATCATAATAGCTGAATCAAGATACAAGATATTTAGGTGGTCTGTTTTGTGAGAATAATTTTGGAACTAGCATTGAAGCTACTCCCTAGTAGCACAATCTGATATAAATAAAAACTATTTGGATATTCTTAAATTTGTTTGCAACACATTAAGAAGGTAGTAATTACTAATAATTGAAGCAATGATGTTAGCATTGTTAACACTTACATCTAACATGCTACTTTTTAACCTCTATATCTACAAACCCATATATTAAGACTACTTTTGTAACCTCAAAAATGATTTGTACTAGAAAGTGCTAGAGATTTCTCAACTCTAGTAGGCACCAATGAAGAGTTTTTCTTCTTGATTCTTACATTACTACAAAAAGATGCATTTTTGCGATATCCAAGTCTAGTTTAAATAGAGCCGGTCTAGAAGGGGAGAAAGACCTAGCAAATAGGAAATTAGCAAGGAAGGTTCTTTGATCCATATGTATGCTAAATCTAGAAAACTTAGAGGTGCCTCTGAAAAAGATTTTTGCTGGGTTGTTTAAAAAGAACATTGTGGTAGACCTTATGCATTAGCAAAGAACATCACTCAACATATTTTTTGCTTGATAATCTTTCTTGCAAGGAGATGGCATTCAAATTTTGCTAAAATCTAACTACTACCACAAACAAATAATCCTACATTTTCCTGAGATACATACCTGGGTTCTCCTCCAGCCGCTCCATCCTAGGACATCCTAGGAACATATGTCTAGGAGAATTTGACATTAATTATAGAAGCATTTTGAGTTGAAATCTCAAAATACAAGTTTGGCATAATAATTCTCCTAATCCTTATATTTTAAGATCCTATAATGTATAAAGACACACCTTATCCATATTTTCATAAATATTTCAAATCTCACTACATATTTTGTTTTTCCCTATTTTTATATAGCGGTTCCTTTTGTCATGCACTAACTGTTCCTTTTACAGATTAGCAGGATTCATGATCATATAGTTTACAATAAAACCTTGGAACATTACTAGGTACACATTCTATAGTTATAACTCTCCTTTATCATAGAAACTAAGAGAAACCTCAAATTGGCCCAAGACAGGTTGAATTTCCAACAAATTGGCTTTCAAATGAGCATGAATTAGAAGTAACAAATTAGATCTTCTTGAGATGAAAACCTTATAAGCTAAAGTTGCTCAAAATTATAGGAGGGGAGATACTTGGACCAAGTAACCATGAGTCTTACAAGGATCCAACAGATAGGTTATATATTTGGTTAAGATACTACTAAGGTTGCTAGTGCATAACACCATTTCATGTCTCAGGTTTGCAGAATGTAGTGGGAAAAAAAGTTTTAAAATATCAAGATCCTTGCACTCCCTAGATGATAGAGGTTTTATTCTGATTCTAGACAAATACGAGAAGGAATTGAGATAAAAGGAGCTACAAAAATATCTCATTCAGTCAAAGGCTTTGTCATTGGACAATAGTACAATACCATGTAGGAAGGCCCCAAAATATTGGAGAACCTGGCACTACAATTGCTTTAGGGAAAAGAAATTTGAAGAGGGAGAATTTTTACAATGCTAGAAGATAAACCACTTCAACCTTAGTTAATGATTCCTTAAGTGGTTGTCAGGAAGTTTGATGGTTATTTGTTGTTTATGCTAGGTTGATGAAGTTTATGTTTATGTCAAGCAATTGTATGTTGTCATAAGAGTTTTTCAAAAGAAAATTATACCACATTCAAAAGAAAAAATAGGTAAAGTAGAATATTAGCTAGAAAGAAAATTAGGTAGGATAGAATTGATTTATATGTCCAGCTAGACACTAGCTATGTCCTGTGACCATATTGTGCTCGGGCAACCTTTTTCCTGAGTCAATGCCCACAAATTTCTCAAATATTCTTGATGGGCTAGAGATATGGAATTTGTTAACCTATAAAATTCCTAAAGTTCCTTGGCTGGTGAGGAAATCAATATGATAGGAAAATAAAGATACATCTTATTGTAATAGAATACACTTACTTTTTAGACTAAAATGAAAAGGGTCCTTAGCTTCTCTAACCCTCTTGAACATAATGAAAAGGCTGTAGGTATATCAAGATTATTTGGTGTTGTAATAAAAAATGGATATAAAAGGTTGTAATCCAAATTAGATAGGTCCTTTTAGGAGCATCTTTTATGCTTGATCATATGTTGATAACAATTAGTAAGAGTGTCACCATGCATAGTATAAATAACAGCTTACAAAAAAAATTATGGAGATTTGAGGGGATGAAAAATGCATCCTGAAGAAGAAATTGAGTAATTCAAACTGAATTGTTAGTCTTATAAAAAAATTTGAAAAAATAGTAATTGAGTAATCTAGACATAAGAGTATATTTGGTAAAACAAAGCCTAAGAAGTAAGATGTACAATCTTTGAGGAATAAATGGTGAGACTCGAACATAAATTACAATATAATCCAATTATAGCTTACTCTAAGGTTTCCTGGCCTTTGCTAAACATATGTAAAGATGCCATAAGAACTATATTTCTCAAAGAGAAAAAATAGATCCAAACTTCATCTGGATCAAGTGTGGTGCTAAAAGGACTGAAGGATTTTTTAGCTTGCCAACACCTAAATTTATCTCGGATCATATAAGGCCAACTAATATTGTAGGGAATTCAACTGATAAAATTGATGAAATGAGAACAATTATAAAGCTGAGAAACCTAGACTTATTTGCAATAGAATTATTTCCATAAACCTAAACAAATCTGGTGCCTCTAATCTTGAAAGATGCATTTGTTTAGGAAGAAATTTGGTCTATTGCACAATCCCTCAAGTATGGTAAATCCCCACATATTGATGGTCCTCCTGTAGAGTTTTAAAAAGCCAAACTTAATTGGATATATGCTAAACTTTTGGATTTCTATATGGAAGCCATTCAAGTACGTTCCCTTTATAAATATTTCAATAGAGAAGTTATCAAATTCTTCCCCAAAGATGGAGATGAATCTTTAATCAACCATTTCTATTAGAATGATATTGTAGTATTTACCCATAATGGTCATTTAAGTCACCTAATGCATAGTTCAGAATATCATTATTGACAACTATTGCTGAGGGCAAAAAAAAAGGGTAAATATATAAAGGGAACAAAATGATCAAATATCAAACATTGTAGGTAGCCACACATAAATCCCATATCACATTTGCATTGTATGTTATGGGCAGTAGTAGTTGTGGATCATTTTAGACCTATGACATGCAAAGTGTCCATTTTATGTTAGTTTGAGCTTCACTTGGTTTCAAAAATACTACAATATTCTCTACTTAACAAGGCCAACCACGTGAAGGTGGAAGCTCATTTGGCCTCACCCCCCTCCCCCTAACATCAATCTAAAGTACCCATTATCATCTCATTACAAACTTCATTCATTCATTCATCCATTTATGAACTATAACATTCAATCAATACAATCACATAACATTCATTAATATCATGTAAAATTCATTAATACACAATACTAATCAAGAATTCATTAACACATAACAATATTCATTAACATAAAATAAAAATTTGTATTAATATGCATCATTTATACATAATTACTTAAAACAAAGTTCTTTCATTATCCAACAAGGTTTATCAAAGAAAATTTTTAAAACATCATTTCTTTTTTTGTTTTTATGAGCTCTCTTAAGAAAAACACTCATAAGAGCATCCATATCTGCATCATTCTCCTCCTCTTCTAGCATGTGTAATGTCAAATTATGACAGCTCCTTCTCTTTGGAGGAGTAGGAGGTTGTTGCACTGAAGGGGGCTCTGTTGCAAGAACAAGTGAATGGGATAAATTGGCATACTCTTTTTCTTTTTCTAACTATTATAAGTCTATAATTAAGTATGAGTACAACATAAAATGCATTTTTATTACTTGACAACACCACATCATGTACATTAACATTTTCATCTGCCATCGTGTCAACATGTTGAACACTTGGAACATTGTCCACTCCTTCAGCATGATGTTCAACATGCTCTCAAATATTCAAAAAAAGGATACACATCAAATTCCAATTGAAGATGTTAAATTGTATTCATAATTGCATAATTAATTTCCAATAGAAAATTAATACCTCCACCACTATAATGCACATCATGGCCTTCATCACTAGCAGGTTCTATGGTAGGATATGAAGGCTGTAGTAAAATGTTATGCACATTATTATGTAGTCAATTTATGTTTAAAACTAAAACCAAAAAAGAATCTTCTCAACTATTTAATTTAATTTACTTTTCATCTGACCAATTTACCTGTGAGATATCATTTGGTGCCCTGGATTCTTGGGCAAGGCTTATAGATTCTTCACGTAGGCGTGCAACCACAACTTTATAGCCTTCCTTCAAGGCAATTTTTCTATCTTCATCTGTGACCTCCACATTGAAATTTGTGCCCTGTGTTTTTTTCTTGATAACATCATTTTTCCATGTATGGTTTCATTTAACAAAAGCGTTTGCAACATTATATTAAAAAAAATGAAATTTCATTGCTCTACTTACAAGTCAAGACTAGAGATTCATATAGCCATCAGAGCCAAGTTTGTGTTGGCAACCTTTTCTACTATTTCTTTTGTAGCCACGGATGTGTCCTGCAATCTATCAACAATTTCAAACATTTTAGATTATATATTTACAAATATCAATAATTAGTGCATGATTACAATGTACTTAATACTATAATGACTTACCTCTTTTTGCCATGTGCTGCTTCATTATCTCTATCCTCACCTAGCCTTTTCTCCTTTGCATCTTCTATTATTTTATTCCACTCCATCAGTGGAATCATAGGAGGATGGTCGTACTTTGGGTTCTCCTTAAGAGCCCTTATATATTGATCCATCATAGTCTTTATATGCTTTGTTGCTCTTTTCAAAAGTAGGCCAGTGTCAAAAATGTTTTTCCCAAATTTCTCCTCAATAGATGCAATCAGCTAATTTTTTAATTCCACAACTTGTAAATTCCACCTTTTTGAAAACAAATAGATTGTTAGATCAATAACTTTAATATATTACAATAAATAGAAGAAAAGAAAAATTATGTAGTAATGATATGAATCTACGTACCTTTTACGTATGGTGAGTCCAAATAGTCTCAATTTCATATGAAAAAGATTTCAAAGAAAGCATTATTACCTACAAAAACATAAAGGATTTATCAGTCCAAAATGAGTAATGTAAAAGTAAACTAAATTTACACTTTAAATAATAACAATTTTAAAGCACCTGGAAGCTTTCGTTCTTTTAATGGAAACATAGTTTTCTTATTCAGCAACAATGTCCCTTCATACGAACCAGTACTAATCACACAAACTACTCCAGAAAATGGATCAGCTTTAGTAGTACTACTCTTTGTTGGTCTATCAACTAAAACATCATGACAATTAAATGATAATTTTAGTATTGCTCTCTGTTGGTCTACCTCCCTGCCTATGTCCATGTCTCTCTATGTGTGGGTATATATATATGTATGTATGTGTGGTGTGTGTATACATGTGTTTGTATGTATGCAGGCTTCTGTAGACATCATTTAAGCACTGATATGCTATTTTTTTGTTCATCAACTTGTAGAAAGATGTTAACAAATTATGCAAAACAAGGTTTTACTAGTTCTAGTGGGCATAGACGATGATGTTTGCATGGTCCTTGTTGCCGACAATGCAACAGACAATACTGAACCACCAATTGAAGGAGGAGTCCACACTTCATCATGAGCTGAAGAATAGAATATTGTTAGAAAATATATTTGCGATGGATAAAGATCAAATTGATTACTAGCGAAAAATATCCACACAAAAAAAGGTAAGTGTTATAATGTTGATCAAAACAAGGAAAGTGTTACTTACATGAAGGTTGTGTGCAACAACCCTCACCATGTTCACCATGTGATGTCGAAACTAGCACATATGTCTATACAAGAATATGTAAAATTAGAGATCATGATCCATAAGATACTATAAAATATTAATATCTATTGAACTTCTATTACTGCTTTAGTTGAATTACTGCTTGCCTTCAAAGATTGGATTCTACAATCCAATTCTATTCTCAGTGCCTCTTTCTCCTCACTTCTGTCAACGTTGATGATAATGTTAAAAAGTTTATCGGTGTATCTTTATGTAATTTTTTGGGTGATGAATATAGGGTCAGTACTAAGGGAAATGTCATGTAGATATGATGCATGTATTTCAGATTGCATTTGATCAGCGATCATTGTAGCTTTTTCCTATCATTTGTGACATCAAATATCTATATACTTTCATCAAAATAACTCCAAAGTCATAAAGAAAAGAATATAATAATATGACATTTGTTTTTATATTAACATTAAAATTTACGATAATTAATGTTTACCTCTATTGAAGGTGTCTAAGATGGTGCATCCATATTGCCCTGTGAAAAAGGATAGTAAGTCTTAGAAATCAGTAGTGAAATTAAAGTAATAGACTTACTAACATTTTTTTTTAATAATCAAGTAGATTATATATGTAAATCATTTGTCTTAAATTAAAAATTTAACGTAACTAATGTTTATATCTAAAAAAATATTTGACATGTTCTATTTAATGTTTATATGTGCACATATGGATTGGAAAGAAAAATTTGGTCATACAAGACCCCATCATAGTTGACATTGATCCTACCTAGACATTTCATTGATCATCATGATCTTCATCCATGTCATTATCATCATCATCATCATCACCATCATTGTACTTGTCACTTTGATCGTCGTCGTCACCACCACCATCTTCATCACCATCATCATCCTCTTGATCACTATCATCATCATGAGCATCATCACCATGATCATCACCATCTTCATCACCATGATCATCACCATCTTCATCACCATGATCATGATCATCATTAGCATCATCATCATCATTACCACCATTATCATTAGCATGACCAAAATCATCACCATCTTCTTCTTCTTCATCATTGGGTAATCGTCATTCCTGATAATCATTTACTTCCTCTTGTGCTTCTTCAATATCTTCTTCTTCAATCACATTATACTTTACCGGTCTTCCTCTTGCATCATGTCTAACAAAAAATGACCAACCTGGTTTTTGTGGAACACCAAAGTAAAACACTTGCTCGCATTGGCTTGGAAGAATATAGGGCTCATCTCTGACTAGCTCAAATGACCTTGTATTAATCATAGTAAATCCACTATCGTGTTCAATAACAGTCCTATCGGGATCATTTCGATTCAGTTGTAACCTGAACCATTTGACAAAAACTAGAACTAATTTAAATGAATTAAAGTTGCAGTCAAGTATATCATCCAAAATGTCATAGTATCAATTTTTAGATTGTTGAGGATGTATGTTAGTTCTAGATAAAATATTGGTGACCACGAAGACAACACTTATCCCAGAATCACACATTTTCTTCATTTTGTCTAACTTTTTTGTGTAGAAGTTATAGCCATGGTAGTGGATAGCTTTGTGGTGTTTGACCTACAATTATTCAAACATGTCAAGAATCTTCTCATTGATTTGTGAGTTGATAGTAAACTTATGTCTCATGATTAGTAATCTTATGCATACCTTTGTATCTCTTAAGCCATATATTAGATCAAGTACCATTGGCATAACATTGAGATCTCCATTACGATGAGCTTCTTTAACCAACAATGCAACATCATCCCATGTTAATGAGCGGCCATTTTCTTGAGACTGTTCAATCCATACTATCATCCAATCAAGATTGTTTGCAATATACAAGTGTAATGCATCCCACTCACGACCAACTCTAAAGAAGACAATTACACCAGTTAGAAACAACTTATATATATTGATGATGGAGAAGAATTGTTAAATTATAAAAAAAAACTTATAATTACCTCTCACCCTCCTTAGTCTACCTTTCCCTGTCAGGTACTCCCCTTTGAATTTTTCATTATAGTTGGGATCCAAAATGTGATCTACATGGATACCTACTACAAACTTTGGAAGATATTCACTAATATACACCGTAGCTGGTATATCATATATCCCTCTATCATAGAACCCTCAGAACATGCTCTTTGTTGAACCAAGCCTTTCAAAAATTTCAAGTGCCTCTCAACCATCCACATTGATCTAGCTTGTACAGGTCCACACAATTCAATCTCCTCAACTTGATGTATGAGGTAGTGTTCTTGAGCATTAAAAAATGTTGGAGGTAAACACTTTTGCATTTCATAGATAAGCTATGGAATTTTTCTCTTCCAATAATTTATATCTTTTTTATCAATTTCTTTAGATGATAACCACCTAAAAGAGATTCAACATGCAAAAATACATAAAAGAGATTTCAAATAAAATTATACAATAGATTTAAGATAAAAAGCTACAAATCTAAGAAAAACACTTCTAACCTCATGTATTTTCCAAGATCATATATAACTTGTTTAATACTATTGTCAAATTGTTGTGGAAGGGATAGAGATAGGATGAACTGCAATCATTAAAAAATGATCATTTCAATATATTATTAAATAATGCAATTGGTACTACATTCAATCTTACAAATATACTGTAAATAGAAAACATGACTTACCTTGAGGAAGGTATGCCAATCATGTGTTTTCAACCCTATCCCAAAATAACCTTTCTTTGATAGAAGAGTGCTTATATTTGCAGCAAATCTTGTTGGAAATTTTGTTTTTTTTTTATGACTTCTTTTAATGCATCACTTTGTTGCTCTGTTAATAACCAAGGAAGGGCACTTGTATTTATGCAATCTCCATTGCTATTTGATTCAATGAAAACTTTTAGTGCATGATTGGATTCATGAATGTCAGTACAAATTTTAGCAATTTGTTCTCTATCACACCTTCCATCCAACATTTTCCATAGTGTCTCAGTTACATTCTTTCCAATATTCATAGCATCAAACAAATGTGTGATTGAGAGATCTTTATAGTATGGTAACCTACTAAATTGAGTAGGATAACCTTTCATTCCTTTAAGAAGTTGGTCATTGATGCCTTGGCGACTTTCATGAGCATCAATTACAACATTAGTAAATATAAGACAATATCAAAATACAAATTGTAAACTTCAGACGATAAATTGGATATTACCTCGACGATTTAGTCAATCGTATTCCAACTTTCATAAATGAGGTGTCATTCTTTGTGGCCTTGATGATGTCTCTTCTTTCCCATTGAAAAGATATTTTTCAAAAATTTGATACCTATGATTATTGTGGAGAAAGTGTCTAAACTCATCAAACACCTGCTTTCCTAAACTTCTTGA
The DNA here is from genome assembly GCA_028749045.1 of Cupressus sempervirens. Lineage (NCBI taxonomy): Eukaryota > Viridiplantae > Streptophyta > Pinopsida > Cupressales > Cupressaceae > Cupressus > Cupressus sempervirens. The sequence continues at coordinate 175,882,783 of CM053789.1, read as the reverse complement.
ATGACGACATTTCATCTTCGGACCACAAACTGGACATGCAAATTTTTCCTTTGTCTCAAGACCTAAAAGATCATGTATAATTAGATCATGTACAATTATCATGTGCAACTTAAGCATTCGGTAGTAATGTGTAAGCACTATAACAGACCAAAAATATGTGATCTTAACAATATAACATACTGTAAAAATGAGTTAGCCCAAGGGCATCATGTATTGTCCATACAAGCATTGCATGGAATTGAAATTGTCGATGTCCTATCAATCTAGAGATGTCATTCCATAACTTCAACAACTTGTCAATTAGGGACTCAATATACACGTTCATATCTTTAACTTGGTATTTACCTAGCAATTGAATGAACATAAATATTACATAATTATTATAATCATTTTCATGCACTATTTATAAATTAATTTAGATAACTATAAAATAAAAAAATACCTGGCACAATCATTGACAATATTATGTGCTCCCTCTTTATGGACATTCAAGGAGGAATGTTATTGTTAATAACAAAAATAGGCCATACTGAGTAAACAGATCTCATATCTCCATATGAATTGACACCGTCTGCCGCCAATGAAAGTTTTAGATTACAAGGTTCTTCTTTAAAGTGTGACCATGTTTCTTCTATCTCTTTAAATGCAGAACCATTGGTAGGCATTCGCATAATGTCATCCTGACTTCTATTGCATGCATGGTAATCCATAAATTGTGCCAAGCTAGTGCACCTAAATAACTGTTCAAGACGTGGAATAATGGGAATGTATCAAAGAACCTTGTGAGGCACTTTTTTTGTTATTTGACCTGACCAATATCTACTAAGATGACAATCAAGGCATTTTGTTGCAAATTTATGTTGTTTATGATATAGAATATGATCATTGGGACATGCATGTATTGTCTAATACTTCATTCCAATATGATCTATAATGTTAGATAATTCTTGGTACAAACGACGCAAAATGTTTGATGGTGGTAACAAAAAATCACTAATCAACCTACAACAATAAATATGCATTGTTAATATAATGAATAGTAATTGTATGCTAACATTGAAGATGACAAAAATGACATACCTTAGCATACATGACATTGCTACATTGGATATACTATTCATAACCTTTAAGTTCACCAACAACACTATAGCCGAGAGTAGAGTTATTTGGGAGCCTTTGTATAAGGGCTCATGTGCCTTCTCAAGTAAAGGTATATCAAGACCATCTTCATCATTATTATCAAATTCGCTAGTACCATCATTATGATCCTCTTCATCACCTACCCCAATACCATCTTCTTCAATCATATCTCTGGCACATTATCATCATCTTCCATGGGAGTGTTATCCTCAACTTGGATATTCACACCTCCATGTTCCTCCAGTAGGAAATGCACATTCAGCAATGGACAAAAATTGTGGTCCCCTTTGACATGACCATATTTCCTATAATGACTTTGGGCTGTTGTGAATAGAATTCTTCAATTCTTTAAGCCCTTACACTTTTTGCAAGGACAATAACATTTATCAGGTTTTCTTCGAAACTGAGCCCACAATGCAGCCATTGTCTCATTATTTTGTTCTAGGTTCATATTGTCAAGTGTGGTCTTTCTTCACAGGAAAATATACCTACAAATAAACTAGACATGTTGTAGTTAATGTTTATATCTGCACATATGGAAATTTTTGATTAATATTTTCAAATATAACTAAAATGGTCCTATAATTTCTAGAAGGCCTAGATGTTTGCAAAATGTGGATTTATAGACAATGTATCTTAGTTATTTGCAAAATACCTCAAAGAGATATCACAAGCTGAAAGTTACTTAGGTGCTAACAACAGCATGCCATGACTAATCTTCATAGCAATGACTAATCTGGTTAATGAATCAACTAATGGAGATGACTAAAAGATTGAAACATATTAATGCAATCTTCAATCAAGAACATGTGAGCTCAAAAGATGGGTAGATCTCAAAAACTCATGAGCCTAAGATCATTACAATTTCAACCATGAAATAATTGCAATTGAAATTTGTTGAAAAATAGGCCTAAGTGGGTTGGCCTAAGGGTCAAAAGAAGAATTCAGATTTCACTTAATTACAAATCAATTAGCTTATGCAAGTTTGGCCTCATGGTGGTTGTACAATTTAAAAAAACTTAATCCTTAGACCATTTGGGCCTAACATCAAGGGACGTAAATTTAGGACTCAAACGTCTATAAAGGTTGGATGTTGAAATTCTTTGGAACATCAACCCTTCCAAGCACTTTTTGACCCTTACAATGGATCCAACACCTTCTCTTGGTCCAATCTTGACCTTCTATGCAAGAAAATATACCCCTCATGTGGATGGAATCTCCCAACTCATAACTGTCCCATTCGCCTAGTGACCCTCAAACAACACCCTGTCACATTCAAAGATCTTTGTCTCTAATCTCCCTGCATATCTCTACACAAAATTATATCAAATAGGTGCATAATACATTAGCAACCCCTCTTCCATGAGTTACATGTACAATACAGTAGTGGGAGGGGTCAAATTCATTGAGTTTGCCTCAGACAGTCAAATTCTATCATGTGATAGTGACAGTCTCTTATTACCTGTGCAAAATCCTTTACAAATGACTGTTCACAAATAAAAGCAACTTACAAAATAACCTTCTCAATAATTTTCATATTCAAAGAAAAGCTTTGAAGTGAAATAAAGCTTGCACCAATTAAAAACAACCAAATTGCATAGTCATTGTTCTGTGACAGTTTTAACAACAAAATATAGAGTTTTTTTATTGATTTTCCAGGGCTATCACATTGAAATCTCCTCAAAACATTTACACATTCATCTATCATGTTCATATAAGCTTCTTTTTTTCCTTTTTCAAATTGCCTAACTCCCTAAAACGGACCAAACTCCCTTTAACTATCTTGGAATAATTTAGAACAATTTTTAATATCTTTAATAACAGTCCTTTATGATAACCTCAGGCTTTAGGACTCAATTCTTGTGACATTTTTGAGACTAATTGACATTTCTAATGCTTAAAAGACTCATAAACCTTCACTTAATCCCATGACTCTACCATAGTGCCATATGTGGATTGTTTGGCAACATTTTGACATATTTTCCAATTACATTGCATTTATTTGCATTTGATATGTATTTTATGACTCTTTGACCCCATTTATCAACCTAGTATATTCTAGGAATCCCTTTGCCCATGACATTTTACTACATTACATAAATGACCCTTGTCCTTTCATCTTGATGCCAAGAATGGCTTACAACTTGAACTTTAATGATTACAAACATATAAAAAAGGACCTTCATAGGGTCTTATTACATCAACTGTTCTAACATGGTCATGTTGGTTATCTTGAGAACTTAATGTTTTCTCATGCCTTCAACCTTGAGCTTGATGCTCCTTCATGATTCTTCCAAGGATCAAGGAAAGTTGGATCATCACGAAATTGAGTAGGCAGACCTTCTAGGAAGTTGCAATACTTCAACCTTGTAAGTGTCACCTCAGTGCAATGGGTACTAAACAAAAAATTTAAGTTGATGAGAAATGGTTGTTATGAATTCAAATTGTAAGTGTCACCTCAATGCATTGGGTCTTAAACAAACAATTCAAGCTGATGAGTATGGGTTTTTATGAACAACAACTCATGAAATATGCATTAAGTCCATACTTGTTGTTTACAGTGAATATGGGTTTTTTTTTAAGAACATGCTTGCTATTTATAGTCAGTAAGTTTCTATATCCTTTAAGAAATTTGAAGCAATGAGCCAAAGTTACATGGTTGAAGATGATCATTGTCCCCTCAAAGCACCACTGTTTGATAAATTGTTGCATTGAAATATGATCTAGAAAGGGCCTTTCCACATAGTATGTTGGCACTATTTGGCAATCATCGATCATGTGGTTATTGCAAAGAGGCTAAGGACCAAACATGGAATCATGGAGATAGTGCATGGATGTACAAAGAAAATGCAAGAAACATCAAAGAGATTGTTAACTATTCAATGGCGTTAGTAAAGACAAAGCTTGGCACTTGAAATGCATAGTGCAATGGGATTAGTAAGATATCAAAGTTTTTGATAGAATGCCCAAAACAGAGCTTGGAATGCTGATTGATGGACATACATATGGGCAAGCATGATATGTAATATTTTATGTAAAAAATGGCTTTGACTCTATTGGCTCAGTGCATGAGATACACCTGCAACTTCTCTACACAATCAACTTGCTATGAAATGTTTGAATCCAGATGGTCAAAACATGTACAAAGAACATGAATTGTTTGACTGAAGGCATTCATGACATTGGCGTCAATGGGTCTCTATGAAAGGCAAAGAAAGGATACCAATTCATTTAACAAACTCCCAAATATCATACTTCCATCACAATTCAATTATGAAATATAACATGCAACACCATGTCTAATTAGATTACTTCAAGGAGATATTTGATCAAGGATGAAATGAATGATCACACCTGGTGTGCACATTATTGAATAGAGATAGTGTTGTGAAATATAAAACTAAAAATAAAATATGCAAATCCACTTGGCTTAAATTGGAACTATAGGCTTACAACTCCAAAACACATCTTCAAAACACTAAATGAAGATTAGAACTATAGGCTATGGTTGGGTAACTTTTACTATAGTGCCAAGTTGCAAATAACAAAAAAATATTGTTACTTTTGGGCTTTCTGAAAAAGGGGTGGGGTATGAAAGTAAGGGTGCTTAAATAGTCTCGTAGAGCACGAACGGGAAAATTTTAGTTGTGGAGACATCCATTCCAAACTATTTTCTTTATTTTTGAATTACCTATCTAGATTGCTAAAACTCAAAGCTCCTAACCCATTATAAATAGTTACCCATTCCTAACTCAGAGCTTGTAACTCGAAGTTCATCCATACATTCTAATTCTACCAAATGATGTTAAGACACTAATAAGGCCAAATACATTATAGAAAAATTAAGCACTGATTTTTTCTATTTGAGCAAATACCTAGGATGGATCATGGAAGTAGTTGGACAACCACTGACCTAATACTCATCAAACATAAAGATCCGAAAAGTAAGCTGAATTTAAAACCTAGGATGATAGGAAAACTACCGATCAAGAGAGAGGTAATGACATTAGGTTTTTGCATCAATGATTTACATGTAAGTTTTAGGAAAAGCTTAAGTGAAGAAGATTAGACATTCATAAATTAGATTTTGAAGAATGTTTCTTGAATAATTACTATAAGCAGGAAAGTTAAATTTCTATCAACATGCAAAATGGGCTGTAGATGCTTGATGGATTTCAAACTGTAGGATTCAGATTATAGGTAAGGATAATCATCAATGCATCTGCTATCACTATCATGAATACACACCATTATCTATATTTTACATTCAAGCTTTTACTTGTGTGAGAAAACCAATCTATAGTATGGATCTACAGTATGGATTTGCTGATAAAATATAATAGTATGAGTTCTAAAGTAACTGACACAATCCCAATCGAACATAAATTTTGCCTTATAGTTGCCAGTTCGATAACATCAAAATCATTCTGCTTCCTTCTAAAGATACATACAGCTATCTAAATTTAAAAATTGCCATGATTAAAAACCTACTGATTAAAACTAACTTGATAAATTTAAGACTCAATTTTTCAACTTATCTACAATTCATATGAAAAGATAGACATAGAGCAGAGAAGTTTGACATTTGGTAGTCAGATTTAAATGGTATGTCTCATATAATCATTATCAGCCATTAATAATTATACGCCATACACCTATACAAAGAAAGTGCTCTCACAATATCTATCTAATGCCATTTCTCATTTCATAGTCATTACAAATTGAGCGATGCAGATTTTTGATGAAAGCCCTAGCTGCAGCCATGTGCATTATTATTATTATATTTATTTAAATATTTGATTTTTAATCAAAGGATAAGCATGCAGGTAGACTGTTTCCAAGCCGGGGGGGTGCGCATGATTACTAACTTGATGTAATACTAAATATAGAAATGTTTTGAATTATGAAATATATTTGTTCTTGATTTCTATGCTTTGTCATTTTCTAGTTGTGACCTTTATCTTTTTGTTGTATGTGCACATTGACAACAAAAACAGAGAAATTCAGTTAATTTGTTTGTCAACTTGTGTGAATTTTGAATTCAGCTCTAATGTTATGTGGAACATTTATATAATGCATATGATGAATGAATTATTATATAAATACTTGACATTCAAATATTTTAAAATTTTCCTTTTTTTATTGCTGTCCCCCGTTGTTCCACACAAAAAAGGCTTCTTGCCCTCTGTGGTCACCAAGGACACGTTCCCACATTTCCTACCATTCCAAAATTAGAAACACCATGGGATGTGGGGAAAAAAACAAAGTCATGAATGGAGGCTTGGAAGTAGTGGATAGAGGCTTGAAAGCCTATTGAGGAATATAATCAGAGGATGAACAAAAAATGTGGACAAATCCTAGAATGATGATTAATAATTTTAAAATAATACACTGTTAATCAATTTAGATGACTCCATTCAAAGCGATTGTTGGTTAAATTTCTCCTTGACTAGAAGATCTGACCATTGAGTTATAGAAATCTCCAATAGCTCAAAATATAATCTAGCAAATTGAAGATATCAATATGTTGAAAGATAACTGAGTTGTAGTCATAAATATAATGAAGGAACCAGTGTACTAGTGTCAAAGTAAAATGAGTTTTGAAGTTACAGTCATATGCCTTGCATGAATGCCAAAAACTTATATGTAGATAACATTAAAAGTAAAAGTTGAAACCTGAACAAAAATTCCATGGTCCAATGTAATTGGAAAAATTATGTAACATTGTCAAATGTTGACAATAGGCCACCTATGGCACTATAATGGAGTCTAGAGGTTAAGTAGTGGTCTAAAAGTCCTTTAAGTATTAGAAGAGTCTTAGTTTCAAAAAATTTATCAATATTTGAGTCTTTAAATATCGAGGGTAAAATAATTAGTAGAGGAGTTGTTATTAAAAGATATTAAAAACTGTTCAAAATCGTCCCAAGATAGTTAAAGGATTTTTTGGTCTATTTTTGAAGTTTGGACAGTTAGATGGTGGAAAAGGAGTTTATAAATACAATGTATTTGGTGTCCAAGGTATGATGGTCAGAGATCTCAATGTAAAAGTCTTGAAAAATCAATAAAATTCTGTATTTCGTTGTCACATTATAATTGTCACAAACATGGACTGATGCAATTTGGTTTCTTTTAAAGTTTGTAAGTCTTTTGGCATCAAAAAGCTTTGTATTTGAATGCTAAATATTTAGAATGCTTTGATCATGACTTATTAACATTTGTATAGTGAAATTTTAAGAGAAAGAAGTCATTTTTTTTGCTATAATAAGGCAATCATGTTACAGATTTAACTCTGTTGTGTTGTTTTAATGAGTAAAAGCCCCTCCCACTTTATGTAGATGGTTGTTTCTTGTGGAAGGAGGGTTAAACATGTATGATAATTCTTGAAGGTATTGTTTTTATGTAGGAATTTGCAATGAGATTGGAGAAGAAGGTCTCTAGTTGAGACTGAGTGCTGTTTGGGAACACTTGGTGGTTGGAATAGTCAAGGTCTAGAGATTCCATCCACATGAGGGCTTTATTTTATTGTACAAAAGGTCATGTTAGGATCAAGTGAAGGTGTTAGATCCATTGGGAGGGTCTAAAAACATTTGGAGAGGTGAGTTTCACAAAACCCTAGGCTTATGCACCTAGAAAGGAGGGGTTGATGATTGGACAAGAAAAACTTTATGGAATCTCCTATGACTGTGAAAATCCTTTATTTTGGGTTAGGATACAACTTTTTTTGAGGTTAGATGTTTTGGGGAATGAGATCTACTAGTGGTTACTTTGTAAGAGGAGGGCTAAAAGAGGGCTAATTGTGGGCAGCAATGTTGGTTTGGGCATTTGGTTCAAGGAAGTAGCATGAGCATTTGTAGTATGTTGTATAGTTTCCAAAAGGGTATCAAGATATGGTCTTTTTCTTCTGAGTGTTTTGGGAAAGGTGAGAGAAAATAGTGAAAAACTAATTAGGCAGGGCTACTTGGGAATAGGCCTAATGAAGGGCTAGAATTGAATTTTGGTATCAGATGATGAGTTGAATATTTGGGAACCATGGGAATAGGTTAATTGAAGTTGTATGAAGTGAGTGAAGGTGGAGAAAACACTTGGTTACAGTGAAGACAAGATTGGAGCCTATTGGGCATTGTGAGTATTTGATAACTTGTTGACAAGATTGCTTAGATGAATCCAATGGATGGATTGAGGGACAGAGATTATGTTTATAAGATGTAGAGCCTATGGTGGCACATGAGAATGATATGTGCACTCTAATATGGTTTGGAATTGATTGGATCAAGGAGAGTGATCCTATGAAGAAGCTTGTTTGTGTTATGAGAACACTAGATAAGTCCCTCTAGATGAGAACAAAGGGACCAGTGCATTAAAGATGACAAAGACTCCTAGATGATGAAACCTACAACTTATCAACTCCCAGTTAGACCATGCTAATGCTCTAATGCCACCTAATGGATTTATACAAAGTCATGTGTGGTGGCACATGATAAAACAGAAACTAAAAATATATTCCTACCAGTTTCCTGTGAGTGAGCTCAGCTGCTACTTTCACACTACCAAGACGATGAATATTTGAGGCAAATTGTGTAGTAATAACTCTTCCTTTTGCAAAAGCAATCTTTCTCAATAATGCTTTGGCAACATCTGTTTCATTGGTAGTTCTTCCAAGTGAAAGAATGTGGAGTCGCTCATCATCTGACAATAGAACAAATTTCAGCAAGGAGCATAATCTAACAACTATCAAGTACATTTGATATTCCAAGCACTCTGATGGACCATAGAGAAGCTGATCAATTCGTGAGCATGGAAAATAAAATAGCAATTTTATAATTCACTGACATAGATTAAATAATACTTATCTAAGAAGTATTCAATTCTATTAGACACAAAACCTTGATCCTTGGGAAAAAACCATCTATTCATTGATTTTATGCTAAGACACTGAGTCAAAGGTATTCTATTTCCATTTTTCATTTGACACCCTATTAACAAACAACTAGAAAATATTTTTAAAACTATATCCACAAAAATTCTCATCAAATGGGTATATGAAACTTCAATAGAACAAAATGTTATGCGAACTATAGTTAAATAATACGGCTGTAGTTTTTGATTAAGATTTACAAGTATTATACCCCATTACAATTTTATTTTCAAGCTACTTATGCAAAAGGATTTGCTGGAAAACGATCAAAGGTCATTTAGTGAACTAGAAATTGAAACCTTCTTGAGATCTAGTCAAAAGATTAATGTGAGATATTTTCTAGGACAATTGAGGGATACAAATCCCTATAATCATCTCAATCCACATATATGATGTGGCTTTGAAATTTTCAATGATTTAGAAAGATACATATTTAATAAATAAGGTTCTCAAATATAGAGTAAAGAATTGTTTGGTCTAGCATCTCAAAATTCTCCTTTGATCCCCTAAAATCATTAACATTCTCATCTTCCAGGGAGCATATATGCTAGCAATCATATCAAGCCCTAAAACATAGAAGACAATAGCATAACATTGCTAAGATACATGACGGTAAGGATAGATGGGAGAAGGGTGTGTGGAGATAGCATGACCTTTTATTAGATTGAGATACAACACCCATCCAAAAAAATGCCACACTCTTAGAGTGGTGTAGGATATTTCTAGAGTTTTATACTTGTATAAGATTCCCAAGCTTCACCATTCATGGATTTTGTTATCTTTTCATTGCTAAAAATCAATTGTTTCTAAGATTTTAATGCATTCACCTTCAAGTACATAATTGAAGTTCTTCAAAGTTGTATCATAAGTTCAATTCCTTCTGAGGGATTCTTTGTAAATTCTTATGCACGGAGATGTGTATGTGTGTAAAAAGATAAAGATATTGTTAAGAAGTAGGGGGCATTGAGAAAGACTAGATGGATTATTAATGCCTTCATTTTCCCAATCCAAGCATTGTTATAGAAACTAATCTGTATGAAAAGTAGCGAATTTGGAGAGGACCCATTTCTGAAACTTCAAGAATCGATTCAGCTCACCATAAAATACCCACTACCATTAAATTTTGGGTTCCCCAATTCAAGCACACTTATTGAAAGGCGTTATGTTATCGACATAGGGCTCTCAAATTTCCAAGTCTAAAAAAATATTTAGGAGTCTACAACATAAGAATTCACACTCAAGATGTTAAATTTTGGATTACCCAATTCAAGCATTCTTATTGAAAGGTGTTACGTTATTGACACAGGGATCTCAAATTGCCAGGTTTGCAAAATATTTAGGGGTTTGCAATATAAGAATTCATGCTCAAGATGTTAATTTTTATACTTCACTTTGATAGCCTCTCTTTAGTTTTTATCAACATAAACTAAGGTAGAAAGAGTCTAAACCATGAATAGTCCATGACAAATAAGAGTTTTTCCAAGAGATATTGGGAAGTTTTGGATCTCTACAAGTTGTGTTTCACTATCCCCATCTCTTGTTGCATAAAAAGCAATCTCCAAGGCTGCATCATTGGCCTCTCATATGGCCCAAGATCAAGCCTCAAAAAAACATCTTGTCTCATTGGAAATCCATGTGACAATTACAATGCAGTATATCTTAGATCATATTAAATCCTCTAGCTATCGATAGTTTGGCTTAAAATTAAGCATTGCCTAAATATGAAATGTCAAGTACTGGTAAAACTTGAGATTAATTTTTTACATTTAGCCTACAATAATTTTCATAGCAAATGTGGGTTTCATGAAGTAAAACTGATCTTCCTTACCTCCTTAACCATTTGGAAGTAAGAGATATATTGATGAAGAGTTTGTTTGCTTTCATTGTTCTTTGATTAAGACAATTAATGTTTGGTAACTTATGTAGGAGAGAAATAGATTTAGGTCTTATTTTCTCTCTAATCTCTATCTACCAAATGAGGGCAAATTCAATATGATATAGATGGAGGAAAGAAAGATAATGTTGATGAAAGATCAAGTAATACTACCCTTAAGGAAAAATGGGGAAATAATGAAAAGAGAATCTTCCAAGGCTCCATCTACACCTACATAATATAGTGGGTAGAAAGAGACCATAACAACTAAGTTACATATGCACAACTTAACTACCAATCAAGGCATCTTTGATCAATGTCCTTGTTTTTGTATTCATTCTAAGTTACTCTTTGGTCCAAACTCGTTATAGGTGAGTGAATTGCTCCATTTGTAGGGTTATCAAAAAGAGTTATAAAAGTGAATTAAAGATGCATTTAGTGTCTTTGTCAGAAGGTGTTTTTATGATTATGTAATAAAGATAACAACAGAGCCTCACGACTAGTGAGCTGAGTTCCCATGAAGACACTAAGAACTCACACCCATGTGACTTAAATAATCAACTCCATATTCATGCATTGTGATCCTTTTGACTAAGTTAACTACCATTTGCTACCCAATTTTTCTTATAAAATTAAATTAGGGGCAATAAATGTTCATCATCAATACAACTACACATCTAAACTAATACTGAGTTGGCTGATTTTGAACTCTTACAAATTCTAAAAGGTATTCTGCCTCTTATATTGACAATAATTTGAGTTACAGACATGCGATAATATCAAGCACACAATACAAATTTTATTTATCTTTTACAAAACTATTCTATTAACTATTACTTATGCACTTAACTACTACTTTACAGGGTACGAAATTTCAAATCCATTCCCTATATTGATTTCCATTTCTATAAATTGACAGAATCAGAAAAAAAATGTCCAGCTAACAATCTATGCATTGCAATGTCATAAAATATTTTGAATCTTTGAAAAGGCCTGGGTCAACATACCTATTTTAGCAAATAACCCTTCAATGTCTTTAACAGATCTCTCCAAATCAGAGAGAGGTGTGCAGTCCTACTTGGTTAGAGTGTTTCTACTCACCATACAACATCCCAAATGTAAGTCTCATCTAAGAATATCCTATAAACTACATCTACTAAATAACACTACATGGATACAAACTTGCTTTCTTATGGTTTGATATTATGTATTCTCTTTCTTTAATTGCAAATTTTGCCTATTTGTAATCTTCCTTTAAAGATGATATTGTTTTCTTGGATTGCTCGAGAATTTTCTATACACTTTTAGATATAGTTCAAAAATGGGATCTTCCAAAACTAAGTTACTACACAGTGACACACAATCCTCCCTTAATTTATGACCATTCAATTATTAAAAAACACAAATAATAAATGTCTTCTAATGACATTAAAAAACACAAACTATATAAAACCACCTTTTTAGCATTACAATAACTATCTTGAGCTCCAATAGATCATACACCTCTACCGCAGGTGGAAATTGTCATTAATTGTTGCAAATCAATTTTTATGCAAGCAAAAATGAAGGTGGAACAGTAATATATCATCTAAAACATCATTTAGAATGATTCTATACTTGTAGAGCTGAGTAAAATGTAATTTATAATAGTGAGAAAGAAACAATCCTCAATGTATCTTTGTCTCAATGATAAAGTAATATTTTTGTAAGTCAAATTACCTAATCAATGCAACTAAACAATTCATTTTGTTGGAATTTGCCAAAGAACTTAAACAAAAAAGAGAGCATAATAGTTGAATATAACTGTCCTACAATGCTGTCATTCTATCACTATCACTCTTATTCCAATGGTTCATGCCTCCTTCAAGAACTCTCTTAGGATAAATATGAAGATCTCAATAACCTCGAAGCCCATGAAACTCAAAAACCATCTTAACATTTTTGATCACATTCACATTATCCATGAGTAATTGAGCACATGACTTCATAGAAACTAAACAATAAATCAATACAAGATTTGAGAATTATACTTCTACAGTTGTTAGGAAGTAGTTTATACATGTGAAAGAGAGGGACTTCAAAAAATGGTCACTGATTACAAATCAAAAAATTAGAACAACTTTCTACACAACTACTCTCCAAACATCACTGTCGGTACCAGAACACAAGATTTGAAGAAAATATTTAGTATTAAATCTTATTCATCTATTCTACAATTAATAATCTCTTAAGAAATAGCTCAAAATGGGCATATGTCTCCAAGAAAAGTGCAAATGAAATTTAAAAAACAAGAACAGTAACTATAAAGATGATAATGCATTTCCAAAAAAATTGATTTTGAGGACACAATAATCCAAGTTTTATCAAACATCAAGAACTCAAGGCATTCATCTATGGCCAAAACATTAACAATGGAGAAGCTAGCCAAAAACTTTTTGACACTTCACTATTACAAAAAACAATTTTGTCTTTCAAGTCTTTTCCTACCAAGAAAAGGATGGGATTGTCATCTCTACTTCAAATTTTCATTATAGCTGAAGAATTAATAAAGGAGAAGTGAACCAAAAACTTTCAAGCTTCACTGGAACATAAAACTATTGCTGTATTTCAAGACTTTTACTAAGTAAAGTATGTGTTTACTATCTTCTAGATTTGTGAAGCTTGCTAAAAAAAAGTCTATTATCATCCATTAGTATGAATTCAATATTTGGACATAGATCCAAATGGGTGAGAGAAAATCTGAGCCACAAAAGGGACAGGGCCTTACAAAGAGAATACAGGTGTCCAGTGAACTAAACTTTAAGATATAACCAGTGATATCAGAAATATAAATTTTCCACAGCTTTATCCTTGCACTTAAATATATGCTAACCCTGAACCTAAACATCATCTATAAAACAAATTTGTGACCTAAAAGAATTAACAGTGGCTCTATTTTTTTAATTACGATGAGTAGAAGAGAAAGAGAAAATGTAAAGGCATTAAATAGCTTTGGAATCCACCTCTACAACTTTATGATAGATAACAAAATTGGAATGATATCTAATGACCAAATTTAAATATGTGAATATAGTCCTCATTCTACTGCTAAATTGGACAATGGAGGCTCTTTCTTGAAGAGGCATAATTGGTAATATAGTTTTGGCCTATTTTGCACTAAAATTATTCCAAAGTGGGGTATAAGGACATCATGACCAGTTAAGGAAGTGGCCATGGAACCCTATACAATTATCTTCAGATAGGCTGAGATTGGGATAGAGCAATCTTAGCTAGCGAAAAGTATAGTGCAGTTGATGTTGCACCCACTTGCTATACCAATTCTTCCAAGTCAAAACTAATGGATAGTGAGGCAACTACAAGAAACAAAAAATTAACCCCAACAGAAAATATTAAATCTCTTGAGCCCCACGAGTGTAAAGTTCCCATTAGATTAAGCAGTCATGGCCCCACGCTTTCTTTTCAATCACCAACAATAGGATAATACTGGATGCAACTACTTTGATATTTCTAATAACATTTAGAAGATGGAATTGAATCAAATCAAATGAAACTATGCACAACTCAAAGATTTGCAATCACAATGTTATTTTATAGATAATAAGTTCTTTGACAAGCAGCATTTGGAAGGCTCTTTTCACTCCAATTTTATGATGAGGTTCAAGTCCCAGCTATATAGATTTTGAACAATATACGATGTAATTTCAGGCAAACTATTCTCCCTATTCCCTGTTGGGAATGCCCAATGCCTAGTAGGCCTGTTGGCTAGGCTAGGAAATTACACAATTGTGTTTATAAATACTGAATCAACCTATGGCCACTTGAATCATAAAGTTCCTTAAAAGCTTCAAAAGATTATTTCCTGGGTGGGGATTAAAATATCCTTGGTCTGCTGCAACAAGTAATCCAACCACTGAATCACTTTGATGTTGAATCAGAGGCACACATTTTGTATACTAAAAGATTTTATCGATAGATATAAGCTGCTTGAAGGGTATAAGGTGCACGCATCAGACATAGATAGTATAAGATACTAAAAGATTTTATCGATGGACACTATACATAGACAGTGATTTTAAAGCTCCAAAAGTGAAACAAATGTATTTTGAATAGATGATCTTGGTGGCCATAACCTACAGGGTGGTTGATTCTTACCTCATTTCTCCTCTCTTGTTCACCCTGCACCAAACTCCTGCTCACTACAGTCACCGCGTGCACCAAATTTTTTTTAACATTGTCGTGACCTTTTTTATTATCACATCTTATGTTTTGAAGGTTGAAATTTAACCAATTTAACCATGGTCAAAATTTTGACCATATCGGGACCATTTTTTCAAAAAAAATGAAAATAGGCCTTTGGTCAAAAATTTTGGTCGAAAATGGGGGCCTAATGTACTAGTAGGTAGTGACACATGGAGTTAGTGATTCAGCTATTCATATTTTACCAATGTCATCCCTGTATGGTTGACGCATCTTTATTTTAAGTATTTAATTAATCCTTTTGGCGATTATTAAATATGAACTCATTTTAATTAGACCACTGAGTGTGCCTGTGGATTTAGAGGTTTGCATCATCGCAAAAGTTGTTAAGAAAATTTATGTATTTTTGGGTTTTCGGGCTTTTAATTGATTTATTTTAATTTCTGGCAGCTTTTCTATCAACGAATTCCTATTTATAGGAATAACTTATTTTCGTTTGGGTCGATTCAAGGTTTAACTAGGTCGGCTAGTTATTTGCCCTAATTGATTATTCACTCGAAAAGTGAATAATTATTCAAAAAGGAATTTAATTTCTCATTTCTCACTTTTGAATTAGAAAGTTGGAGAGTAAAACCCAAAATCCTCTTCATGAGGATTTACTATTTTGTTTGTTGTGAGAGCTACGGGCATGGAATTGTCACAAGGTTGAGCTCGTTGGATCCAGCTCAAGGAAACTTTGGATTGCCACAATTTTTAGCTACTTTTGTGAGCTATTTATTTTATGATTTAGATTCTCGTTTTTCCCTTTTGGCTGTGAGGTAGGCCTTTCCTGTTTTATTGTTTTGGCTTCATTTCTACTTTTTTTTTGGTAGTTGTTTGTTTGGAGACTGAGAACTAGTGTTCCCCTGTATTTTTGTACGCTAGTTCTACCCAATTGGGTGGGTACGAATATTTCCCTATTTTTTGGGATGAGGGTTTGTAGTTTTGCACCATTATGCTAGTCATTTTTGCATATGGTGTCTACACTTATTTATTTTGAAAATTTTTGGGGTTTTTGTACCCAAAGGTCAATTAGGTTTTAATTTTGAAGTTTTTCAAATTTTGGGGTTTTTGCCTCATTTTACGTACTGCCCTATTTTCTCTAGTTTTCTTGGCACAATGTGGGTCATGGACCTGGATGATCTATTTGGATATTAGTCAAACCATTATTACACTTTTGTCTTTGCATTGGGATGCGTTGTAATCTGTATTCCTGACATTGTGTTCGGTTGAGTGATTTTATACCTGGTTTTATTGTTTCTTTTAGACTTTTGTTATTGTTTTGTGGACACTAGGATTCATGTAGAATCTATGCTCCTATATTGAGGTCAATTGAGTGAGTTCATGATGTTTGGTCTTGTTGCATTATTGGTATTCATGTAGAATCCATACTCCCAAATTGAGGCTAGTTGAGTGATTTCATGATGTATGGTTTTGTCATGCCCAAAATATAAAACACACACAACAATTTTTTTATTTATAAGGATTCATTAAGATAATAAGTTCTGCAAGGTTCAAATGATTAATTATAATGGAACTAATTGTTCAAGGAGATTGAAATTAAGATAACCAAATGTACTAGAAGATAGAAGCAAGTTCACCTAGGTATAGAGAGGTGACAACTCAGTTGAAACATAACATAAAATAGATGGTTTGGATGGACTTAATGTTCCTTAGAAAATTAATTTATTTAATTTAAATGACAAATTCACTTAACATTAAGAGACTCTGAAAACTCTAGGAGGTCAATTAAATTTAACTATTCAACCATGCTAACTTTGTTATTGGTTATACTATCTATATTTTAATTTATAATTTCCTTCAACATACTTATAACAATTTAATTTATTAATTTATCATTCACAATTAAAATCGAAGGCTAGCATAATTTCAATTAAACCTATAGATAAATCTAAACTTTTTTTAAAAACTATTATAGAATTTAGGTCCACATTGATATTGCCAATATAAAAAAAATCAATCTAATAATCTCACCATTATATGACACTAATTAGTAACATAAAATGAAAAATCATCTATATATTAAAAAAAAACTAAAAAAAAACTAGCTAATTTATAACTATCTTGAAATAACACAAAACCATTTTCTAAAACTATTTCTCACATTTTTACTAACACTAAAACATTATATTTCTTCCTAAAATTATCAACAACTACTAATCTAATTATGGATTCAATGACACTCTTAATTAAAAATAATAATAACAAATCTACTAACTAAACAACTAGCACATGCATTGAGTTACTAACAATTTATTGAAAATGCATATTACTTACTAAACTAACTTAAAACTAACTAAATAAGTAATGACAACTCCTAACATTAAATTAACTAAACAAATCTTAATACTATCCTAAGCTACCAACTACCTAAACTAACCTACAACACTTACTAGCCAAGTGGCTAGCCACCACTTGGCTCCCTCCCATCTTATCTAACGTTGCCCGAGGTACCTTCACACTGACCTAGGTTTGTCAGCGCAGACCTATCCCCTCCTTGCCCTTGTGTGAGTTGGGATTCAACCAAATAACATGCACATGAGAGAGAAAAGGTATGGGGGGTAGGTGGAATGTGAAGTGTTAATATTTTTTTTTTTAAATTTCTTTTTTTGCACCCCCCCTTCCATGATATGACATGTCAATAGTGACATGATATGGTGCCAGCACCCTCGCTCATGCCTAGGCCTCAAATGTGATAGCTAAAACAAATAAAGTAAGAGAATGGGGCAAGGTAATGTAGTGGTTAGCTTTGATATATATTTTTGATTTATAAAAAAATTGATAGGTAGCAAACCCTAGGCTAGTACCTTTCCCTATAGCTAGATTTAGTTTAAAGCTAATGGGGATTGCACCCAAATTTGGCAGGAGAGGATTTGGAGCTAGATTTAGTGATGGCTAGATAGCCATAGGAGTAAATGCCAAAAGTTTTGTGGGTGAAAAATGTCAACAAGATTTGCTATTAAATAATTTAATTTCAAATGCATTTGATTTATATTCTTTTTTTAAAGATTTAATAATGATGTTTAGTTGAAATCCAAAGGAATAATTCAGAGAATATTCTCTGTGACCAAGGGGGGGAATTCAAATTTTCCCCATACATTTTCCAGAGAGGTTTTTCACTCCTGAAGTTTTACATTTTTATTTTGAAGCCAATTTTGTCTAAGTGTTGGCATGCTTCTTATTTCTATATACATATTTATACAATGAGTGATTTTTAACCTAATGACAACATCGATTTCCATTAACAAGCATACTAATCCAAGGAAGTGCATAAGGTTATATTTTCTTTTGTCTTTCATCCTATAATTCATGTTTTATCAATCATCATAAACAAGGTGTGTGTCCCATTTATCCAGAATTCAAGTGATGCATATTTCTTAATCAAATTTGATTGAGTCAATTATGAAATTTAACAATGAGAGAGTTAACCTTGTGATCACAATGAAGGATTTTTATCTCTTCTTAATACTGAAACATCAAATTAGATACTTCAACATATCAAATTGCTCTTCATTAACATAATTGAAAACTTGAAAATTCATAATTCAAAGTCATTATCTATCAATCTATTTTCTCACAACACATGCAAAATTTAAAATCACATGAGAACAATACAAGGAGGATTTCATAATCTTTTTCTATCTCTATTATTCATCCTGGTTCAAGGCTCCACTGGGAAAGAACCAATAAGAAAACTTGATGTCTTTGCCAATACATTAAAATTCAAATACATTTTACATAATATTACAATTCAAATGAAATCTCTTCAAAATCCTTCAGAAGTACTCTCTTCCAATAGCTTCAAAACTTCAAGGAAATACAAGGAGAAGACATGATCTGACCCGGGATGAACATCACAACATCAAGAGCAATTTTAAGCATAAACTCCAACTCGATTTTACATGATAGTTCCAAGCATAGAACCTAACTAGGGGAGAGGTGGATTTTCCCAATGGGAGATGTCAATCACCATGCCATAACATAGCCCTTTCGGGGCTAAAACTCCAAGAACTTTTGTTCTTCTACAAGGCCCTTTCGAAGCTAATACCACAAGGATTTTTATTCCTTTCCATATTCAAGAATTCACAATATCAAACAAGGCATGTGATGACAAGTAGGGGCCCATACACCCTACCCTCTTTCTCTCCTTTCACCATGAAAGGAGACTCTTTACAATTGAGGTCCAACTAAGGCCCTACCCCCATACATGGCCACTTCTTCCCTATCTAAGGGTGAGTAATGCCAAAACAATCCCCATGAAATCCTTGCAAAACCAAATCATCAAGACAAGCATAAGAATGCATCAAGAACAAAAAAAAAATCCCTCCAAATTCATCCCAACACACAAGCAAGCAAAAACAAGAACAACACAATACTTTATGCAAGATTCAAGCATGAACAACATGAAGAACAAAACCAAAGAGTGAAGAAATCCTACCTTCACAAAGAGTTATGGTAAAATGGTAAGTTGAGAAGAGCTTTTCTCTTTCTTCCTTCAATCTTCAAACTTTCTCTCAAACTAGAGATTGGGTAACAAAACCAAAACTACTCCAAAAATGCCTCTAAGTATGACCCTTAACTCAACTAAACTTCAAGTAACCTCAAGATAGAGTTTTGTGTCACCAACTCAAGTAAAGAGATAATCCATTTACGCAATCAACCAAAAATAAGGTTTTTGAGTGACCCTGAAAGTCAACCAAAGAGACTAAGGGGTTGAAAAGTGCTCTCCACCCACATCTTTACCCCTAGGGTACTTAAATTTAATGTTTTTAAGCTTTAAAGACTTAATAGGAACAAATAAAAGCTAGGAGAATAATAAAACTAAATAACAATCTTTTAAAGATAGACAATGCAAATATAGCACAAATGAACAAGGGGTTCAACTCTATCTTTCCATTGGATTTCCCAGCTAAACTTACTGCACACTCATTACACATATTAGTAGTTCAAGCAACACAAACACACACACACACACACACACACACACACACACACACACACACACACACACACACACACACACAGAGAGAGATAAAACTACGCATCAAGAAATTCATGTAATTTAAAACATCCATTTTTTCTACAATTCAATTATTCATCTTATTTTATTCATTAAAATTGGAAAAATTCAAAAGGGTTAGTTTTGCATTCATTCACTTCATCATCATACATGTTCATAAAGCATTAAATGACGAAAACAAATATCTAAAAGTAAAGCATCATACATCATAAATAGCATAATAATGTTCAGTGCATCAAATAATGTTCTAACATATCGAGTGACATGAGTATCAAAATAATAATGTATCATCGATGCTAGGATGGGTCGGGGTGAGGCCTCACAAGTTTTATTAGCTTTTGGATTCATGCAAAATCTATCCTCCCCATGTTGCTTTCAGTTGGCTGTTATCTTTTGCATTGTGTTCTCATCTAGTCCTTGTTTTGTGATCTTCATGATAGTGGTGCACCACACACGAGTACGTGTGTGTACACTTGTTGGAGGACTTGTGGGTCTTGACCTTCCATGATACTTTCAAAAGTTATGATCATTGGGGTTGGGATGGGAGTATGCATGCCCACAGGAACTTGTCATAGGATGAGCACTGGTAGGGTAGGGTAGCATTTGGAGGGGGCTTCTATCTCGCAACTCAGTGATCATGGAAATGGAGTTTGGCAGAGGATAAGAAGTTTTAAGTAGGTGTTAACTAAAGAAAATATGCGAATGATAATAAAACTTAAGAAAATGAAAAAGTTTTATACATTGGCCTTCAAAGTACCTTGAGTGAGTGTCTACATTTTTGTGATGGTTCCAAGGGAGTCCCTTGAGAGTGTTGGCACACATAATCTAAGCTTGGGCTTTTCAATTCCAAGAAATTCTCTAGGATGTCAGCCCCTACTTTGTAGCCTATTGAGTGTCTAACCAGGACCTATACTCCTTGCATTGTCTTACATTCTTGGTTACAACCATCATACTGTCTAGCATGAGTGTTAGCCATGGATGTTATTTTTGTGTCCTTGTGGTTGGATCATTATCTCCATCAGCATGGTGTGTGTGGACCTATGAGTGCCACATGGTTCGAAGGCGTAACTACCTACACCATTGCTAGGGACCAGTGTACAAAGACAGTATTTTATCCTATTGCGATTGTTGCTAGATGTTTTCATTTGGTGCTTTGGGTTCTAGAGTATTATTTCTTGTGATTTATGCTTTCATTAGAATTCTTGGATATCATTTTTAAATGATGTTAGTTTATTTGACACATTCTCATGTTATGATGTTTAGCATATGACTAGATGATGTGAATTTATGTATTGGCTTATCTATTGCTTATTGGTTTATCATGTTAGATTTCCTTATTATGTTAGCATGTTATAGGTGATGTTATCTACTTGTAGGATTATCTTATACTTTACTACTAGCATGTTAGACTTCCTTATGCTTATATTTTAGCATGTTTTAGTAGTGACATACCTATTACAATAGTACCGATGATTTGATTGATCACTTGGGATGTTACGTGTGGGGGATGGCTAGGATCCACGATGGTTTTATGATGCTATTGATGGTCATGAGGAATCATGTACTTAGTTTGGTTATTTTGATAATTGTGATATTAATTCTATTATTGCGATGTTGCTTTCATACACTACAATGTTTACTCTAGTATTTATCCCTTCACTACTTGTTAGATGGTTAGATGTAGATTATGTCTTCCAGTAGTGTGTTTGAGTGTTCATGCCTCGAATTGTGGATTCGATACTCCCTAGTGTGGAGGTTTTGAACTCAGTTTTAGTTTGTTATTTTTCTTTAAGTGTTTCTTGAGTTTCTTGGGTGACCATTTGTTAGCATGGTGTGATACAATATTGTATCACACACCCATTGAAATTGTATCATGCATCCCCTGATTCTATCCCATGCCTATTGGAGAAATATTGTGCGATATTTCTAGTATCACACCTCCTTGTAAGAACTATCGTATGATACCCTTAATGTATCACACGCCTTCGAGAGAATTATCACCTAGTCCTTGAAAGTGTTACCCTCCTTTCAGAATGTCGCATGATACTTTCCAGTGTTGTATTAAAGTATCACCTGGATTTTTGCAAAAACCTATGTGGGTGGGCAACGGGCACTTTTCAGTTTGATCTAAACTTTTTGGGAGTTGTTTGGGGTACCCTCTTAGGCATTCTTCAGTCCTTTGGAGTTAGATTTTGAATTTGGAATGTGTTCATTTTGAATTCAATTATGTGTTCTCTGCCATCAGTCATTTTGGTTAGTAGTGGAGTTTGGAGATTCTTTGGTTGCTAGGATGATGGTTAAGTCTTCTGTTGCAATCTTTGTGATCTGTGCATGTTGTTGTCATGTGCACTTACACTTATTTAAAAAAAATATTCTGACTTGTATTTCATCTTTGTTTCTAATGATCTCAAAGCAGGACATTACAATACACATATATATATGTACATGTATATCTATATGTATATCTATATATACATGTATATATATGTACATGTATATCTATTTGTACATCTATATATACATGTATATATACATATATATGTAGATATACATATACATGTACATATATATGTTCATATATATGTACAAGTATATATATGTCCCTATACACATATATATACATGCACATATATATGTACCTATATATATATATATACATGTGTATATATATATATAGATGTGCATATATATGTGCATGTGTATATATGTATAGGTACACACACACACACACACACACATATGTACATCTATATATATGCACATATATAGGTACATATATATACATGCACATGTGTGTGTGTGTGTGTGTGTGTGTGTGTGTGTGTATATACATATATATGTAGATAAATGTACATGTACATGTATATATACATGTACATATATATGCACATCTATATATGTACATATATAGATGTTATATATGTATATGTATATATATGTATAGGTACACATCTATATACATATACACATCTATGTACATGTATATATATAGATGTGTATATATAGATGTATAGGTACATATATATGTGCATGTAGATATATATGTATAGGTACACATCTATATACATGCACATATATATGTACCTATACATCTATATATACACATCTATATATATACATGTACATAAATGTGTATATGTATATATATATACATGTATATAGATGTACATATATATGTACATATATATATATATATGTGCATACATATATATATATATATATATATATATATATATATATATATATATATATAAACATGCACATATATATGTACATATAGATGTATAAATATGTATAGATATACATATGTACATATATATACATATACATCTATATATATATGTACATATGTATATATAGATGTACATATGTATATATGTATATATATGTACATATATATATACATGTATATATACACATGTATATGTATATATACATGTACATATACATGTATATATATGTACATATATACATGTATGTACATGTACATATACATTTTTTATCTATATATGTACATGTACATATATAGATAAAAATGTGATTGTAACAAAATGAGTATTTAGAGATAAGGTAAATAAAGATCGGCAAGTATCAAGAAACAAAGCTAGATTAGTGTGTAAAGACTATTCTCAAAAAGAAGGAATTGATTATGGTGAGACTTTTGCCTTTGTTGTAAGATTAAAAAGTGTTAGGACCCTACTTGCATATGTAGCTCATAGAAGATTCAAATTATATCAAATGGATGTTAGATCTACATTCCTTAAAAGAATTCTTGATGAAGAAGTCTATATTTACATATATATGTACATGTACATAGTACATATATGTACATATATCTACAAGCATATACATGTACATCTATATATATACATGTACATCATATATATGTACATATATATGTGTACATGTATATATATATACATGTACATACATATGCACATGTATATATGTACATGTATATGTACATGTACCTATATAGATGTACATATATATGTATGTATATATACATGTACATTTATGTAGATATATATGTGCACATGTATATATATGTGTCTACATGTATATATATGCACATCTATATATGTATATGTACATATATATGTGCATATATTATGCTGATAGGCATCCCCTACAGTGGAAGAAGATCATCAAAAATTCGTGTCCATATTTATTCAGTCATAAATACTTGTTGGTGACAACTGCAGTTTGACATAGTTTGATTTTTCAATTTATCTTTTTGCCATAAATATAATGGTTACTGAGCGATAAATATTTGCTAATGATAATTGCAGTTTGACTTTTGCATTGATCTTGTGATAAATACCAACTACAATTTGATAGTTTCTAATGATCTTTCTTTGGTGATAAATACCAACTATAGTTTTACTTTTCCATTGATCTTGTTCTTCGATAAATACCAACTATTGTTTGATAGTTTCGAATGATTTTTCTTCAGAAGTAAATACTTGCTAACAATTACAGTTACACATATATTACTTAGGCTGACAACTACAACTCAAAATTAAATACTTGTGGTTAACAACTCCAATTCTCCATTTTAACCCTTCAACTATTATAGACACCTTAGAAAGATATCGATCAGAGTATTTAATATAGATATTATCTAAATAAATATATATAAGCTAATATATGTACATGTACATATATAGATGTAATATCTATATACATGGATATATATGTATATATGTACATGTACATATATACATGTACACACACACACATATATATACACATGTATATATATGTACATATATATGTGTACATGTATATACATGTACATGTACATATATATACATGCACAATATATATGTACATATATATATGTATATATATGTACATGTACATGTATATATACATGTACACATATATGTACATATATATGTATCACATAAAATATTTTTTTAAGTGTTGACAATCATTTTATTGTATTTTTCTATAACAGATGTTAATTTTTTTTTTAAAAGTAAATGTTATTTGAAATGAGACATGTATTGTGTGTGTGTGTGCATCTACATGTTGTGCACAAGAGATATAGAGATATCTATTCCCTAGGTTCACTATGCTAGATGCATTGCTTAGAGGGGTTAGATAGGGGGTATATAGAGGAGGGAGAGGGGTGGAAGCTCCACAGGGTCATCAAGTTGTAGGAAATGAGCATGAAGCTAAGTAGAGATGGAGATGGAGGAGTAGGAGAGACTAGTTAGATGACCACAAGTGGAGAGGGTTGGGAAACTAATAATAGAGAAGGGATCAAAGAAACCATCATAGGAGGAATGGGAGGATCTACGAGATGCATGGATCCAAGCCCTAGAGGCAGAGATACAATAGATATAGATGATAGTTGCAATGAGAGACTACCAACTATTAGATACCATGTCAGAGGTAGATAGATGAGAGATATCCCTATAGGAGGATTTGACAGAGACACAATAGGAGTGAGAGAGGCAAGAATAATTGACCATGGAGTATCATGGAGTATACATTATGGAGGTTCCAATAGGACAGTTGGTGCCTCTCTATTCAAAGAGAGCAAGGAGATTTGAGGGAGTAGTATAGCCCCTAGATAGGACATAGACACCCCCTCCACAGCTACCATGGGCTACTTAGGAGGATAAGAGTTAGTAATAGGTCTAGTTTTAGATCTAGGTTTTGATGCCCTTATGGCATTTTTTAATGTATATTTTGAGAAATTTATCCAAATTTTGGTTATCACATTGTACATGTACTTGATTCATTATGAAATATATGTGATATTGGATTCAATTAATTGCATTATGTACTTGTCTCTTTCTCATACTATGGATGTTCTATATTTGTTTTAGCACTTTGATTTCTATGCAATGTTGTTATATATGATAATTTTTATGTATGCTCATGTTTATGTTTATATGCTCCTAGATGTATCTATCTCATAGATATTTGTAGCTCTCATGTTTATGATGTAGACTTGTGATTTGAAAATGTAGTACTTGGATAGGTTAGATATGATGATGAGATTAACCCCTTGTGATGACATGAATAGAAGCATTAAATTGAAATGACTAAAAGTTGTGATCAAGAGGAAGTGAGAGAAGGTGAATAGAGTTAGTTGACATGTTGGTGGAAGATGAAGAGAAAGCTCTCATATCATGTAGGATGCAAAATCTAGACTAAAATGAACCCTAAAATACACAATAGTATGCAAAAAGGTGTATTTTCAAGGGACACATAATATAGACTCTAAATTTCACCATTAAGCATTATTTAGGGACATCAAATGATTATACACTCATCACTAGTATAGCTATGAAGATATGAATATGATCCATATCGAATAAGATGTGGGAACTCGATCTAGGCATCAAAGACATGTAGCTCAAGATGACTAATGTAGTAAGGTTCCCTAAGTTTAGTTTAGCAAGATTAAACCTGTATCAAAGAATAAGTTCTAGGATAACTTTTGAGTACGGTCTTGCAAAAAAAGACAAGGATGTGTGAGGCCTCGCCCCGACCCATCGTAGCATAGTGATACATTACTATTATTTTTGTTATTCACGACTCGAGATGTCGAGACATTATCAGATGCTTAGAACATACTATATTATTTCATGTTGTGTGATGTTACTTTCAGATATATTTGATGATTGTCATTTAATGTTTCATGTATATGTATGTTGATGAAATTAGTAATGTAGGATTGAGACTTTGATTTAAGAGATTTTAAATGGTTAAGAATTAAGTAGGATGAAGAAACCCTTATTGATGTATGTTTCAATTTTTGTGAATTTCTGATACGTATACATATATGTACATGTGATTTTACGGGACTACTGATGTGTGCAATGAGTGTGAAAATATTTTAGTTGAGGAACCCTACAAAGGAACAGAAATGATCTCTGTGTGCTAATTTTGGAAACCTTGTTGTTTGTGATTCACGTATTGTATTGTGAGATGTATGTATGAATCTTTCTATGTTCAGTGAATGCTAGTGTTTGTAATTATGTTCTATTAGTGTCGCTTGACACTCGTAAATTGTTATGTTCTTTAGTGTGCTATTTAGGGTTAGTTTTTTAACCTTTGGACCCAAGTTGGTTTAGTTGGTGTCAGTTGCTATTGGGTTCTTAATCGAGGTTAGTCTTCCCTTAATTTGAATTAGTGCTTAATCTGCAATGTTAGAGTAGTTAGATGGTCCTATTTTTTATTCCTAGATTTTGTTTATCTCTAAACCTTTTTTCTAAGGTTTAAAACATGAAATTATTATACCCAAAGGGTATGGGTTAGGGGTCTTTTCCAACCCCTAAGCCCCTTTTTTTGACTTTTGAGGCCACTCAAAAAGTCTCATTTTTCCTTTGTGCGAAAATTGAATACGACCATCATGAGTTACCTCACCTCCACTTTGTATTTAACCATAGTGTGGGTTGAGTTAGGAGTTTCTAAAATTGCAAGTGGGTGGGAGAAGTTATTGATCCCTTTGGTGGTTGAGTTTGAGGCTTATTTAGAGGCCCTTCTTGGACTAGTAGAGTTGGTTACCCAATCTCTACATGTAGAGAGGAGTTTTTGAAGATTGAAGGAAGGAAGTGGAAACTCTACTCAAACTCGTTCATTTCCATTACCTCTTTGTGAAGGTAGGAATTTCTCATCTCTCTTGTACAGATTTTCATGTTTGTTTCATGCTTATGCTACCTTGTTTTCAAGTGAATGTTTGTATGATTGTGGGTATGTTGGGAAGATTTGAAAACCATGTTATTTTGGATGATTTCCTTTCATATTTATGTTTGCAATTTTGAGATTTTTCTTGCATGGGTGTTTTGGTATTACTCACCCTTGGAGAGGGCAGAAGTGACCAATTTTGGGAAAGGTCTGTTTAGTTGGACTCCAACCAGTGTAGAGTCTCTTCTCAAGATGAGAAGAGGGAGAGAGGGTAGGGTGTTATGGGCCCCTACCCGTCAGCACAAACCTCGTATGAGTATGGCATGGTTAAATGGAAGAACGAGAGTTCTTGGTTAATAGCCCCGATTGGGCATCTAATTTGGTGTTGTGCTTGACTTCTCCTATTGGAAGATTCCACCTTTCCCTAGTGTTGATTCATTATGGATCTTATTGTGAAAACCTTGTAGGAATATGCATGTTTTAATTGTTCTTGGTCATGTTTTCGGTCACCTGATCAGATTCTGTTCCCCCCATGGTTCTAGAAATGTGTTGCAGAAAACATTATAAATCCCTTGATGAGGGTCATGAAGAAAATTCAATTAAATTGTTGAAATTTGAGATTGATATCCTATTGTAAATTGTATTTTAAACTTTGTTGTAAATGGCAACGAAGCCAGGTTTTCTTCCTGGTTCTTTCCTGGCTGAGCCTTTGAATCAGGTTTGCCAATAAAATTGGTGTTTTGAGTATAATTGGTCATCATGTGATTTAATCATGATTTAAATTTAGATAGATGAATCTCAAAAATAGGATCGAATTGATGATGTTCAATTTGGTAAAATTTCAAGTTTTCTTTTATGTTGAAAATGAAAATTATGATCATGGATGTAGATTCAGGTTGCATGATTATTTGAATCAACAAGTATTGCATTATTGAATAAAATAGATAATTCATATTCTTGGTATGTTAAGGTTGTAATTAGGCTTTATGGATTTTCATTTAAAAGAAATTATTGACAAAAGGTCGAATTATTCCAATTTAAGATTTATAGGAGATCAAATGATTTTGGTATAAATGTTTTAAATCTATTCCAAAAAAAAATACACCTTGAAAAAAAATATATATACTTGCCTTGTAATTTCTATACTTAGAAAATTTTCAAAAAAATACACTCCCAGGAGCAAAATTGCTCACTGGAAATTGTATGGGAGACCTTTTTAATTTGAAAGGGAACAATAGAGAATATTCCTTTAATTATCCTTTTTATTTAAATTTTGTAATAAAACAAAATAGAGTTAAGACATAATATACATGATAAAATTTCAAAGGAAATTCAAAATATATATATTATAACATCTCATCCTAATTATCTCCTCACCTATAAAACTTTATGAGTTTATTGCTTACCCATTGGCCTTGGACGTCAGTTTAGATTTGATTTAAAAAGGTAGTTATGCCCTATCTTAAATCAAGGTTGTCTTGATGGGAGGGTGATGTCACCCTGCCACCCTGTCCCATCCCCATCTTCCTCCATATCTAGCACTCAGTTTGGATGGTAAAACATTTATGTTGGGGGGAAAGTTTGCTTGTTGTCATAAGTTTGAAATTGGTGGTCATTTCTTTTCTTATTTCTTTTCCCTTGTCTTTGCTCACGTGCCCACTGCTTGGGATGCGTTTTCCTCCATCTTGGGCTGCGTGGGAAGGAGTGTGAATGCTGCCATGTCAATGACATGACATAAGTTGAGGTCTTTGGTTTATGTTTTGGATTGTAGTAAAGTTTGCAAAAATAAATCTGCTTTAAAACTTCATCTCCTCCATGATATCAACATGCCCTTTTTGATGTAAAGGCTTGGAATTGCGTGGGGCCTAGGGACAGGTGTTGGAGGTCAGATCAACTTGACTAGTGGCCAAGTGCGATGGTTAGGTTTAGGGTAGAGTAGAGTGTAGGTTAGTAATAGTTAGGTTAGATTATGATGTTAGTTAGTTTGTTTGATAGATTTATTATTAATAGTTTTAGTTGTAAGTTGTTTTTTAGTAGTTAGTTTTATTAATTTAAATTGTAAATTATTTTAAATTATATATATATTTCTTTAGTAATATTAGTGTAATTTCATGTTTTAATTAGATAGTTTTAATTTTATTTAAATTGTAAAGTTAAGCTCTATTTAAAGATTAGACACTCATTTTGTATATGGTTAGATCAATTTTAGATTTAGTTAGTTTAAGTTAAATTAGTTAGTTGTTAGTAAATTAAATTTATGACTAGTGTATATTTCACATTAATAACCTTTAATTTAAGTTTGGGATTAATGTTTTGTTTTTAATTGTTATAATTGTTTTAGTTTTTTCTAAGTAGATAAAGTATGAAAGGTTAATTGGCTATTTGATATAGGATTAAACTCAGGTTTATTTGATTAGATTTTACGATTAATCTAAACCCAATTTCATTTAGATTGTTATTAAAATAATTTTCACATGATTGTTTAAGCAATGTAATAACAAATCAAATAAACATTGATATCAATCTAATAACGAAGAACTTCAAAATCCTAACGATGTATTCCTCCACAAGAGTTTTAAACTAAAGATGATATAGAGAACCTTTACTTAAACTGTAATCAATCATTTCAAAACTTAGAGCAATTTAATTTTTATTAAAAAAAAAATATATTTGTGTGTTTTTGCCCTCATAGTTTGGGCATGACAAGATGATACATTGTAGATCCAAGGTGTCAAGTAGGACAAGCATGAATTCTAGTCCATGACATCCTTGAAACACTATTAGGGAGGAAACACTCAACAAAGAAATCATCATAGAAAACACATAAAAAAAATTAAGCCAATCAATTCTAAGAAAGTTTAAAGTTTAAGTGTGTGTATGTAAGTTTCATGATCATTTCTTGGGGACTCACATCTAGCAGTGAGAAATATTGTAGCATCCTAGACTATAGCTAAGGTGTCTGATAAGTGTTGAGAAACACTCAATGTCAAGGGGAAGTGTTGAAAAACATTGTTAGACAAATTTCCAAAGAAACACCAATGCACAAGGAGACCTTGATAAGCTAAACAATTGTGTCCACTAGATCTAGATGAAAAAGTCAATTCTGAGCTAGGACATGTTTCTAGGTTTTCACCACTTGGCAATTTTCTTAGGAATTTTTTATATTTTCTATTTATTTTTTATTTTTTATTTTTTTGGTAATACATCAAAGTGCCTATTGTTAGCTTTTCACTAAGACAATCTTTTTAAAAAGATTTTTTAGCATCATATATGAATTTTTTTGTAGCTTTTTTTGCAAATTATAAAGTATGTACAAATAGTTGAGCCATAAAAGCCTTAGGCATAGAATTTCTTAAGATGGATAATGTCAATAGGCTTAGAGAGTTATTCTCCCTCAAGTGTAGAAAGATGATATGCACTAGATCCAAATACAAAAGTGACATATATATATCACATAAAATATTGTTAGAAGTTTTGACAATCATTTTATTTTATTTTGCTATAACAAATGCTAATTGTTTTTTTTTAAGTAAATGTTATTTGAAATGAGACATGCATTATATATATATATATATATATATATATATATATATAGCATTTATTTTGTATGGTTATAATGAACAAATATCTCACAATTTTTTAGCTTTGATAATGTATTTCTATGTACAAAAAAATGTTTCAAATTAGATGCACATATTATAATGTAGTGTATTTTGCTATTAATATGTGCAGTATTATTTCAAATTGGACGTGCATTTTTAGTATTGACAATCATTTAATTATATTTTTCTATGAACACATGCACAATTGTTTGAAATAAAACATAGCATTTTTAGCTTTGACAATAATTTTAGTATGTTTTACTATTAACATTTACACAATTATTTAAAATTAAAGTGCATTTTTTTAAATTTCAACAATTATTTTAGTGTGGTATGCTATGAATATATGTAAATTTGTTTAAAATTAGACACACAATTTTGACAATAAATATGTGTTTTAGGCTGGAGAAGTACTGGGATAGGTGACCTCTTGGGAAGTCCCAGTGCTTCACCCCTGTGAGCATCACCTAGATCCAATGAGTGCTAAGTGTTCCATGTATTCTCATGAGAGATGGATTCATGTTGAATCACTACTCATGAAACATGAGTCAATGAGTTTGACTCAAAATCACATAGTTAAGTCCTGATAGCAATATCACAGTGTGTAAAATTGTTTAAAGTTATATATATATATATATATATATATATATATATATATATATATATATATATATATATATATAAGCTTTTACAATCATTTTAGTATGTTTTACTATTAACATTTACATAGTTATTTAAAATTAGATGTGCATTTTGTGACTTTAATAATTATTTTATGGACATGTGTAAAATTGTCTAAAATTAAACATGTATTTTTTAAGCTTCAACAATTATCTTAGTGTGTTTTGCTATGAACATGTGCAAATTTGTTTAAAATCTAGATGTGCATTTTTTACCTTCGACTATCATTTTTGGTGTGTTTTGCTATGAAAATGTGCAAAATTATTTAAAATTAGATGTGCATGTTCTAGCTTCAATCATATTAGTGTATTTTTTAACTTCGACAATCATTTTAGTGTATTTTGCTATCAAAATGTACAAAATTGTTTAAAATTAGACATGCATATTTAGCTTCAATTATTAGTTTAATTTCTTTTGTTATAAACATGTAAAAGACTTTTTAAAATTAGATGTGTATTTTTTTTAGCTTTAACAATCATTTTGGTGTGTTTTGCAATGAAAATGTGCAAAATTAGATGTGCATTTTTAAACTTTTGATAACTATTTTAGTGTATTTTGCTACAAATATGTGCAAAATTGTTTAATATACAATGCAAATTTTTTTTAAATCTTTATCAATCATTTTAGTGTATCTTGTTATGAACATGTAAAATTCTTCAAAATTAGATGTACATTTTTTAGCTTTGACAATCATTCTACTACATTTTGTGATTAACCTACGTGAAATTATTTAAAAATGTAAGCATTCTTTAAAATCTTTGTTTGACAAGAATTTAAGTATATTTTGGTAGATGAACATGTGCAAGACTATTTAAAACTAGACTTGCATTTTTAGCTTTGATAATCATTTTGTGTGTTTTGCTATAAAAATTTGTAAAATTGTTTAAAATTAGACATGCATTTCATGCATTTTTTTAGCTTTGACAATCATTTTAATGTATTTTTTTTTTAAATGTGCAAAATTATTTAACATTAGACATGCATTTTAAGCTTTGATAATCATTTTAGTGTATTTTGCTACAAACATGTGCAAAATTATTTAATATTAGATGGACATTTTTTTAGCTTTATCAATTATTTTTGTGTATTTTGTTATGAATATGTGTAAAATTATTTAAAATAAGATGTGCATTTTTTAGTTTTGACAATCATTTAAAAATTAGGTACACATTTTTTAGCTTTGACTATCATTTTAGTATATTTTTCTATGAACTTGTGTAAAATTGATAACTTTCTAACTTTAACAATCATTTTAGTGTATTTTGCTATGAATATGTGCAAATTGTTTAAAATTAGATGTGAATTGTTAAGCTATGAAAAAATGTTTTAGTGTATTTTGTTATAAACATGTGTAAATGAGTTTATAATTAGGCGTGCATTCTTTTAGCTTTGATTTTTTAGCTTTGATAATCATTTTAGTGTATTTTTCTATGAACATGTGCAAAATTGTTTAAAATAAGACATGCATTTTTTAATTTTAAAAATTATTTTAGTCTTTTTTTTTATATATGTACACATGAAAAATTATAAAAAATAATATGTGTATTTTTTTAGCTTTGCCATTCATTTTGGTATGTTGTGCTATGAAAATGTACAAAATTGTTTAAAATTAGAAATACATATTTAACTTCAATCATTATTTTAGTGTGTTTTTCTATGAATATGTGTAAAATTGTTTAAAATTAGATGTGCAATTTTTAACTTTGACAATTATATTAGTGTGTTTTGCAATGAACATGTGCAAAATTGTTTTAAATTAGGCATACATTTTGTGACTTTGCTAATAATTTTATTGTGTTTTGCTATAAATATGTGCAAAATTATTTAAAATTAGATGTGCTTTTTTTAGTTTCAATAAATATTTGTGTTTTTTGATTTGAACATGTGCAAAATTATTTAAAATTAGACGTGCATTATTTTAGCTTCAACAATTATTTTTTATATTTTGTGATGAAAATGTATAACATTGTTTAAAATTAAATGTGCATTTTTTGATAACCATTTTAGTGTAATTTACTACAAACACATACACAATTGTTTAATATTATATACACATCTTTTAGTGTATTTTTATTTATTTATTGATCGATAACAGGCCAAAGCCAAGGTTAATTATTATTATTTGTTATAGTTAATTATTTTTATTATTAGTTAAGCTTGAGTAGATTTGAACCCAAGACTTCCCAATTAAGAGGCTAACAATTTACCATTGTGTTATAGACTCTTGCCTATTTTTTAGTGTATTTTATTATGAAAATGTGCAAAATTATTTAAAATTAAAAACACATTTTTCAAATTTAACAATCATTTTAGTATATTTTTCTATGAATATGTGCAACATTGTTTAAAATTAAGTGTACATTGTTTTAACTTTGATAGTCATTTGTGTATTTTATCACGAACATTTACAAAAATATTTAAAATTAAGCATGCATGTTTAGATTTAACAATTATTTTAGTGTGTTTTACTATGAACATGTGCAAACTTATTTAAAATGAGGCCTGCGATTTTTAGCTTTAACAATCATTTTAATGTATTTTGTTATCAACATGTGCAAAATTGCTTAAAATTAGGTATAATTCTTTTAGCTACGGTTGTTATTTTAGTGTATTTTGTTATAAATGTATTCAAAATTAGTTAAAATAAAAAATACATTTTAATTTTGAATTATTTAAAATTATACATGCATGTTTAGCTTCAATCATTATTTTAATGTGTTTTACTATGAATATGTGCAAAATTGTTTCTATTTAGACATGCAATTTTTAAATTTAATAACTATTTAAGTGTATTTTAAAATGAATGTGAGAATATGGTATATCTCTAATACCATGTAAGAATTTGGTATAGCTATGATACCATGTGAGAATTTTTCTTAGGGCAAAATGACACCAAGATCAAGAAGCTCAAGAACTTAGCACAATATAAGCCAACAATGTATGATCATAATAACAATATGAAAATGAATAATTGATTAATGCACACTACAAGTGCTTGTATATAAAGGCCTTTAGAATGACACAGAGTTAGCAAAGTGATAAGTCTCACAACTAAGCACATGTCAACCAAGAGTGGATTATCCTCCATTGAGCACAAGAGTTTGTGCGATGATGAGAGGATAAGCTTACATAGGTGTATCTTATAAAAAGATGTTGTAGACACCATGTGCTCAATTACAGTGTGAACAACTATGTTGTCTATATGATAACTCAGTTGAATATGCAAACTCCTATGTTGTCAACAAAACAACTCATATGACTATGCATACTCCTAGGTGTATATATGACAATGCATTTAATAATGCATTAACCTAAGTAAACTTAAGTAAAGTGTAGTAATAATAAATTATTTATACTCACACCCCCCATTAAGTGCAACTCAAGGGAATGCACTTAAGCTCACAAAAGCTATGATGAAAATGCATGATAGGTCCCAGCTACTAGGCAATGTTAGGTACTCAGGTACATATGCAATGTTCTACATATAATGTGATGCAATGAAATGAAATCTCTCTAAAAATAGAGAAAGAGGGAAAACCTTATTGGAAAAATCCTCCCCAAAAAAGAGAGATAAGTACAATAAAGAAAGATGCATGTATGAATATAGTAATCAAGACCCCCCCCATTATGACATACATCATGCATATACAATAGAGAATCCCTCCATAAGAAGGAAATATAAAGAAATGAAATCCCTCCTTACTAAAAGATCTCCTAATGATGAGTGCCTGAAGACAAAAGGAAATCCAATTCTAGAAAACAATATTTCTCCCTTTAGGAAGAAGATACACCAAGTATAGGTGCAAGTATACTTCCCATTGTGGATAGGAAGATGTAGGAAGAGAAGAAATGTAGCCTACCCTTAATGATGAATGCACACCCATGAAAGAAGCTCCTTGATGGTTGAAGAAACTACACCATGAAAGATGGAGGAAGTTCTCCCATGTAGGAAGAAATGGTGCCATAGGTGTAGTAGAGAATGCTCCCCAACTAGTAGAAAGAATCCTCAAAAGATATGATGTTTGAGGAAACTAGAATACAATCTCCAAAGACTGCCATCTGTTGAAAATAAGTGTCCACAATCATGTCAATCTCAAAAGAAAGATCAAGTAATAGAGGGTCAGAGTGTTTCGTTGCAACAAGTGAAGAAGAATTCTCCTCAACAAAGAGAAGATGAATGTTATCAATAATGTCTCCTACATTTTCAATGTAAGACTCCACAAACAACACTGCAATGTCTAGAAGGAATTCATCCCATGAAGCTAAAATAGAAAGACATGGTATTTCTTGCTGCACTAAATCAGGAGCATCTATGGCTAGAACTAGATCCATAGAAGCATCATGACCATCAGGAGGTAGAATCTCAATTGGAGTTATAGGTCCCATAACTGGAGTAATTGGACGTAGAATGTCCTCTAAGAATGGAGGGACTTGTGGATCTCCATATGCTTTCCAAAGACACATCCAAAGGTCATAAGGTTCAGTTTCCTTTCTAAGGACAACAAAACAATCCAGACTGATATTTATAAAAATAACTCGAAGAATTATTCTAATAGGTAATAGATCAGTGTAAGAGTGTAGTTCTTTGGAACATAAATAAGGAAATACTACCTTATGTTCTCTAGATGAAAAATCATCAAAGCACTCCATTTCTAATAGTTCCTTTTTGTCAACTTCAATTTCAAACCAAATTGACACTTGTGACATAACTCCATGAGATCAAATAATGTATGCACCCCCAAAATGCAAAAAAATCAAAGAAACCCCCCACCAAATGAATTCTTTAGACACTTTATATGCAGTGCAATTACAATAGCCACTTGCCAATTTAGGCCTATGTGGACTTTTGATTTTGCTATTCACAATGTCCTTTTTGAGTTCAAATCTGGTACTTAGCAATGTAGCTCAGATATACATCAATTTTAAAGTTTGATCAAAGCAATAAAATGCATAAAAGGACCTATTTCTATCAACACAAGCCTATAATCTAATTGTAGATCTAGAAAGTAAATGACAAATTATGCACTTTAAAAAAAAAAACATAACCTAAAAATGTGTCTAGATGAGCTCATATAGAGCATTTGAAGTTGCAAAATGCAAGATTAGATAGGTATAGTTGCCAAAAATTGATTTTTTTGACAAATCCATGCACCAAAACTAGAAAATAATAGCACCACTAAAATTTTTAGGAAATTCTAGCCCAAATTTAAAAAAGATGCACTTGATTTGGAGTCAAGATTATTGAGATATAGTCTCCCAAAGTTGGACTGTCAAATTGAAACTACATATGGTGAGGGGTTTGCCCTGATGACAACAAAAAACTATGAGGTTAAATTTGACATCCAAATGGTCGTCGTGACAATGCAATTTGGCCTACTAGTGATGGTCAAATGATTGTCAATTTTAGGCTCATAAAATAATGATGTTGGCAAAATAGAGGGCCTAACCAGCTGACGTGGAAGTACAGTCAATGAAATGTTAGTGTCGTATGACTGACATGGATTACTTGTCAGCTGGTAATGTGTCTAGGGATAATGTGGCAGATTCGATGTGTCACCATGGGCTGAGTTGGTGGTGTCATATCTGAATTGGTAGTGTTGACATGTCAGATGGGGAGGGACCTTGCGAAGTAGATGGAAAAATGTTACTGACAAAAGAGAACTTGTCGGCGATAGGAGAAGTCAATAAAGTGTAATTGGCCTACAGTCGGAGGTTAGCATAGTACGATCGGCTGGCAAATCTCCTTTTGTCATGCATTGGTGTAGGAAATTATCCCACATGCACCGTAATGTAAACTTTTATATGTATAAAATTCGTAGCCCTTGGTGAATAAAATAAGTTGTAAGCTACCAGTTACTGGTTATGAACATTGGTTTATGATTGTGTCAGCTATTTTGTGACTCAACATTGGTTATGATGTGCTGGATGTACAGAGGAATATTTTGGCTAGGAGTTGCTAAGATTTGACCACTTAGTTTGCTTGTAATAAATGCTCTCCTATAGGCCTATTGGACAAAAAAATTTGAAATTTTTTTTTGCAGAGACAGGAATATAAAATTTTGCCTCAAATTTGGCTATGGCATTGGGTAAGCAAATTTATAGTCAAAATTTACTAAATCGATCCTTTAGATGCAACGGTGAGGTCTGTTTTGGCTCTAGACGCTCCCAATGACTACAAATACTCCATATCTAAATCATAGTCCTCCTAGAGGTGAAGCAAAAATGATCTCCAATGGCTATGAAATGAAGCTCCCTTAACTTTGATACCATGTGAAAATTTGGTATATCTCTGATACCATGTAAGAAATTGGTATATCTCTGATACCATGTGAGAATTTGCCTTAGGGAAAAATGACATCAAGATCAAGAAGCTCAAGAACTTAGAACAATATGGACCAACAATGTATGATCATAATAACAATATGAAAATGAATAATTAATTGATACACACTAGAAGTGTTTGTATATAAAGGCCTCTAGAATGACTAGGAGTTAGCAAAGTGATAAGTCTCACAACTAAGCACATGTCCACCAAGAATGGATTATCCTCCATTGAGCACAGGAGTTTGTGCGATTATGAGAGGATAAGCTTACATAGGTTTATCTCATAAAAAGATGTTGTAGACACCATGTGCTCAATTAGAGTGTGGACAACTGTGTCATCTATATGACAACTCAGTTGAATATGCAAACTCCTATGTTGTCAACAAAACAACTCATATGACTATGCATACTCCTAGGTGTCTATATGAAAATGCATTTAATAATGCATTAACCTAAGTAAACTTAAGTAAAGTGTAATAATAATTAATTATTTACACTAACAATGAAGACGTGCAAAATTATTTTAAAATTATGTCCAATTTTTAGCTTTTGACAATCATTTTTAGATGCATATATTTTAGCTTTGTCAAATATTTTAGTGTATTTTGTTATGAACATGAAAAATTATTTAAAATAAGACATACATTTTTAAGCTTTGGCAATCATTCTATTTTATTTTGCGATGAACATATGCAAAATTGTTTAAAATTGTAAGCACTTTTTTTTTTTTTGCTTTGATAAACATTTTATACTTTGCTAAGAACATGTGCAAGATTATGTAATTTTTTAAATTTTGACAATCATTTTAGTGTATTTTTCTATGAAATGATAAAATTTGTTCAAAAATAAATGTGCATTATCAATTTTTGACAATCATTTTAGTGTGTTTTGTTATGAACATGTACAAAATTGTTTAATATCAGATACACATTTTTTAGATTTATCAATTATATTTGCGTATTTTTTTATGAATGTGTGTAAAATTATTTAAAATTACATGTGCATTTTTTAGCTTTGATAATCATTCTATTGTGTCATGTCATGTCATGTCGTGCAGAGCCATGACATTCTCCTAGTTTTTGTCTGGTCGACTGACCATGATGCCCTAGTAGCTATTTGACTCTTGTTGCTCATTCTTTGAGCCTACTATGCCATGCATTATGCCACTAATCACCTATATGTGTGTGCATCTCTTCTCTTGTGTTGTACCTCTCTTCTCCTATGTTATGCCTCTACTGTGTTGTGAATATTGTGGGCATTATGGTGTGGTGGTGGTAGGAACGACAATAGAAAGGGCATGTGTAGTGGGTTCTTTGACCAAAATGGATGAAGAAGCCAGTCCATATTCAAACAAAAATTACTCAGAGGAGTAGAGAAATCCATTGATGTGTTGGTGACTATGTGTAGGTGACTACAGGTTGTATGCAAACTATTTGATAGATTGTTAGGCATGTTTTGAAGGTTGAAAGTTGTGTAACAACAACAACAACATCTAGTAGAGGGTAGAGGGCACATTTCCTAGATGAGTGCATGTTTATCCATCTATTATGGATCCCCAAGCCAACCCAGTCACATTCCAACAATTAATTGATCTCTTGACAAAATTGGAGACTAATCACAAAGCCCTACAAAATGCAACTCTTTCATCATCCTCACTCTCTCATAGTCTTGGTTATAGGTTGATTAAGGTTGAAGCTGAGAATTAGTCTCTTCAAGGTACAATGCAGTCCCTACGTGAGCCATTTTCAAAAATACTGACTGATTTGAAGAGGCAACTTGATAGTCATATGCAATAGAACTTGGATGTACCTAAAAAGCTAGATACAACTAATTTGGATATTGCTCAACTCCAACTTCAAAAGATCAAATTGAAAATGTCTCATATCAACTAATTGAGGAAGAAATAGTCTGAACATGACAACAAATAATCCTCCTTAAAAGCTTAAACATAACAATAGTTGAAATCATCGACATCTATTTGTAACAACCAGATCTCCACATCCACCTTTGGAGTGGAAAAGTTAGTCCAAACTAAGATATCAAATGAAAGGGTTAGGTGCACTCATGAGCTCAACTAGTGAGTTTTTGGTCTCCCTTTTCCTCCTCTTCCTCCTCCTCCTTCTTCAGAGCCTCTTGTTGTAGGTTACTCTTTCCTCAAGGACCTATTGGAAATCACACTAGATAGTGTCTGGGTTGGGCATGATAGCACCCTCTTTATCTAGTTCCTCTCACTTATTGAACACCTTCATGTTCTTACGGAAAAGAGGAAGCTTTTCCCTCTCTCTACCAAGATATATCTTGATGAGGATCTTACTAGATCCTAAGTGGTAGAATTTAAGCAGGCTCAGGTTCTTGTTATGGCTGCCTAATAGGAAGGTAAGTGGGCAATGATCAAATACCTCAAGGTAGTGATTCGAGACACTTTTCCTATAGGTTGGGAGCCAAGGTTTGCTTATAAGGCCAATTGATGTACACAATCACATACATCCATCTCTAGACACACTTGATTGGTAATACCTCGGTGTGAGTTCCTCAAACGACAACACCCTATCCCTATTGCTACACACAGACAAAGACGCAATAGAGTCAAGCCCTAACCCTTGATCATCTTAGGCCATCCCTCTGCACATGATTTCTTTATACCAACAAAGGATTGATGATCCTTCTCTTTCTCTCTCTCTTCCTATGATTTCTCCCTTTTATTTTTCCCAACACCTTTTGGCACTCCCACTATTGTAGTCTTCTCTATACTATTGTATCTTTCAATCCCATAGACCCTTTTTGGTCTCTTATTGGACATTAATATCATTATCTTATCTTATCTTATCTACTATATTTTGCTATGAACATGTGTAAATTTGTTTAAAATTGGAAGCACATTTTTTAGTTTTCATAATTATAGTAGTGTATTTTTCTATAAACATGTGCAACGTTGTTTAAAATTAAGTGCATATTTTATTTTTGATATCATTTTAGTGTATTTTGTTATGAACATGTGAAAATTATTATTTAAAATCAAGCATCCATTTTTTAGCTTTGACAACCATTTAAGTATTTTGTTATGAACATGTGCAAAATTATTTAAAATTAAGTACACATTTGTTACCCTTGACAATCATTTTAGTGTATTTTGCTATAAACTTGTGTAACATTGATTAAAATTATTCATGTATTTTTCTAATTTTAACAATCATTTTAGTCTATTTTGCTATGGATATGTGCAAAATTATTTAAAATTAAGTGTGAATTTCTTACGTACAAAGGAGATTATAATTAGGTGTGCAATTTTTAACTTTGATAATCATTTTCTAGTGTATTTTACTATGAACACAAACAAAATTGTTTAAAATAATACATACATTTTTTTAGTTTGAAGAATTATTAATTTTTAGCTTTAAAATTTATTTTAGTATATTTTGTTATGAAAATATAGAAAATTGTTTAAAATTAAATGTGCATTTTTAGTTTCAATCATTATTTTAGTGTGTTTTGCTATGAATATGTACAAAATTATTTAAAATTAGACATGCAATTTTGAACTTCAACAATTATGTTAGCGTGTTTTATAATGAACATGTACAAAATTGTTTAAAATTAGATGTGCATTTTATAGTTGCGATAATAATTTTATCATATTTTGTCATGAATATGTGCAAAATTGTTTAAAATTAGACGTACATTTATGATTTTGATAATAATTTTATTGTGTTTTGTTATGAATATGTGCACAATTATTTAAAATTATAGGTGCATGTTTTTAGCTTCAATAATTCATTTTGTGTTTTTCTATAAACATGTGCAAAATTGTTTAAAATTAGATGCACATTTTTTTTTGCTTTGATAATCATTTTAGTGTATTTTGCAGGGAAAATGTGCAACATTGTTAAAAATTAAATGTGCATTTGTAAACTTTGACAATCATTTTAGTGTGTTTTTCTATGAACATGTGCAAAATTGTTTAATATTAGATATACATTTTTAGTGTTGTTAATCATTTTAGTGTATTTTTCTATGAACACGTTAAATTATTTTAAATCAGACATGCATTTTTTAGTTTTGACAATTATTCTACTATATTTTGCTATGAATATGTGCAAAATTATTTAAATTCGGAAGCACATTTTTCAAGTTTAACAATCATTTTAGTGTATTTTTCTATGGACACGTGCAACATTATTTAAAATAAAGTGTGCATTTTTAAAACTTTGATAATCATTTTAGTGTATTTTGTTATGAACATGTGCAAAATTATTTAAAATTAAGCATGCATATTTTAGATTAAACAATCATTTTAGTGTATTTTTTTATGAACATGGACAAAATTGTTTAAAATTAGGCATGCATTTTTTAGATTTGACAATCATTTTAGTGTATTTTGTTATGAACATGTATAGAATTATTTAAAATTATACGACTATTTTTTTTTTTTTTTTTTATAAACATGTTTATAATTATTTAAAATAGGAAATACATTTTAGTTTTAATAATCATTCTAGTGTATTCTACCATGAATATGTACAAAATTGTTTAAAATTAAACATGCATATTTAGTTTCA
Organism: Cupressus sempervirens; assembly: GCA_028749045.1. Lineage (NCBI taxonomy): Eukaryota > Viridiplantae > Streptophyta > Pinopsida > Cupressales > Cupressaceae > Cupressus > Cupressus sempervirens. The sequence goes on along the minus strand of CM053789.1, from coordinate 175,839,765 downwards.
ATCATTATTTTAGTGTGTTTTGTTATGAATATGTGCATAATTATTTAAATTTAAATTGTGATATTGCTATCAGGATTTAACTATGTGATTTTGAGTCAAACTCATTGACCCATGTTTCATGAGTACTGATTCAACATGAATCCATCTCTCATGAGAATAAATGAAACACTTGGTACTCATTGAATCTAGTTGATGCTCACAGTTAAATCTTGATAGCAATATCACAATTTGACTTGCTGTGGAAATTATCTCCTACTTATCTATTTAAATTTAGACGAATAATTCAGAACTTTGATAATTATTTTAGTATATTTTCATATGAACACGTGTAAAATTGTTTAAAATTAGATGTGTTTTTTAAAGCTTTTGACAATCATTTTAGTGTGTTTTTCTATAAAATGGTGCAAACTTGTTTAAAATTAAACATGTATATTTTTAATAGCTTTTGACAATTATTTTTCACTATGAACATGTGCAAAAATGATTAAAATTAAATGTTCATTTTTAAAGCTTTGACAATCATTTTAATTTATTTGATATTAATATGTGCAAGATTATTTAAAATTAGAAATGCATTTTTTGGCTTTGAGAATCATTTTAATGTGTTTTGCTATGAAAATATATAAAATTATTTAAAATTAAATGTACATTTTTAAACTTTGACAATGATTTTAATGTATTTTAACATTACATGCACATTTTTAGCTTTGACAATCATTTGAGTATATTTTACTATGAACTTTTACAAAGATATTTAAAATGAAATGTATATTTTTTTAGCTTCAACAAATTTTTAGTTTGTTTTGTTATGAATATGTGCAAAATCAATAAAAATTAGACGTGCAATTTTTAATTTTGATAATTATTTTAGTGTGTTTTACTATGAACATGTGCAAAATTATTTAATTTTAGATGTGTATTTTGAGACTTTAACAATTATTTTATTGTGTTTTGTTATGAACATGTGCAAAATTATTTAAAAGTAGACATTCATTTTTTAAATTTTGACAATTATTTTAGTGTGTTTTTCTATAAAGATGTGCAAACTTGTTTAAAATTAAATGTGCATTTTTTATCTAATCATTTTAGTTTATTTTGTTATACATGCATGTGTGCAAGATTATTTAAATTTACATGTACATTTTTAGCTTTGATAATCATTTGTGTGTTTTGCTATACAAATTTGTAAAATTATTTAAAATTAGATGTGCATTTTTAGCTTTGATGATCATTTGTGTGTTTTACTTTAACATGTGCAAAATTGTTTAATATTAAATTCACATTTTAAAGTTTTGTCAATCATTTTAGTGTATTTTACTATGAAAAAGTGAAAAATTATTTAAAATTAGACGTGCATTTTTTTTTACCTTCCATAATTATTCTATTATATTTTTCTATGAACACAAAATTTTTTAAAATAGGAAGTTCATTTTTAAACTTTTGACTAATTATTTTAGTGTATTTTTTTATGAACATGTGCAATATTGTTTAAAATTAAGTGTGCATTTGTTTACTTTGATAATCATTCTAGTGTATTTTGTTATGAACATATGTAAAATTATTCAAAATTAAACATTTTTTTAGCTTTGACAATCATTTTAGTGTATTTTTCTATGAACATGTGGAAAATTGTTTGAAATTTGGTGTACATTTTTTTAGATATGATAATCATTTTAGCATATTTTACTATGAAGCGTGTGCAAAATTATTTAAAATTAGATGTGACTTTTTAGCTACGACAATCAATTTAGTATATTTTACTATTAACATGTGTAAAATTAATTAAAATTAAATGTGCATTTATTAGTTTTGAAATTTTTTTTTGTGTATTTTGTATAGTTAGAAGAAACAAACATCACATAAAATATTTTTAAGCTTTGAAAAGATCATTTTAGTGTATTTTTCTATGAACATGTGCAAAATTGTTTAAAATTATACACATTTTCTTTTAGCTTTTACAACTATTTAATGTATTTTTCTATGAACATATGCAAATTAATTAAAATTAGATATGCAATGTGTTGGAATTTCAAGTGGGAGAGGTAAACTTCTAGGGGGGGTGGGGGGGGTGAATCAAGAGTTTAAACTTCAATCCATAAAACTTTCACCATTCATTAGATGCATTCAATATATAAACTGAAATAACATGTAAAGTAAATGCATCTAAAACATGTAAGTAATTAAACACACATAACTCCAGATATGATTACCCAGAAACCCTCCAAATGAGAAGGTAAAACTAGGGTGGGGATGACACCCACAAATCTTTACTTCTGCAATTGTAAAGTGTAGCCAATTAAGGTTACGATGGTTTGACCATGAATCATGATTTTCCCTATGAAAGGTCTACTTTGTTAAAGGCTTGCAAAGAGGATTAAATCCCACCTTGTTAAAGGATTTCAACACCCTATTAGAAGTGTGCCTGATTAGAGGACTTTTGGTCATTCACTTGGAATGCCACCTTGTTAAATGATTTAGTACAACTTGTTAGGACTACTCCACCTAGGAGATTTAACTAAAATCACCTACTAGAATATCTCAGCTTAGATGTTGTGATTGATACTTGCTTGCCTAATAACAGATCAACTCTATACAATATCCTTCTTGATCCTTCACAATCAGATGTAACAATGTTGTATCCTTCTCTATCCTTTGTTCTTCTCTAATTGATTTTGTAATTCACTCTCACTGCTAAGTCACCTTGAATGCTTTGTAAACAATCTTGTTTTTTTCTCCAATTCGATCATTCAGCCCTTGTTACCTTTCTATAACTTTATAAAAAATTTAGGGCTTTGTCTTCCTTATAAAGACTTTGGTGGCTTAAGGTTAGGTATGAATCTACAATTGAGATTCATCCATGTTTTCCACTTAAACCTTCCTATTTTCTGATTTGTTGCATGTAATTGCATAGAGAATCTGCATATAGATTCATCCTTATCTTCAAAAGACTGTAATCTATCCTTAGGTCAGCTGAAAAATATATTTCATATTTGTTTGTGCCATTACAAACAAATATGTCCAATCTATGTTACTTGGCATATGATGTAATTCTACTTCTAACTCAGCACTTGAACTGCTCGGCATCTACTATTCAGTCAACACTTGAATCACTCTGCATGGTCTATCTGCTTGGCACCTAAGTGACTCAGCACATGAGTGACTTGACACTCATTGCAACTTAACAAGGTCTTATATTTACATATTTTACTTGGCATGCATTACTAGTTTTGTATGAACTAAGTAAATGACTTAAGTATGTTGACACTCAATTGTCAAAACTAATCTGAGATCAACAATCTCCCCCTTTGACATAAGTATCAAAAACACTTGAATATACATAATCAATCTAATCTTCTCAAGTATAACATATCCATGACTCGACTTATTTACAAAACTTCAAAATTTTCAAAATTTTGTTATAACCTATATACCTTAAATGTATAACTCCCCCTGAGTTAATATGTCTGTTATGTATCCAAAATCTATTCTTTATTCTAAGTAGGTTTGTCTCTACTGATACTTTTTTACTTCAATGCACTTATACTCTATATGCTTCCAAAAAAATTTCTCCCTTTTTGTTGTCTCCCCCATAGTATATTCTCCCCCTTATATTCTATCCCTTATATTCTATCTCCCTCTCTCTTACTCCCCCTTTTTGACACTTATGTCAAATGAGCTATACACTTATAGTGTATTTGTCCAAAAAGGATTTATGGACTTCCATGATGATTTTAAGAGCTATATCCTAGTTGTAACATCCAACATCTAATTACTTGAGTTGGATAGCTAGCTCTACTACAAGGTGTACTAGGCCATCTAGAGTAGAAAGATTGGGATCTTTCTTTAGTAGAGTTTCTACATAACCTAGTTCCTTGTGGAGGATTTCCATGTGTGGGGTGAGAGATGCCTATATATATTTTGATTTGGCTCTTATGTTAGCCTCTTTTTCTATTAGCATAGCTAATTGACTTTGTGATTGAAGCAATGTATGGAAATGCTTCTCACTTTGAGTTGGGTTTTGAGGTAGCTATGTACCTGATATGTTTAGATTCCTCTCCAGGCTCAAAATTTTGTGTTTGGTCTCTTGGGTGAAGAGTGTGGGGTCACACAATTTGGTGTATAGTGAGAAGATATTTTCAAGTACCTTCTCAACATGCTCAACCTTGGTTGCCAATGCAACTTGGGTTAGTGCTATTTCACCAAATATCTTCTCATTGACCTTGCTCTAGAATTTCTTTTCTGACCACTCTAAAAGTTTTGCACTAGTATCTAGGTCTTCATTTTTTATCTTTTCCACAATAGCTAACAATTTTTCTAGTAGTGACTTGGTTTCTTCAGGAGTAGGCAAGCTAAATGCATCTAAAAAGATGTCTTTAATGTCTTGAAGAGCTTCCTTCTTCCTATGCTCCGTCCTAAGCATTTCTTGATGTTTCTTCTTCTGTAATACTTGTTGCAAAATACCTATTTGTTCTAATATCATTTTTGCATAATCAAATTTAGGAATCACTATCTCTTCATCTAAAGTGATATCCGCATAGTGAATAACCTTATCATCTTTAGAAGAGCTTGATCCTGGCACTAAGATTTGCAGGGTTATAGCTTTTGTGTGTGGCTTCTAAAGAGCTTTTGTAGGTGAAGAGGTAGATGTTGGTAAAGTTACCAATGCTTGGATGGCCTCTTGATCCTATACCTTAGGTGATTACTCCTGCTCTTTAGGCTTTTCTTGATTGATGACAATGACTTGACTTGCACCTTGTGTTTGTGCTTTGGGTACAGATGAATCTACTTGTCTTGTTTTCTCTGTTGTTGTCTCTTTTTCTTCATCTACAATCTATTTATGTTCAAATTTAATATCAGTATCAACCTTAGTAGATGTGTCTACTATTGTTTGAGTTAAAGGATATACTTGAGTAACTGAAGGGATGGTAGAAGGTGGTTATTGTGGATTCACCATGTCCCTTGTGACCTTAGTTACTACCTTTTGAAGTTCTTTTACACTGATCAAAATAGGATTTCCACATAATTGTGCTTGTAGTATAGATTGGTCTAGAATCTTTTTCAAATCATTTGTAGTTAATGGATTGATGTTCTAAGTGGATGCATTAGAGATATCTTTGACAATTATGGTTTCTACAGTTACACTTGTGTCATGGGGAGGATTGGCACTTGATATTTGTGTGTCTTACACACTCTGTTCCTCTTGTTGTTGTTCAACTGTGGCCATGTCAGTATCTATCTTTTCAGACTCCTCCTCAATTATATTTCCTTCTTCCTTACTATCTTATTTGTCATCCTCTTCTTTGTCATCATTCTTACCCTCAAAGGGGTCCTCTTCTCCAACTGTTTCACAGTAGTTGATCCATAGATCAATTTCCACATTTGTGCAGATTTATTTTCAACATCTTCAATGTTATTTGAAGAATGTTTAAGGCTCTATACTTTGGTGCAAACCTTCCTCCATATTTCTTGTTTTCTTTGGCAATCTACCCTTTTGTTAATTCTAGCATTACCTAGGCTAGTGTTGATTCTCTAATCTATTTCTCCAAATTTAAACAATAATGCCACTTTTGTTCCACAATTTCATATAGGCCCTTTGGTATAGTGTTATCAAATTCAAGTGGAGTGTTCTTAAATTTAGACATCATTGCATACACTACCTCTTCTACTAGATTCTTCTCCTCTCTTCCAAGTTTTAAAAAACAATATTCTTTAAACCAGAAAAATTTGCATTATTTCTGACATTTTCACATGTGTTTTAAAGATCAGATTGTGGTTTTTGACTTACTAGTTTGAATTCACTCAAATCATTTGCTTTAGTCTTTTCTTCATCTGAGTTAGGCTGTGCAACATATTTTCTTCTTTGTTTCTTCTGCACTTGGCTCCCTTGTTTTTCTTGTTTGGATTTCTCCTTTGCCTTTTGTGTTGTGGTACATGTCATGGATTTGGTGATAGGTGTTGTTTCCTTGGTTTGGCTTGGCTTTTTAATTTTATTTTCCTTAGTTATAGGTTGTGACTTAGCCTTTCTCTTCTTTGGCTTGACATGTGTTGGTGCTTCCTCAGTTTCTTCTCCCTCAAGACCTTCTGTTTCTTCTTCTTCCTTATCCTCTCCCATGCCTTGGGTTAATTCAAGAGGTCCTTTTTTTCTTTCTTGATCTTCTTCTTCATCCTCTTCATCTTCTTCCTTACCTGCACCTTCACCAAACTTGGCCCTTTAGCTTCTTTACCAATTTATCTTTCTTTTTGAGTCTAGAGGTAGTTTTCAACTCCATTTCAATCTTTGATTTCATTACATCATATTTTCCAAAGATTCTTTTGTCTTGTCAACTTCCTCTACTAGAAGTGCAATTATTGTTGTTGATGCTTCATCAAAATTTATCTAATATCCAAGTGGTCTTAACCATCTGACCCTTGGTGTAGCAACCTATATAAAGGTATAATTAGCATCAACAAGAAAGCATATATCATTGTAATTTTGCTCAAATAAAGAAACCGGTATCATCGTCCTTTGCTTCATTGACTTCTTAAAGTCTTCAAAGTAGCTAGTCATCAATGTCTCAAAGTTTTCTCCCATTTATTCAATATACTCATTTACCTGAACATCAACTAACCTATTTGTTTTCCATCCAACTATATCAAAGGATGGGAATGTATTTTGTATATAGAAAAATATGCAAACAAGTATTGCACCAAAATTGCATTGTGCACATTTGGTTTTCCTTATAGCTCCAAGGTTTTCCATTAGTTGTTGTAGTTGAAGCTTAGCTAGATCATAAGTATGATCTTTCTTCACAATCTTGTAGCCAACATCTACTGCAATACAAGGTATACTATTTAATCTATTGGATTGATAAAACTTGTGAGAAATAACCCTTACTAAATTTTTTATCAATGGATCAGTTATAGTGTCTATTTTCATCCCTCTTTTGTTCCATTTTGCTCATGTATTCTTCTCTATTACCTCTTTGGAGTCACTTCGCAGAGTCTTCGGCTGATCTAGGGTTGGGAAACTAGTAACCTTATGGATTATTCTCTTTGATATCTTAATTAGTCCACCTTCTAGCCACAAGGATCCATCATGTATTTGGCTTAACACAATCTTTATCCATTCAATTTTGAATACAATTGGAAAATCTAGAGCACGTGCCAACCCTTCCTTTCGACAATTTTGAATTCTTCTTTCAGAGCACCATTTTCACATAGTCTGTTATAGGCTTCTCTAATTTCCATGTTGCCTATTCCTCCTATTTTATAATTGTAACATTTCCTAACATTTTGTACCATAATAACTTTTGGCAAGATCATGGATAGTGCACTAGAGGGATCTTGTTTATACGCTATATCAGGGATGGCCTTGAAAATTGGTTTTTTTACTTCATTATTAACTAGTTAGACATTCAAAACCTCTTTCCCTTCTACATTTCTTGAGCTGGATGCCATTCTATAAAACTAGGTTTTGAGAAAATTTTAAATTGTGTAACTCGGCTTGCGATAAATACCTTGAAAATCTTGTAGAGCTAGTGTGAAACTGCCACTGAGATCTTTGCAAATGCTTTGAGTGAGTTGCTTGGTGCTTGTACAATTGTAAACTCGGCATCAACATGATTTTGGATTCACTTGACATCTATTGATATTACCATCACTTAGTAGCTACTATGAGTTTGGCATCAACTAACTAGCCTGGCAGCTTGGCACTAACTAGTATTCCACTTGACATACATAGAGAACATTTCATGCTTAGTTACAACACGAAAAAATCAAGGTTTTAACTTGGATTTTCAACAACATATTCCATCTTTATTTATGCTAATGTAGTCCTTTTTAGAACTATTTTCTGTAAGGAAACTCAGGTGCGAAAACAACTTCCTACACTAATCTCATAAGGAAAGTATGATGCAAATCCTATTAAAATCTTCTACACTTACATATTCAATATGATGTAAACAACAATATTGTAGCCAACCATGCATACAGAAAATAGATAGAGAAAGGAACACATAACACAAAGATTTTTCGGTGGGGAAAAACCTTTCAGTAAAATAACCCCACCCCTTCAGAACCTGCACAATGTATTATCTTCAACACAAGGTTACAATACACTTGCAATGCAAGTTCAACATTGACAATAGAAGACTCCAGTAGCTACTTGCAGTACCAACAATACACTTTCTTTGCATCGCATCTCTTCGCAACCCTAAAAATGCTTATAACATGCACTTCACTTTAGGGCTACTCCCAAAGGTAAACCATATTAGGGTTTTACCATTCTCCAAGAAAATAGGAACCCCAAAAAAATTTTTTGGGCGATGCCCCGAACCCCACTATTGGGGTAAAGTGTATAGTACTCAAATATCTTAGTTGCCACATGTCTTCACCTATCATTGAATCTTCCTAACATAGCTCTTACGTGTCATAGGAATCTGTCATAATCATTTTAGTCATGATCTCCTTACACACAATTCAAGATGTCGACACATCAACATTATTTGCAAGAAATACATTTTACAAAACAAATACTAAGAATAGGAATTATACAAGGTTGAGAAACCTTATTCCTAACATTCTCCCACTTTTCGAACACCTTGTAAGAGCAATAGGAACATAATAGGAACTAATCGCTATAGGCCGAAAGGCCCATAGACTCCGAACACCATCTGAACTTCTCAGTGCCCACTAGTTTCGTTAATGCATCTGCAACATTCTTCACAATATCTACCTTTTCCAAATTTACCTTTCCATCTTCCACCTTATCTCTCACAAAGTGATACTACACATCAATGTGCTTCGTTTTGGCATGGAAAGTTGGATTCTTTGCAAGGCAAATAGCACTCTGACTGTCACACCAAATAGTAATCTATTCTGCATCAACACCAACATCAGAACACAATCTCTTAAGCCAAATGGCTTCCTTACAAGCATGAGTAGCAACCATGTACTCAACTTCTATAGTGGACAAAGCAACCACAGGTTGTCGCTTGCTCATCCAACTGATGGCACCACCAAACATAGTGAACACATAACCACTGGTGGATCTCCTGCGATCAATATCACCTGCCCAATCTGAATCCACAAACCCATGAATACAAAGTAAATGCGGAGATCTAGAAGAGTTACCATGATAACATATGGAGTAATCTGATGTACCCCTAAAATATCTGAATACTCACTTAACTGCATCCCAATTTATCCATCCAGGATTAGCCATAAATTGACTTAGGACTCCCACTACTTTGGCAATGTCTGGTCTAGTACAGACCATAGCATACATAAGACTACCAACTGCACTAACATAGGGTACTCTACTCATGTCCTCCACCTCACTAGGAGATTTTGGACAATCATCTACAGATAACTTTGTTCCCACAGGAATAGGAACACATAGTGGTCTACAATTTGCCATGCTGAACCTGTCCAACACAGACTTCATATACTTACTCTGACTCAACCAAACTTTTATGTTAGACCTGTCTCTACTGATTTCCATACCCAAGATGTACCTAGCTGCCCGAAGATCTTTCATCTCAAACTCTATTGACAACTAAGATTTAAAATCAGAAATCATACCCTTACCCTTCCCAAACAGCAACATATCATCAACATATAATGCAACAATAAGAAGGTGATCATTTTCAATTTTGAAATAAACACAATGATCTGATTTTGATCTTACAAATCCAATTGACAACACAAAAGCATCAAACTTAAGGTACCACATTCTAGCAGATTGCTTCAAACCATATAGAGACTTCTTTAATCTACAAACCAAGGATTCTTTACCTTTAACAATGTAGTGCTCAGGCTGTGACATATAAATCTCTTCCTCCAAATCACCATGAAGGAAAGTTGTCTTCACATCCATCTATTCTATCTCTAAACCATATGATGCAACAAGAGATAACATAAATCTAATGGATGTCAACTTTGCAATAGGAGAGAATATTTTACCATAATCTATTCCCTCTACCTGGGAATACCCCTTTGCAACCAATCTAGCTTTGTACCTTTCAACACTGCCATTTGCACAAAATTTCTTCTTGAACACCCATTTACAGCCAACACATTTTCTCCCTTTAGGCAAAGGTACAAGGTCCCATGTTTTGTTTTTCTCTAATGAAGCCATCTCATCATCCATAGCCTCAATCTAGGAACCTACATCTTCCATGCCCAAAGCCTCTTTCACATATCTAGGCTCATCAGTGTTAGTAATCAAAGCAAAAGCACAAATGGAATCTAACATAGAATAACCAAACCTTTCTAGTTGCTTTCTTTCTCTCGTGGATCTCCTCAAGGGCTGAGGTTGAGGTTGTTCTTCCTCTTCTTCTAAACTATCAAAGCTACAAGAGCTCTCCTCATCATTAGACCCAACATGGTCTCTCTGTTCAGTCTTCTCAGGGGTAGGAGGAAACTGAACAACATCTTTTTCCTTTTCTTTTTCATCTGGTTGTAGCATAATAGGAGAAGATGTTAGCTCTATAAAAATAACATTTCTGCTATACAACACCTTACTAGTCATAGGATCCCAAAGCTTGTATCCTTTCACACCAGTACTGTACCCAATGAAAATACATTTAACAGCTTTATTTTTCAACTTAGATCTTTTCTCCTTTGGAACATGTGCATAAGCTTCACAACCAAAAACACAAAGATGTGTAATTGAAGGCTTCTTACCAGACCACACCTCCATGGGTGTCTTACCAACAAGGGCTGATGTAGGAGATCTGTTAACTAGATAGCAGGTAGTGGCCACAGCTTTGGACCAAAACCTTTGTTCTAAACTAGCTCCATGAAGCATACTCCTAGCCTTCTCCATCAGTGTCCTATTCATTCTCTCTACAACTCCATTTTGCTCCAAGGTATAAGGAGTTGTCTTATGCCTCTCGATACCTTGTTCTTTACAGAACTGTTCAAACTCTGCTGAGCAAAACTCACCACCATTGTCAGTTCTCACACACTTAATCTTCTTACTAGTCTGATTCTCTACAAGGGCTTTAAATTACTTGAATCGACTAAAGACTTGTGTCTTACTTTTAAGGAAATAAATCCATGTCCTTCTACTATAATCATCTATGAAAGATACAAAAAATATAGACTTGGAGATTGAAGGAACTTTTACAAGACCAAATATATCAGAATGAATAAGATCCAAAACATCAAAAGATTTGTGAGAACTAGAGTAAAACTGAACATGATTTTGTTTACCATATACACAGTGTTCAGAGAAGTCAAACTTGAGATTGCAATCATTTAACCCCTCAAGGAGATTTTTATTTTTCAGGGCTCTGAGACCCTTCTCACCAATGTGGCCAAATCTCATATGCCACAACATTGTCTTTTCTACAGGAAGCTTTCCTTCCAAAGTTTTTGCACCCTTAGGTAAACTTGTTGCACTACCATCAGAACCACTAACCATAGTCTTCTTTACTGCTCATTCAGATGGTGGGGATGAAGTGATAGCTGCTCTCTTCTTTGAAACAGAAGAACTATTACACTGAGAAATGTATGCATCAAGCTGAAACAAAGTACCTCTCCTAGTACCCTTAGCAAGCACCATAGCTCCTCTCATCATCTTACATCCATCTTTAGAAAAAACAATTTGCACACCTACATCATTAAGCATACTTACAGATAATAGTTTTCGTGCCAAACCTAGAATGTGCGTAACTCCATTGATTCCCTTTACTTGTCCATCAGGAAATTTGATAGTGACCCTTCCATGTCCAACTATCTTTAGGTGAGAATCATCACCCAAGTACACCTTTCCACCATCGAACTCTTCATATTTAGAGAACCAGTTTTGATGAGAGGTCATGTGAAAAGATACACCCAAGTCAACCAACCACACATCATTAGATGCATGGGCTGCCAAAGCTACGATGAATGCATCACCATCTTCTTGAGATTTCTCAAAACCAGAATCTGAGGCTTTCTTCTTATTATTAGGCTCTTTACAGTCTTTATGGAAGTGCCCAGTCTTATCACAGTTCCAACATTTTTCCTTGGACTTATTGGAAGTCTTTGACTTCCCACGGGATTTGGATCTACCCTTATTATCAGACTTATTGTCATTTTTCTTTCCTCTTTTCGTGGATCTCCCACAAACAGCAAGGGCTTCTTGTTCCAAAATGGAATCCTTTCTCCACATCTCCTCTAATAGTAGTGAAGACACCACATCATCCATTTTGAAGGTGACTAATGTGCTTCCGAGAGCCATCACAAGATGGTCCCATGAATTTGGTAAAGAACTCAAAAGTGTGTAGCAACGATCCTCCTCCTCTAACTTAACACCAGCTAATGTCAACTATGCAGCCAGCAGATTAAATGCATTTAAATGACCTGTTAAGAATCCACCTTCCTCCATTCACAGAGAATACAACTTATTCCTCAGGAACAACTTGTTCACCAAAGATTTGGCGTAATACATGGCCCCAAGTCTCTCCCACAAACTATATGTGGTTTTCTCATCTAGAACATTTAGAAGGACTGCATCGGTTAAATAGAGTCTTATGAGACCCTTAGCTTTATGATCTTTGATATCCCAATCTTCTTGAGCTATAGTTACTGATCTTGTAACACTTGTAGTCACTTCCCATAGGTCACGATCTTCCAACATGTCTTCCATCTTGAGTTTCCATAACTCTAAATTAGTGCCATTAAATTCCTCCACCTCCATTCTTCCATATGATGAACTTTCCATCTCAATCTACAAATAAGATTCAGGATGCTCTGCACAAGACTCCCACTCAACTTGAGATTAGATCAAAAAACCCTACCCAACAACTAGGTTCAAAAGTTGATCAAGCTCTGATACCACTTGTAAGGAAACTCAGGTGCGGAAACAGCTTCCTACACTAATCTCATAAGTAAAGTATGATGCAAATCCTATTAAAATCTTCTACACTTACATATTCAATATCATGTAAACAACAATATTGCAGCCAACCATGCATACAGAAAATAGATAGAGAAAGGAACACATAACACAAAGATTTTCCGGTGGGCAAAAACCATTCGGTAAAACAACTCCACCCCTTTAGAACCTGCACAATGTATTATCTTCAACACAAGGTTACAATACACTTGCAATGCAAGTTCAACATCGACAATAGAAGACTCCAGTAGCTAGTCGCAGTACCAACAATAAAAAAATTTCGCATCGCATCTCTTCGCAACCCAAAAAATGCTTATAACATGTGCTTCACTTTAGGGCTACTCCCAAAGGTAAACCGTATTAGGGTTTTACCATTCTTCGAGAAAATAGGAACCCCAAAAAAAAATTTTGGGCAATGCCCTGAACCCCACTATTGGGGTAAAGTGTACAGTACTCAAATATCTTAGTTGTCACATGTCCTCACCTGTCATTGAATCTTCCTAACATAGCTCTTACGTGTCATAGGAATCCGTCATAACTGTTTTAGTCATGATCTCCTTACACACAATTCAAGATATCAACAGATCAACATTATTTGCAAAAAATACATTTTACAAAACAAATAATAAGAATAGGAATTATACAAGGTTAAGACACCTTATTCCTAACATTTTCTTTGGAACTAATGTGTGATATTACATTTGAGTACTAGTCCCACATACCTCTTGTTTGCTTAGTTTGATGAGGTCTGATCACCTGACCCATTGGGTGAAGTGATCCTTTCTCCATTTGATGTAATGCAACCATCTTTCTTCTTCCATGTCTTGTTCATCTCATTCCTAATGTGTTCAACATCTACCTTTCCTTTTCCTTTATCAAATTCACAACTTGGTGCCTTTGACCTAGTTGGACAATGTTTTCTAAGGTGGCAAGTCTTCAAACAACTAACGCATGTGGTTTGACTCAACCATCTTTTGTAGTTGTCTCTGAAATGTGTCTTAATGCAATTCTTAGGGATATGTCCATATTCTTGACAATAATGATAGCTATGTCTTGTGTTGTAATCCCAATTATAATACTTTCTATTGTTCCTTTCCTTTACTAAGTTGTTTGATGACTACATAGACTTGGATCTACACTCAAAAGCTCTATGTTCATACTTCTAACAATTTTAGCAATATCTTTCAAATCTTGGTGCATGCATGGTTCTGGTTCTGCATTCATGTGCTTGATGACCTTGTTTGTTGCACTTATGACAATGAGTCATGTTCTTAAGCTTAGCATTTTCATTTGTATTCTTGCTTTTGCACACATTAGCAACATGTCCTTTCTTACCACAAAAGTAACAAATAGATTTGGAGTTCTTACCTTTGATGTTCCTTTCTTCAGCAACTTTTGATGATTCCCCTTCTTCAGTGCTTGTGTAGCCTAATCTTGCTACATCCTTGTTAAATCTAGGGGATTTTAGTAATTGTTCAAAGTACTTGATGGCTTCATTTAGCTTGTTGAAAATTTCAACAATTTCTCTTTCTCTTTTCAAATCATTCTGCAGTTGTTCATTCTGCAAGTTCAATGTGGTTATCTCAATGTCTTTGACATTCAATTCATGATGAGCATTCATCATTTGGCTTAAGGTATCCAATTGCATGATTGAGATCCTGGTTAACTCTATTGGCTTTTCTTCTAGTCTATTGTTCAAGATTCTTTTGTTTTCTTCAATCATGGCTTTGTCTTCCATGGCTTTTTCCTTTTGTTTGACCACCTCACATCCTAGTATGGCTTTGATTCTTGGATGTTGGTTTTTTCCATTAGATCTACAACTACTGCATCAAATTCACTAGAGTTTCCATCTACAAATAGCTTCATAGTGTCAATCTCTTTGTATTGTGTGCCATTTTTTGCTATAGCAATCTCTTTCTTTCTCTTTAAGGAACTCTTCAAAGTATCTCTAGCTTCATTAAATTGATGCAGTATAAGATGTATTTCAATCTCTTGGTTCTCAACAGTCTTTCCCAACATGTAGGCTTCCATTTCAAGATCTTTTCTCTAAACTGTAAAACTTCTCCTTCTGAGAACTTGGCTCTAATACCAATTGTTAGAATTTTAGGTGGGGAAGGTAAACTTTTGAGGTGGGGGGGAGGGGGGTGGTGTGGGGGGCTAAATTAAGAGTTTAAACTTCAATCCATAAAACTTTCACCATTCATTAGATGCATTCAATATATAAACTGAAATAATATGTAAAGTAAATGCATCTAAAATATGTAAGTAATCAAATACACATAGCACCATATATGAATGCCTAAAAACCCTCCAAATGAGAAGGTAAAACTGGGGTGGGGATGGTACCCACAAATATTTACTACTATAGTTGTAAAGTGTAACCAATTAAGGTTACAATGGTTTGACCATGAATCATGATCTTCCTTGTGAAAGGTCTACCCTGTTAAAGCCTTACAAAGACTGTTAAGTCCCATCTTATTAGAGGATTTCAACACCCTGTTAGAAGTGTGCCTAATTAGAGGACTTTTGGTCATTCACGTGGATTTAGGACAACTTGTTAAGACTACTTTGCCAAGGAGATTTAACTAAAATCACCTGCTAGAATGTCTCAACATAGATCTTGTGACTGACACTTGCTTACCTGATAATAGATCAACTCTAAAAATGTCCTTCTTGATCCTTCATGATCAGATGTAACAATAGTGTATCTTTCTCTATCATTTGTTCTTCTCTAACTGGTTCTGTAATTCACTCTCATTGCTAACTCACCTTGAATGCTTTGTAAAAAAAACTTATTTTCCTCTCTGATTCAATCATTCACCCCTAATTAACTTCTTGTAACTTTATAAAAAGTTTAGGGCTTTGTCTTCCTTATACATATATACATACATACATACATACATACATATATATATATGTTGAGGTACTTAGTGCTAGTTATTTTAGTTATTTAATGACGTTAGTTAGATGAATGATTTTTATGTGGTTTCTAGGGATACGTAACCCATACTTGCATGTGTATGGTGTGCGTGTATGTTTTCTTTATGTTTAACATTTCTAATGTGGTTGAGGAAGGGAGTCATAGTCACTTGCTAGTCAAGATCTACATGATGAACCACTTCCTGTCATTGCCTATTTATTTTAGAATATTGTGTTTGTACGTGTGGATTTTATGCAGATTGCAAGTACCAAGTATTGACTTCCCTAGATTACTAGGATGAGTGTACCCTATCACAGTATTTCAATGGTATAAGTGGGGCGATAACTCTTGAGTCCAAATCGTAAACCTTAAGCCAATTATCTTAGAAAATAGGACAAGTATCTAAGTTAATTTACCCATCCAAATTCATCAAGTGACATGAACCCGTGATTTTAACCCTAGAGTTTGATTATGTTCTTTGCCTTCAGTTGAGTTATCATTTTTTATTTTGTGGGTATGTGATGATTTTTTGTTATAATTAAATCATATTAAAAGATAATTTAATAATTTAATTTAATAGAAATTTTATAAAGAAATTCAATATTTAATTATATTTAATGAATTGAGAAATTAATTAAATAAAAGAATTAAATTTAAAAAATTATCTTAAAGTTCTATTTTTGATGTATTTATATTTATTTTATTTAATGATAATTATTTAGGAGTTTTATTTTGAATATTAAACTCAATAATATTATTAGTTGAATTATTTAATATATTATTATAATATCTCATGAATTAAAATTTAACAAAATAATTAAATTTAAAAGATTATATGAAAGTTCTAAATTTGATGTATTTATATCTATTTAATTTAATGATAATTGTTTAGAAATTTTATTTTAATAATAAACTCTAAATAATGTTAATAATTAAGTTAATAAATATATTATTAAAAAACATAATAAAAACATTCAACTTAAAGATAAAGTTTTAGTTCTAATATAGGCATAATTATATTTATTTAAATTAATAATAATTATTTAAGAACTTTATTTCAAATGATAAACTCTATATAATATTATTAGTTGAATTATTAAATATATTATTAAAATATCTTGTAATTAACTAGAGAGAGAAAACATAAATTCAATAAAGTTATTTAGTTAAATTGCATAAGTCTATGCATGAAATTAAAATATAATAAATTAATAAGAGAGAATACAAAATTATTTAATAAAATTTATTTTAATTAAATTGCATAAAGCTTATGCATGAAATTTAAATATAATAAATTAATAAGAGAGGGAGTAAGCAATTATTTAATGAAGTTTATTTTAATTAAATTTTATAAAGCTTATACATGAAATTAAAATATAATAAATTAATTAAAAGAGAAAGAAAATAAATTTAATAAAGATATTTCATATGGCAAAAAGCATGCATGAAAACATAAAAGATAATTAAAATATTGAAAGATTAAAAATTTGAAATTGTTTTATTGTGAGTATTTAATTAATAATTAATAAATTAGAATTGCATTTAAATAATGAACTTAAATTATTCTTATTAATTTAAATAGTAAACTATACTTTAAATAGTGCTTGCACTAATTAATAAAGTGGAGGAAAAGAAAATATAAAAGAATATTTTAATTACAAAGTTCTTTAAATGTGCATGAAAGAATTAAATTTAAAAGATTTGATTAAAGTTTTAATTTAGGCATATTTATATTAATTTAATTTAATAATAATTTATTTAAGAGTTTTATTTTTAATAAACTCTAAATAGTATTATTAGTAAAATTAATAAATATTATATAAGAAAACGTCGCATGATTTAATAAGGAAGAGAAAGCTTTAATTTAATAAAGTTTATTTTAATTAAATTGCATAAAGTGTGTGTATGAAAATTAAAACATAGTAATTAAAGATAGGGTTTTCACATGATTGTATGATCAAAGCCTTGATTTTGGGGAAGAACTATTTATTAAGGAAATTAGAGCTCATTTCTAGATACACAGATTTGGAGGTGCCAATTTTCAAAAAGAGGGTTTTCAAAGGAAAAGGAAGATTCTTGCGTATTTGTGTGTTCATTGTTTTACCATCAGATCCAGGTAGGATCTTGTGGGTTTGTGAAGTAGTTGCTCGCTCTTCAAATTCCTATCTTCTCTGTGTCTGTTGTGTTTCTGTTTTAGAATTTTTTTGGGTTGAAACCCTTATTTGAGAAAATTGATTTCCATTATAGAATTGTCTATGATAAAATATAAAAACCTTTAGTAAATATTGAACATTAGGGTTTTCAAGACCTAATGTATTAAGAAATTCACTTTTGTATGTGCTTTATGTGATGTGTGATTTACTGGTGTTGGGGTTTTTAGGTTTGACTTAGCTTTGGCTAGTCAGGATGTTTACCATAGGCTTGGGAGTTCTGTGTTGTGATGTCTTGATGATGTTTTGATCTTGATCTTTTATACTCAACTACGATAATGTGTCTGGAATGCTCTATGAGATGTTTTGATGCATTGATTATTATTACTTTCTAGTGTTCTTGTGTTAAATTGAGATGAATGGCATGATTTATCTGATATAACCTTTGAGTCTTTTATCAATTGTATTTGGATTACTTTCTAGGTGCTTTTATAGGACTAAGGTGTTTGTATAATTTATTCTTGGTGATGTCATGTTATGACATGAATTGGTTTATGTATACTTGATTTTGGGATCAGTCCTATTAGGATGATCATTTTAGTGGAATCTGTGATTATGATTAGTGATTTTTAGTACTCGTCAATTTCTTGTTTAAGTACTAATGTATGGTATGTGGGCTTTTGTGATGTTTTGATTTTACTAAGCTTAGGGTAGGTTATCTATATGTAATGTCGAGAAGTGGCTTGCAATGGAGGCCGAGGCCCAAAGTGGCTGCTAGGGTAACCCATTGTAAGTTGTTTAATAAGTGAAAACACTACACTAAATGATAATAAAATGAACCTATTAAGAATCTTTGTATGTTCTCACCCATGCCTTGAGTGCTAGTACAGACTAGGATGGGAGTAGAGAGAATGTTTGGTTATGACCATGGATCACTAGTATGCCTTGTCAGTACAAAAGGATACTAGTGCCGCATAGAGTCACTAGGGGGCCAGGGTAAAGTTAGACTACTGAGGTAACTCTACCATTGATTCATACGATGAGACTTACCCACTTGCATAGTAGATTTCCTACGTGTCTGTGTTGCCTCTAGGATTAGTTGATACTTGTGTGTTGGTACCTTTGAGTTAGATTGCTTTTAGGTGATTCCTTGAACCTAGATGTTGGATTTGATTGTTGAGTTTGTTATCTTATTTGGGACTTGAGACTATCTCCTTAGTGTGATGGGAATGAACCTTTTTGGATTCCACTAGGTCGGGTGGCAGTGCTTTTTCTTATACCATTAAGATTCGACCATTAGATGTTGTTGCTAGATGTGTTTGTGTATATGTTCCTTTCTATCTGCTCTTGTATTTTTGATGGATGGTTGTACTATTGTATTGTATTTGATTTCACAAGATCTTAACAGATATAATTTATTTCATGATGTATATTATTTTAGCCTTTCATACCTTATGACTTATACAATGGATGATTGTGCATTCTATTTATTGCCAAGTGGCATCATATATAATTGTATATTATTTAAATGGATTCATACTAGTATATTATTATTTGATGTGGATTTATTAGATTTATTATTAATTAAACTTAAATGTGATTCAACATCATGATACCCTTAAGAATTGTAATCTATTTTATTGTATGTGTTTATTTGAATGTTAATTGCTTCCACTATGTTATAACTATTGTTGTTAAGTTATTATCTTTATCTTTAAAAAAAAAAATTGACAAACTTAGTAAAACTTTAGGTTAACTTCTTTTGGGTCACACGACAAAGCGTTACAATTTTGTTATGAACATGTGAAAAATTATTTAAAATTATACATACATTTTTTCTATCTTCGATGATCATTTTAGTGTATTTTTCTATATTTTAAAATAATGTGTATCTTTTAGATTTGACAATCATTTTACTGTATCTTTCTATGAATATGTGTAAAATTATTTAAAACACTTAGATGTGAATTCTTTAACTTCAACTATCATTTTAGTGTATTTTTCTTTCAACATGTATATAATTGTTTTATATTAAATGTACATTTTTTTAGCTTTTATAATTATTTTCATTTATTTTGCTATGAACATGTGCATAAAATTGTTTAATATTAGACATGCTTTTTCATTCATACACACACATGCTCACACACACACACACACACAAATACAAAATACATATATTTAAAATTATGTATGGTTAACATGAATATGTGCAAAATATATTAAAATAAGACTTGTATTTGTTAGCTTTGACAATTATTTTAATATATTTTAATATGAACATATACAAAATTATTTTAAATTAAAGGTACATTTTTTAGTTTTCAAAATCATTTTAGTATATTTTGCTATAGATATGTGCAAAAATGTATTAAAATTAGGCTTGCATTTGTTAACTTTGAAAATCATTTTAATGTATTTTGATATAAACATGTGCAAATTTGTTCAAAATTATACATGCATTTTTTAGTTTTGAAAATTATTTTAGTGTATTTTGCTATGGAGATAAGCAGAAATGTTCAAAATTAGATGTGTATTTTTTAGCTTTGACAATTATTTTAGTATATTTTTCTACGAGCATATGCAAAATTGTTCAAAAGTAGACATTCATTTTTTTTACTTTGACAATTTTTATTATTGTATTTTGTTATGAATATGTGCAATTAAAAAAAAAAACTAGACATGCATTTTTTTAGCTTTGATGATCATTTTAATAAATTTTGCTATGAACATGTTCAAAATTGTTTCAAATTAGATGTATTTTTAAAAAAAATGGTTAGAATGATAATATGTGAAATATATTAATTACAATGAATGAATATGTGTAAAATATATTAATTATACACGTGTATTTTTTAGCTTTGACAATCATTTTAGTATATTTTGTTATGAACATGTCCAAAATTGTTTAAAATTATACATGCATTTTTGAGTTTTGATAGTCATTTTAGTGCATTTTTCTATGGACATGTACAAAATTATTTCAAATTAGATGTGCAGTTTTTAGATTTGATAATCATTTTAGTGTATTTTGCTTTGAACATGTACAAAATTATTTCAAATTAGATGTGCATTTAAAAAAATATATAACTTTGAATATTTATTTTATATAGTTTAAACGTGCACAATTATTTAAAATTAGATGTGCATTATATTTAGTCTTTTAGCTGTCATTTTCACTTTTGTTACACCCCAACCTATTAAAATATATTCGCTAGAATTTGAGAGTTTTAGAACATATATTGTTCAATAAGTGGAGGTGGGGAAGAAGAAACAATGATGATTGTGAGATTGAGTACCAATGCAACGATGCTGACTTAATAACCTAGATAAACAACACCTTCAAGATTGTCCTTGTCAGATTCCTCTCATACCTCTTGCTACAATTTTAGAACTTGAGACATTGATTTTTTTTGTGTCCATCTAAGTTAGTCATAGTATTAGATTTCTTTAGAGCTCAACCCCTATTAGTCCAACTAAGTGTCCAACTAAGATCCTATCAAATAGTGGTCTTCCATGCTTAGCCCCTATCATTTCAAATGTTCACCTTTTCACAAGGAAAACAATGCCTAGGTGCTTGATTTAGATCAACCCTATACCTTAAAAGTGACTCCCCATGAAATCTTTAAAAAAGGTGGCCAAACTCTACATATAAATAGCAACCCTTTGCATTTTCAATTAAATGATCACATATCTATTAGCATGGTTTACATCTCCTATAAGTAGTATCAAAATCCCTTCCAACTAATGGAAATTCTTTGATTACAAGAAAACTTCAGCTCAAACCATAACTCCTAATTGCCAATTTGAAAGGAAAAGCCCTTTTGTCTTTACAATGAGGGAACACCAATGAGCAATAATCACATGACAAACACCAAAGGTTAATATTATTGATTTAATCAAAATGATTTAATAAATAATTTTAACATTTTATTTGGAAAGGAAAAAATATGATGATTCATGAAGTATCACATGGTTCTTTGACTAAAAATTAAATTAATTTCATTCAACTAGCCTCTAGAAGATTAACTGAGCAATCCCACATTATGATTTGATCAACCTTGATCATCACTTGATCACAAAACTGTGAAATAACCTCACAAAATAATGCAACTTCTCTTCAATGATCACAAAAATTAATGAAAATATATGACTATAAAAAGTTATTCATCTTCAAAGTAGAATATTTCATTCAATATGCAAATAAAAGTGCCAAAGGGTGATAATATGCACTTCATAATGGTCTCATAAAAATATATCAAACAAATTCTTAGGGTTGTGAAATTAAAAAAGTATACACATGAGTATTCCATTAGCATATATTAGTGGTTGTGGGTTCATGACCATTCACATATCAAAATATATAAGATCTCCAACATAGGTCTCTAGAAAATGTTCACTTCTAATTGCATAAATCAGGTCAAATTACACCTAGAATTGGCTCCAAAAATAAGTCAAATGACCCCTAGGTAACTACGAGCTGGGGCATCATAGATTCTCTCTAATATAAATATTATGTGACCACAATTTAAACTCTTGAGAACTATTGTGGTCTCACAATGCATGCCCCATTTCTCCTAGAAATGACGACCCCCTAGTAATTTTTTTTTGTCTCCTAGACCTCTAGTCTAGGGCTTGGGTCATTTTGGGAAATCTGCCTATAGTTTGGATCAAGCCATAATCCTCTAACTAAGAAACCTAGAGCTCAGAACTGTAGAATTTGAGTGTTAAAGGTTCTTTTAGTGCTAAAGGACACACTAGCGCACCTAGCGCACATGCACACCATTGCGGGGTGTGCAAGTGTGCTATATGTGAAAGTGTGCACCTTTATTCATACAAAAATGTAAAACACTTAGAGGAAGGTTGTGTAGGTGCATATACACCTCCCCAAGGTGCACACATGCACACCTTTCTCTAAAAAACACCATAGGCATACATAAGGGTGCACATGCACATGTGTGCACCCTTTGTGCACATAAAAACTTAAATGAAGTCTTCCCTTCACACATAATATGCCCAAAAGACTCCTGAACTGCCCTTTTAGTGCACCTAGTGAACCTATGAAGGTGCGGAAGGTGTGCTATTTTTCTTTTCAAGGTTATTAGAGGGGACTGGTTAGATTTTTTGTTAGTTAGGGTTGGTCTTGGGTTATATTTTCAACTCTCTAGACTAATGTTTGCATATTTGTGTAGGTAAAAAGATATCCTTAACTTGTTGAGGTCACAAATTTTGACGTAAAGCTCAGAATTCAAAACCATTTACACCATTGGAAAGAAGAACTAAAAATCTTCTTTCCATCCTTAAAATAGTGAGCCTTTGACTACCCAATTTTAGGGACCGATGAAAGTTTCAACTTGAAATTTTGAGTAGAAGACCTCTGAAAAAGCCAATTAAAAGGACTTAGAAAAGCTTCTTAAAAAAAAGATCTAAAAAAGTGTCAAACATTTGATCATTTTGAATAATTTGGATAACCTGGTCTTTGACTAGGAAGGATCAGGCAATTGAAGAGAAGAAAAGGTCAAGGAATAGATGAAGATGTGCATAACACAAAGGTGTGGTGCATAACGCGCAAATGCATAGATCATCATAACATCTTCATTATCAACAACAATAGAGATCTCACCTAAGTTGGTAACCTTCACCTTCAAAGGAGTCACATGAAAGTTTTGATTGATTAATTTATATTGAAGATCAAAGATACAAAGGTTGGACACATGAACCAAAATAAGTTCCTCATCTTATGAAACTATTAATGATAAGATTCAACATATGTACCTTAGGATTTTAGATAGAAGAAGTAGGAGTCCAAATGTATGAAAGTGTTTGGCTATAAAGAGGCTACAAATCATCAAAAAGGGATAAATAACTACACTAGAGAGCTTCCAGACCTCATTTGAGAAAAACCCAAAAACCATTTTCAAAACTAAGAACTTTGATTTTTTGGCGATTTGAGCACCTTGAACAAATTTCACTAAGGTGTGCTTCTCAAAAGGTGTTCCAAACATTTATGAAGAAGTCAAAGGTGTGCCGATAGTTAACTACTAGTTGCAAATTTAGAGCTTTCCATGCACCAGAAACACATTTTGATGACAATTTAATTCCTACAAACATTTAGAGAAGGTTGAGCTTCTATTTATGACATCTTTAGAGACTCCTACATCATCTGATAGATTCCTTGTTATTTTCTCATCCTTTCATTATTCCTAAGTCATGTAAAAGATCATGCACCCATTAATTAATATAAACAAGGGTGGAGTCCTACTTAGCACCATTTAGAGAGTCAATTTGTATATAATTGGATTTATTTTATTAGTTTTAAGCATATATTTGCATCAAGGAATCTCTCACTCTCAACACAAATTGAGGAGACAATTTCCTTTAAATTGAAGAATTAGATATGTATTCCAAGCCATTATTTTGATTCAATAATATATTATATTGGTGCTCTCATTCGGAGTGTAGTTGTTCTTGCCTAAGTGTGTTATATTTTGTGAATGTATGTTCATGGAGTGTAATGGAGCTAATAGTTTTATTGTGTTATTTTGATTGAGCCTCCATTTTTAGGAGCTAGGATGGACTTATTCTTTTTCTAATCAATATTTGTTTAAGTAGCTCCTAGACTTGCCTTGCAATCTCCTTGTTATGCTCAGGTGTCATGTTGTATGTAGCTTTTTTTGGAAAAGAGGCACCTAGTATGAAGTTAATGGGTAAAAGCACAAACCTGTGTCACCTTTTTATAAAGAAAAGCGATATCAGAATGTGACAATTCAACATTAATGACAAAAAAAATGGTATTTGGGTTTAAAATATGAAGATGATGTAAACTGATGAAATGTGTAGAATTGTATGAATTTTATGCCTATAATTTTTATTATTTTTTTGACTAAGAATTTATTCATTTTATTTTATTTTGAAGTCACTTTTTTAACTGTAAAAAATATAGGATGTAGTTCCTGTCAAACATGTATGTGCAAATCATCTTTTTTTGTTATGATTTGAAAATATTATATAGATGACATGTATAGCTAGTGCACAAAAAAAGAAATAATTATTTTTGATGTATATTTTCTTTGTTATAACTACTCAAGTTCAACCTTGTCAGAATCCAATAGTTTTTTCCTCCTGTCAAAACTTCCCTATCAAATCTATACCTTCTTGAAAAAAAATTACATATTCATGAAGAGGATTCTCTCCTCTAGTGATAAATATATTTTTTTATTTTTTTGATATGATTTACTATTTTTTTTCATTTTTTGAGAGAGCATCTTCTGAAATGTTGAAATATCGACTTATAATATTTTTAGATTATAGCATATTATAACTAATCAAAACACTCTAAAATTTATATAATGATGATATTGAATCTGAAATCTATAAAAGGGTATTTTTAGTTTTTTTTTAAAATTGAGTTTTGATAGAGAAATGAGATTTGACTAAAACAGGTTTTTGTATCACAAACGGTGACATAGATCTATGCTTTTACCCTAATTTGATGACATATCTCTCTATTTTGGGGTAATGTAGTGGTTCTCCATCACATATGATGTCCTTAAACTGATCTAGCAACTATTGTACTTCTACATGTATAAGTGTTTTTTTTGGTGTCTCCTCTCTCTTTGGTTTCACCATGATTACATAACCAATTCCTTCTCCCTATCTTAAATCCCTTAAGAATTATTTTCCACTCATCAATAGTACATTGACTTCAACCTTTTCCACACTACCCTCTTCTAGTAAAGATTGTATCTTATAGGTGACTCTATTCTTTTTGAAGGAGTACTTATTCTCCTTGCCATGATGGATTGCTTTCTTGTCATACTTCCATGGTCTTCCAAGTAGTAGGTGACATGCATCCATGGGTAGAAAATCACAGAGTATCTAGTCTTGACACTTGTCTATGGTAAACTTAACCCATACTTGCTCATTAACTAGTATATTCTACCCTATGTTTCACCAAGTGACTTTGTATGGACACACATGAGGTACTTTAGTGAGTTTCAATTTTTGAATTGCCTCTTCTAAAATAACATTATCAATGGACCCTGAGTCAATAATGACTCTGCATACCTTGCCCAATATATTGCATTTGACCCTAAAAAGAGCCCTCCTTTGCTTATGTTTTTCCTTAATAGGTTCTTTAATCAACACTCTCCTAAGCATCAAATTCTCACATTTCTCTAAGTCCAAGTTTACCTCTTTATGTTTGCAGTCCTCCCCTTGTGTATAAGTGATCTTCTTCTCTACTTGTGAAGATGATGGCTTGCCAAGACACATATAGGCAGGATGCCCCAACTATCTACAATTATAACACTTCATTGAAGCAAAATGCGAGCTTCTTCCAAATCCACCTGATATGCCTCTTCCACAATTGGAAAAACCTCTACCTCTATTACAACCCCCTCTGTTATTGGAGTCATGAGACTGCTCACCTAATTTGGAGTCTACTTGGCCTCTATTTTTATTTCCTCTTCCTCTTCCCTTGCTACTAGATTCTTGTTTCTTCTTCAATTTTTCTTCCACCTTAAGGGCCATTTGATAGAAACTATGTAATTTTGTAAGAGAAAAGAGGGTCAACTCCTCTTATATGTTCCATCTAAGGCCATTCAGATACCTAGCCACTTTAATACTCTCAACTTCTTGTATTATGTACCTAAAACTTAGTTTTTGCAACTCCTCTATATATGCAGCCACATCTAGGTCTCTTTGTCTCAAGTTTTTCCTTTTCTTGTGCAATTGAATATCATAATCTTCTAGTAGGAATTTTTATTTTATCTTGGCTACCATAGTCTTCCAATTGGTGATAGACTTCTTGTTTTCTTTCTCTCTTTCCTCTTGCAAGAACTTCCACCAAGTTAATGCTTGTCCTCTCAATCTTGATTTGCCTATCTTTACTCTTTGGGCCTCTACAATGTCATCACATTCAAAGTTATTTTCCATACCTTTAATCCATTTCATAACTTCTTTTGCATCCATCTTCCCAGTAAAAATAGGTATGCCCTTTGATGCCTTACCACTTAATTCCTTCAAGGCTTTGAGGAAGGGTTCCTCTACCAGTGGAGGATTTGGTGTGGGTGTTATTTCCTCATCTTCTTTGTCTTTTTCCTTTCCCTTGTCTTTCTCTCTCTCTAATTGCACATTCACCTTATTTGTATTCTTAGCAACTTCCTCTAGCTTTTTCTTCATCTCTTCCATAAATTACTCAAGAAGCCTATTCTTTTCTTTCTGCTCATTTAAATCACTTTCTAACTCTGCATTGGTCACCATGATGTTTTTACCTATGAATTCTCCTTCTACTGACATGCACTACTCACTTCCCAAACCTTTCAATGGCTCTAATAACACTTTGATGAGGAGTTTCTCAAACTTAGAGCTTTCTTGGTCTACCCAAGGCTTTCTCTTAGGATTCCTAGGGTTCTTCCTTGATACCATACTTTAGAGGATCTTTTCCCAGTCCTCTCCAACTTAGAAACTTGTCAATCAATTCACATTACACTCCTAACCCTTCAAACCATCAATATGCAACTTTGTGCTTAAAAAGAAGACAAAATAACCAAGGGCTCCCAATAAGGAAAATTTATTCTTTGAGAATCCTCAAAAATTTCTTGATCATTTCCCAACCATTCTACACCATCTCTCCAAGTCCTAGACTTCAAAGTCTCAATATTGCTCTTTTGAGCCTTGTAGCCCTATGAGCCCTAATTAGTCTTCCTAAAAATAAGGAAGTTGAAATAACATAAAAAAAATCATTAACAAGCCCTAATGATGTCTTTTAGACATTTTTTCCCAACAACCTAGCCTCAAATATTTTCTAGGTTTTAGTCTCCCATGGTATCAGTACAACTCCTTTCTAGAAAACCTGATTTTTGAGGGTTTCTAAGGAAATGAAAACAATTTCTTCTTAACTTGTTAGGGTATTTTTCTCAAGCCCTATTCTCTAGGCTATGGATCCTTGAATCTCCTCACTTCTTTTCCCTTATCAATTTTTTCTCATTCCAATCAAGAAAACTCATTCAAACTCTCCTGCAAGCATCTTAATTCCTAGCCAAACAACTCAAGGCTTGCCTAGGTCTCGCTTGTAAAAATAGAAAAAGAACTCCTAATGAATCTTCCTTCCATATTTACATTATGTTCATAGTCTAATTATTTATTCCAAGAGGCCATCAAGATCCCATGGCTAGAAACCAAGATGTAGACATTTTCTCACAAATTGCTATGTACAGGGCAATAAAACTGGGAATTTAAAACTAATTAAAAAATAGAAAAATATGAATTCAAAACTTCAAAAAAACTATGCATAGATAATTTTAAAAATCTACACTAAATTATCCAATGGTAACATACAACCTTTCAATCCATTAAGTTATAGATGTAGGTCCAAAACCCAAAACTATCATTACAGTCAGTGTTGTTCCTGATTCTAGTCCATACACAATAGGTCTATCCAATGGTTTAGGGTTTGGATGGAATTTTATACTCTGATTCCACCTATTCTAACCTAAAGGTCAAGTCTTAGACTTAATAAATTCTCCCTCCAACTTTTGAGGAAAAGTTGTCATGGCAACTTTGCAAAATTGTAAAGTTGTTATGAGCAACTTTAACATTTTTTGCAAAAATGACAATGTGTCATTTCCAACTTGTCAAGTTTGACTCCAACCCATCCAATTTGATGCTAAAACACATATGAACAATATAGTAACAGTCATGCCTCATTTTTGAGGTATGTTGCAACTTTGACCATAGTTGACCCTATTAGGACCTTGTAGCACTAACTAGGTCTTAACAACTAAAACATGATCAACAGTTGCACTCAACCTTCTAACACATTCTCCAACACACCTTGGAACTTTATAGCTAGTCCTTATTTGTTCAATGGTTGGCTAGGTCATTTACAATCCAAAATGCCTATTAGGGTTTTCTTTTCCCCTAATTTTCTCCTGCACCACTTATGGAAATTCTTATTGAAGTTTTGTACTCTGTCAACTAACTGAGAAATACACCTCCTTATAGATTGAAGGTTATGTGCAGGATCATGGTGTGCAAAAAAAATGGCAATATGAAAAGTATGTTGTTTTAAATGCCTAAAAGCATTTCAAAATCCATTCTAACTTTTTCCCCACCCATTTTGATACCAAACCAAAAAAGTAACACATTGAAGAGGCTTTGTATTAGTTTGGATACCAAACCTACATGGTGAATGCAAAAAATGTCCCATATACATATTGTTGGCATGTTCTTGTGTGTTTCTAACTATGAGCATCTATCTGGTGAATTCTTTTCTAACCAAATGGGTTTCTTAAGAACATTCTTAATTTTCCATTGATGTAATGTCTATCAAATTATGAGTTCAATAAGTAATTATTACTTATTTTCTAATGGAATTACCAATGAAGTGTTGATTGACACAAAGATTAAAAAACAACTATATCTTTCAAATGGTATAACATTTTTAAATCTGAAAGATGTGTCACATTCTATGCTTCTTCTAGTATAAGGAAAAAGTAAAAATTAAATTCTGTATATTTTTGAATTAGTTAAGGTGGTCAAACACGAGAGCTTTTTGTTCTGAAAATATTATAGTAGAAAATTCACATTTAATTAATTATTTAGAATACAAATACCCAAAATTATGTGTCACATCAAGAATGAGTATACTTCTTATATCTAGACTCTTATTAAAAATTATTATCATTTGATTTTGATTCAGGTGGTCAGACATGTACACCTACTTATTTTTGTCTTGAATTTTTTGTAGTACTGCATTAAAATCCAAATTTTGGCCCAGTCAAATTTATTTATTTTTAGATAAGGACCAGTAGTTTAGAAACTTAATTCAATTTCCTATAAATTCCTTTTTCATAACTTTTTGATAGAAAGTTCATAATAAGTTCAAATTTGTGTGTCAAGTTTACATAACTCCAATTTGTTAATTTTTCACTGCAACTAAAGGGCATAGTTTGGTTGAACATGATCTTGCACATACCTTGAACATGCCCTTGAAGGAATCTTAATTGACTAATGTTTCAAGGATATGCCATTTCCATTATTTCTTGTACTTTTTTGGGATCAACTTCAATGCCCTTAGAAGATATGATGTTGATAGGGAGCTTCTTCTTCTTAGAGCCTCTTTTCTCTACCAAGGATATCTCTTATTCTTCCTAGGGGACCTTCACTAACCCTAGCCTATAGTATTCTCTCCTAATCTCCTTCTCCGAAGAAACTAATGAATCAATTCAAGTTTCAGTCCTCTAACTCCCAAGACCCCAACTATGCACCTTTTGGCTTATCAAACCAAAACTCCACCAAATCTTACCAGTAGGTAAAATTAAAGTTTAAACCTCCCTATTGAGGTTATTCAAACATTTTATGTCATTCTACACCATCTTTCTAGGTTTTACACAACCACAACCCAATCTTGTTCTATTTGTCCTTATAGCCCTAAGAGCCCCTATTAGCCCTCCTAGAAACAATGAATCTTCAATAACTTGTAAAATATCTTAACAAGGCCTATTGATGACTTCTAGACTTTGTTTCTAATTAACCTAGGCTCAAGGATTTTCTAGGTCTTAGTTCTCCATTGTGCTCATACAATACATTTCCAGAAAACCCTTATTTTGAGGATTTCAAAGGCAATGATAGCAATCCAACTTAGAAATTTGTCTAAACTATGCATCATACCTTCTCCTCTAGTTTTTGGACACCTAACACTCTAATCCATTATTTCCCAATTTATATTGGCACATACCAACCCACACTTCATATTAGACCTCACTTACAAGCATCACTACACCTTGCCAAGCTTCCACTAGCTTGCCTAGAGCTCACTTGCAATAATAGAAAATTGACTACCACAACAACAAAAATTTATATTTACATAATGTATATATGCCATTACTTTATTCCCAAAGGCCATAGGTTTTCAATCATGGGAACTTAAGTTTTAGCAATTTTAGTGAAACCTTGTCAAAACTGAACAACAAGAATGAAGAACTTAAATAATTTTGAAAATCTAATAAAATGAAGACTAGTGATCGAAAAAAGATTGCACAAAGTTATCAGATGATCAAGAGCATCTATTCCATCTAAAGCAACAAGAAAATCAACCAAGTTCTTGAACTAATCCTCCAAAATCACATTTTCTGTCAGCAAATCCTTCTCATTCCATTAATTATTTGTACATATGACATAGCCAATCCCCATCAATGGTTCTGACAAACTCCCATCTTTCATTTTCCTAGAAAAGTGCAAAAATTGTCATTGCAACTTTGTAAAAGTTGTCAATGAGCAATTTGACCAACTTTTTGCAATATGGCTTCTTGGCCTTCTAAACTGATCCAGTTTGATTTCAAACCTCCTAAAATGTTACAAGAACACCAAAAGACTACTTCAAATCAATCCTTACCCCATTTTAAGGTATTTTTCCATATTTTTTCCTTTAAATCAATTTGAGCATATCTAGGCTTATTAGGACTTAATTGCTAAAATCATGACTCAACCCTAACTCCTACTTATTCACACCTTCTAAACATACCATGGGACTTCTTCCTTAGTCATTTTCATCAATTTTTTGGCTAGACCATTCACAAGCCAAAATTGCTTTAGGGTTTTGTCCTTCCCTAAGGTGATCTTGCACCATACTCCCCCTACAAGAAGAAGCCTAAGGTACTTGTGGTGAGATAAAATACTTGCTAATGCCATGCTTCTTATAGTCACTCTCACAAATCCAAGTTGCCTTAGCTTTAGGGGTATCTTTCCATTTCACCAAATGCTCCTTGTAAACTTTATTCCTTATGCTCTTTTTCACCCTAAAGTCTAGTATTTTCTCCATTTGTGGTTGCTCCCTTTTAGGTACTTGTAGGTCTAATATGTCTTTGTATAGATCTTCCTAATACTTCAGTTCATCAATAAGTAGACCCTTGTAAGGTATTAATCCTTTGACATTGAAAATGGAAGAGATAGATGTGTCTAGGTCAATTTTGTAGGCATTGGAACCATACTTTTCTAACACCTTGCATGGTCTAATCCTCTTCATTTATAACTTTCTTGGGATTCCCTTCTATAGCCTAGCTTTGTTCAAATAGACCATGGACAAATCTCCTATCTGAAACTATAAGTCTCTCCTCCCTTCATCCTTCTTTTCCTTCAACCTCTGATTTGCTTCCATCAAGGTCTCCTTAACCTGATCATGTGTCTCCTTCATGGAATGAAAAAATCCTTTGATTGTCCAAAGATGATGTCATGTTCTAGTAGTTATCTCAACTCCATTATGCCCCTTGGATGTCATCCATACACTATTTGAAAAGGACTCAATCTAGTTGTTATATTCTTGCTATCATTATACAAAAACTCTACCTAAGGAATTACTTTTTCCCAACTCTACCCATATTATTTGGTAAGACACCTTAATAGGTTGCGTAGGACCCTATTAATGACCTCTATCTATCCATTTGTTTGGGGATGGTAGGCAGAACCATGAGCCAAGTTTGTACCCAATCTCCTCCATAGGGTCTTCCAAAAATGCCCCATAAAATTGACATCTCTATTAACCACAATAATTATTGGTAGCCCATGAATTCATACCACCTCTTTGAAGAATAGGTTAGCTATATTGCTAGCATCATGAATTTTTTTGCATGGTATGAAATGGATCATCCTCCCAAATCTATCAACTACAACAAGCATACTGTCTAACCCTATCTTAGTCCTAGGTAAGCCTACTATGAAATCCAAGCTTATGTACTCCCAAGGCCTATTAGGGATGGCTAGTGGATGGTAGATTCCTACATTAGATGAGGTGACTTTTTCTTTCTAGCATATGCCACATTTCTCTACATATCTCCTCACATCCCTTTACATGTTAGGCCAAGAGTAGAATATTTCCACTAGTTCTAGGGTCTTTTTTAGGCCAAAATGCCCACTCATGCTTCCATTTTGTTTTTTATGAATGAGATTCTCCCTCATGGATCCCCTTGGGATACACAACTACTGACTCTTAAACAACAAACCACTCTGCAATGTATATTCAAAAAATTTACTATGGAAATAATTTTCAAAATTTGTAGATACCTTGTATGCCTTTAAGAAATTAGTATCCTCACTATACATGTCCTTGAATCCTTCTATCCCATTTCTCTACAATTTGACTTCTTGAATTATCAACAATCTCCTACTTAAAGAATTTGTTACCTTCTTATTGGTGCCCTTCTTATGTATGATTGTAAAAGTCTAGGATTGTAAAAATTCTATCAATTTAATATGCCTAAGACTAAGTTTCTCTTATCAATTAATAAAACTTAGTGCTTGGTTTTCAGTGAAGACAAAAAACTACTTAGGAAATGGGTAATACCTCCATTTCTTAAGGGCTTGAACAAGTGCATAGAGTTCCAAGTCACATGTTGAGTATCTTGTCTTGACCTCATTTATCCTTTCATTGAAAAATGCCATAGGCCTCTCTTCTTGGATTAATACTACCTCCACTGCTATGTTACTAGCATCATACTCTACCACAAATGGTTT
Source organism: Cupressus sempervirens (assembly GCA_028749045.1). Classification (NCBI taxonomy): domain Eukaryota; kingdom Viridiplantae; phylum Streptophyta; class Pinopsida; order Cupressales; family Cupressaceae; genus Cupressus; species Cupressus sempervirens. Next base: position 175,806,317 of record CM053789.1, on the reverse strand, counting down.
CTCAAAACTTGACAAGACCAATACTGGTTGGGTTGCCACCTCCTTCTTTAGCCTTTCAAAACTCTCATCCATAGCTTTGGTCCATGTGAATTTGGTCTTCATGCCTCCCTTGATGGTATCATTCATAGATGCACAAATCTCACTAAACCTCCTCACAAACTTCCTATATAATTTTGTTAGGCCAACTCAAGATTTCCTCTACCTGACTCTTATCCATTTTTAGACTTCCTTGGGAAACCATAAAACCAAATTATACTAGCTCTTATTTCATGAATTCAGTCTTCTGAAGGTTCATTTTCAACTTCTCCTCTTGAAGTTTCCTCAACACCATTTGTAAGTGTTTCATATGCTCCTCTTTTGTCTTTCTAAAGATGAGGAAGTCATCCAGGTATATAATAACAAACATTCCTATATAATCCTTCATGACTTCATTCATAACTCTCATGAAGGTGCTTGGTGCATTGGTAAGACGAAATAAAATTACCAACCACTCATAGAACCCTTAGTAGTTTTAAATGTAGACTTCCATTCAACACCCTCCTTCATCCTAATCTAATAATAGCTACTCTTGAGATCAATTTTAGAAAAGTATCTAGCTCCACCAAGATAGTCCATTAGATCGTCTATCCTAGGAATAGTGAATCTATATCTAATTGTAATTCTACTGATTTCCCTAGAGTTTTTACACATTCTATACTTACCTCCCTTTTTAGGGGCTAGGACAACTAGGACTACATATGGACTGATGCTCTTCCTAATTAGGCCTTGATCAAGAAATTCTTGGACTTTCCTTGCTATCTCCCTATTTTGTCATGGTGTCATCTTGTATGCAACCTTATTTGGTAAAGATGCACCTATTATGAAGTCAAGTTGATGACTTATGGCTCTCTTTGGGGGTAATGTTGGTGGTGCTCCATCAGATATGATATCTTGGAATTGATCTAGTAGTTTTTGCACTTCTATAGGTATAGGTTGTTGTGTGGATGCCTCCTCTTCCTTTGGCTTCACAATTATAGCATATCCAACTCCTTAACCTTCCTTTAGGTCCTTATAGAACTCTTTCCCACTCATCACTAATGTCTTGGTAGTAGCCTTCTCTACCTTGTCTTCTTCCAACAATGACTATCCTATAGGTGACTCCATCCTTCTTGAAGGAATATTCGTTTTCCTTTCCATGATGCACTACCTCTCTATCATACTACTGAGGTCTTCCTAACCATAGATGGAAAGCATCCATTGGAAGTAAATTACATAGGATTTCATCTTGGTACTTTCCAATGGTGATATCCACTCATACTTGTTCATTCACTAATATATTATGCCCTTTATTCAACCAAATTACCCTTTAAGGACACACATGTGGGATTTTTGTCAAACCAAGCTTTTGCACTACTTCTTATGATATCACATTATCAGTAAACCTTGAGTCTATGACCACCTTATATACCTTTCCAAGTACCTTATAAGTAGTCTTGAAAGTGCCCTTCTTTGTTTAGCTTCTTCCATCACTGGCTCCTTCACCAAAACTCTCCTCAATATTAGGTGTTCTCCTTTCTCTAACTCAAGATCCACCTCATTTGGCTTTTGATTGTCATCTTCTTATACATAGGTTATTTTCTTCTCACCATAGGATGTTGATGCCTTCTCTGGACACCTATAGGCAAGATACCCTAACTTATTGATAACATTTCATGTTGCTAAAATGTGATCCCCTCCTGTTATTCCCATATCTTCCTCTGCCACTATTGTTTGAACCTCTTCCTCTATTGCCTCCTCTTTGACTAGTCTTATTGGTATTCTTAGTCCATTTGGACTCTCCATAACTCCTCTGATCATTGGTCCTTCCACTAGAACCACCCCTTAAGTTTCCTCTGAAATCTTTACTCATGCTTCTACCTTTAGAGCTTGAGTCATTCTTCTTTCTCATATTGTCTTCTACCTTTTGAGCCATTTGAAAACAACTATACAAGGTAGTGAGGTTGAACAAACTTAGTTCATCTTGTATAGCCCACTTAAGGCCATTTAGGTATCTTGCCATCTTGATTCTTTCTGCCTCTTATATCCTTGATCTTAGAGCTAGTTTTTGGAACTCTTTAGTGTAGGAAGCTACATCTAGATCCTTTTGTCTAAGATTCTTCCTTTGCTTGTGAAGTTGGATATCATAGTCCTATGATAAATAAGTCACCTTTATCCTTGCTACCATAGTCTTCTACTTCGATATTGGTTTCTTCCCTTCAATCTCTCTTTCCTCTTGCACAAAATTGCACCGAGTGAGTACCTGTCCTTTCAATTTTGACTTTTCCACCTTTACCTTTTGATCCTCTATTACCCCTTCACATTTAAAATGATTCTCTATTCTCTCAATCCATTCTAGTACTACTTTTGAATCCATCTTCCCATAGAATATTAGAATATTCTCAAGGATCTTTTCTCCAAATGCCTTGAGGGCCTTGAGGAATAGTTCTTTCTCACCAAGTGGAGGATTAGGCACAGGGATCTCATCCTCCAAGTTTACCTTTTTCTTCCTTTACTTGTGTTGGTGTCTTCATCTTCCTTTGCTAGAGTTGCCTCTTCCATTTCCTTCAATTTTTCTTTCATCTCTATAGCCTCATCTAGAAGCCTAGTCTTCTCATCCATGATCTTTTTCTTCTCATCTACCTCCTTAGCCAATTTTGCATTGGTCGCCATCTTTGTAGACCCACTTGATTCAATAGGAAACAACATACCACAACAAGCCTTAATCTTATGGCTCTGATACCACTTTGATGGGGAGATTTTTCTCCTTAAAGCCTCTTTTCTCTACCAAGGCTACTCTTAGCCTTCCTAGGGTCCCTTCACTAACCCTTGCCTAAAGGATTCTTTCCTAATCCCTTTCTCCCAAGAAACTCACACTAGCATAAAAATACCAATATATTATAAATAAACTACTAAAAATTGTAGATATGTGACTAATTTTGATCATGTGACCAATGGTAGTTTATTGCCAGACATTTATCTCCCAACCAAATTTATGACTAGACTATTTTAATCATTGACTAAGTCATTGATTTAGTCATTTATTGTTGTTACTTGGTAGTTTATATGGTAGTTTATTTGGTTATTTGGTAGTTTATTGGGTAGTTTATTTGGTAGTATATTTGGTAGTTTTTTGGGTAATATATATGGTAGTATATTTGGAAGTTTATTTGGTAGTATATTTGGTAGTATATATGGTAGTTTATTTGGTAGGTTATGTAATCATTAATTTAGTCATATTACGGCACAATGGAATTGAACCACCATCCTCCTACTTATAAAGCATGTACTCTTCCATTGAACTATTACCCTTTAGAGAATAATGCAAAATATTGACAAAATTTTCTTCCCAACATTAAATCTACCATGATCATGGTCACTGTAGCATGATATACTCTTCTCAAAGAACACAAATTTTAGTCATTATGAAAAACAATAATCTGAATCTTTATCAATAACAATTCAACAATTTTAAATTCTTATGTTCAAGCATTTTAATATTATATTTCATGTCAATTAAACTTCTCTAAATTATTGTAGTGATAGACTCTTATAAAATATAATTTGGAACACTTTGGCCACACACAAGTATTGTTTCTTGTGCTAACTTCTCAGAAAAAAGCTACAAATGATTATGCAATTTATGTCAAGAAAATGGACCTTTGCATTAAATAAAAATATCAAACCCCATTAAAAATCCCATCTATTAAAAACTATGAAACACAATCAATTGAAATACTCACTTTTTAACATATGGAGGTGCCAAAGGATCAAATATTTCCTCTTCTTTATGCTCAGGTGGGTGCTAAAAGTGTTCATTACACTTGATGTTGACATTTATTGAACCTTAGCCTACAAAAAACATAAAAATACGAATTTGATAAAAATAAGGCACATGAAAAGAAAGCTTTTATCAATGATCTATGATTAAGTTATTCCTAGTAGTAGGGAAAGTGGTGCCAATTCATAAATGTAACAAATAACTAAATAATATGTTTATGATAAATTTCTTTAAAAAACCTATAACAAAAGAAACTAATGGACTAGTAAAGTTTGGTAGGAAATGGCTATGCTTCACCTATTGATAACTCTAATTATAGGATAAACCCCAGAACCATACATTGATAGATCCTAAGATGGTTGATCATAAGCATAAACTTCATATCCTTGACCATAATATAATGTCCCCTTTTTAGAGCTAGATTTGAATGATAATAGAGCCTAAATACAAAGTTAAATGAAAAATAATAATTAAATAATATAATAATAATAATAATAATAATAATAATCATGTTAATCAAATAAATAATAATACACTATGAAATACTATTATTCAAATTATTATAATAAAGAAAGAAAATATTGTTAATAATATTACATAATATAATTTATTATTACAAATATGATTAAGAAGTAACATATAGCATAATATTATGAATCATCTATTTTAAGATGATGAGTAGAATTAAAATAAAATACTAAATTATGATTATAATCTTATCCCAAGTCAATATTTTAATATTAAAAATATAATAAATATTACTTATCATTATAAATTTTTAAAAAATAGCAAACATCAAATATGATAAAGCTACATGTACTTAGTTACGACACTTCAGAGGGATATATGTAGAATTGTGATAAGTAGCTTGCATTGCTATCACAATTGGGCACTTCCCAATAGCCATTTGCATCCACAAAAAATAACAACTATCAGATCCAAAATTTGACTATTTTGGGAAAAAAACCAGGGGTTTCAGAGAATGCTCGACTATATTTCCATATCTATATCTCATTCAAGATAACCCAATTAACATAAAATGATCAACTTCATAAACAAAAAGAAAAAAATGACGTACAAAATATTCAAAGCACAAATCAAATTACCCCTTCTATCCAAAATGTAATATTGATGTGGCAAAGTGACATGTAATATCAGGAGGTGTGTTTGTTGATATATTTGGTATATTCTAGCTAATCTCTTTATTAGTTGGAAACATGAGAAATAATAGTAAAAAAACATAATAAGGATTATTTGTTATGCATTCACATAAATATTTATATAACTCATTTATATTCAACTTTGGCAACATATCGAATGCATCTTGCATGTAAGATAATCTTGAGAGTTAGAAACTCAGGATTACAATGAAACTCAAATTTTTTTTTAAAATGTAATTAATAAAAATGATATACATTTTCCTTGGGCACCATTATTATAAGCTCTCTCATTATTATAAGCTCTCTCATGCATGTAAGATAATCTTGAGAGTCAAAAACTCATGATTACAATTAAATTGTGGAAAGAAAAAAAATATTTAACAAATAAAAATGATATATTCTCACCTCAGGAACCAATGTTATTAGGTTCTCTCAGAGCCCAGGCTATACCAACACTAGTTTAACTTTAGTACAAAGCCTAGTCCTGGTGCATAGTTTAGGTTTGCCTTTCTCTAGATATGTGTATTGATTTTTTTATCATTCAAATTTATATCTTTTATTTTCTATGTGAAAAAAATATCTTTAATTGATAAGATATTATTTTAATATTGTTTCCATGAATAAAGTCAAGTCTAATTAGGTTCACTTAGAAGCCACCTAATACCCAAACAACTTTAGAACTGGGTACAGATCCTAGTTTGGGTATAGGTCCACACCCTTCAAAACATACATAAACATAAAAAATAGTCTTACTTCTTACAAAAATAAATAATTAAAACATTGAAGCCAACTAGCCCTAAACGTGACTTCTAAGTAACTAACCAAATTCATTTATATTCAACATTTAAGAGTTGACACCAAGGATAACTTTAGTGGCTAATATTCGCCAATTGGCTAATCTCGCTCATCAAGGACCCCAAATTTGGCTAATGTTTTAGCATTGTTGGGGTGAGCATGTTGCCTGCACTTTACAAAAAATGGGTCCCATGCTTAACCTAATCGACAATAATAATATAGAAGTATTTTTATTTTAGTGATGAATTTGCCATTGTAATCTATTTTTTCCATGTAGTAAATTATATATATTTGCCTACAATTTTGAATTATAATCTTAATTGATGTCATATTAGCCAATATTTGGTAAAAATTGAAGTTAGGTTACACATTAAGAATGTAGATTCGACATGCATCCCTATTCATGAGACTTTCCATGGAACTTCTTATCCTTTCTCACTTTGGCCCAAAATAGATTTGATTGGGAACATATGCCTTTACTTTTGGGACTTTCTTTAAAAATTGGTATCCTTTTAAAAGTTTGGCTCAAAACAGGATTCAGGTCATTGATTTAGGATCCTCCAACAATCATAAATAATAGGGAAGTTTCCTACATACAACATTCAATAATTTAGAGGGAAACTATAATGATAAAAGTGAGATAAATTCAACCTTCAAGTTTGATAATCAATTAGGGTCCATATATTAATAATAATAAAATCATTGTTTCTAGGTATGCTTACTTTTGTCCATGATTTTTATCAATAATGAAAGATTCACCAAGATATTATAGGATTTTCATACAATTGAAAAAATATCACCAATTAAATTAAATTTTTTTCCTACTCAAAAAATTAATTCGCCAATAGAAATTAATAATTTTCCCCTAAACTAATGTTTGATTTGGAAAACTTTTTTAAATTTTTCCAAAGGGGAGTTTCTTAAAGTTATCTGTGGAACTTGACACTTCAACTATAAATGTGATTTCTATGTAATAATATATCTAGCATTGCCAATAATCAAAATTTTAAATATTTTTTTGGATTTTGTATCTTAGGAAGATGGATTTTTTCATCAAATTCAATCAAAACCATGGTATAGAACCCAACCCAAGTGTACCATAACCCGAGACATCATCACAAAAAAAGAACTAGCACCCTACAAAATGATCACCAAAACATAATGTAAGATTTATTATTACATAGGTACACATGTAAAAAAAATTAGAGACGTCATCAAAAAAGAACTAACAAACTACAAATATGTGTGTGTGTTGGGATGCCATTGAGCTACACAAGCATTTTTTTTTTTTAGTTAAAGTACATTGATTTCCAAATGAGGGGTGTGATCTGAATTGATTGCATAGTGGGAACCAATTATTCACCAAACCAAATGGGTGATTAGGTGTGTAATTTGCAAGAACTCTCACATTAGTCTAGAGTCACCACGAGATTACAAGAGATGTGATTAGTTAAGGAGGGTCTATGACCAGTAGGATAACTATTCGACACTTCAGAATCAAAGCTGAAAATATGCCATTTTTCACCAAAAATTGCTGATCATTCCCAACATAGGCGGATGCTTCCTAAAAACTATAGAAGATTAGGGAGGAGCTCTAACCATGATAAGGAAAATAAAATACATCTGCAAGCATGTGCCCATGTACTAAAGAATTACTAACAGTAGCCTTCAAAGAGTTGTGGAGAGGGAGGCATGCCAATACAAAGAAATAAATGTAGCTTAGACAACTAAAAGAGGGGTAAAAATTTTATTGAATAAAAAGTAGAGTAGAACTACAAAGCTTTATCTTGGTCCACAAGTTGAACCAACATCTGAGATAAATCAAGGGGAAGCATCCTATGATCAATAATGTTCCAATTCGGTCCATGTTCAAAGTCCCATTTAGCCAGACAATCAGCCACACCATTCCAATCACAAGGGATATGCATAAAAGACCCAAAATCTAGAGAATTACATAACTGAATGATCTGCTAAATAGCCAAAGCTAAATGCCAATCCACATGCACAAGGTTCCTACTATTCAATAAATTCACAACCACCTGTGAATCCATCTCACATATAATTCTTTTCTAGCCCTATTGACAACACTATTCCACTGCAACCAAGATAGCCAAGGCTTCCATGAGGTTATTCATATGGTGGCCCTTGTATATAGAAAACAAAAATTGAATATCACCAAAAATATCATGCCCAACTTCCACAAAACTAGCCAGGCTAGGATTTCCTTGAGAAGAACCATCAGTGTTGATTTTAAGAATGCCCATCTCCAGAGGAGACCAATGCCCCTCACAATTAACATGTTGAGAGTGTTGCTGAGCTCTATTCCCAAAGCAGTTGTGGGGGACTGAGGGAGTGCTGCCTTGAAGAGGAGAGGAAAGGCATGAGAAAATACTAGCATCTATATGATCCAAACCTCCAACAATCTCACATTTAGCTAGGAGTGTTTCATGAAGAGAATTAACAATTTTCCCCCACATGTGCCTATTCTCAAACTGCACATCATGAAAGATCCTCCTATTCCTCTCAAGCCAAACATGACATAATATAGGAGAAGGGCTAATAGTCCAAGCAACTTGAAGAAAAGAAGTCTTGGAAGGGGTATGGCCCAAATGGTCTTAGAATTCAGACAAAGAGGAAACATGCCAGCACATACATCCCCACACACTCCACTAGAAGTGCCAAATTTGTTTGGCAAAGGGGCACTAAAAAAAAAGGTGAGAAAAAATCTCTTCACTTTTGCAACATAAAACATAGATGGAAGGCCCCTGGAAGTCTTGCTTGCAAAGATTCTCCCAAGTAAGACAACAATTGTAAACTAGAATCTAGAGGAAAAAGTTACACTTAGGCCATGAAAAACTATTCCAAACTTTCTTCCACCAAGAGACCTCCACCTCGCCAAAAAGTTGTTTCATCAGCACAAGGTACCTTGAAGAAACAAAATACTTGCAAGAAGAAGCACCTCCCCAAGCCAAAACATCAGGTTCCTACAAAGAGTTGTGCTCACTAGAGGCCAATATCTGAGATAGTTCCAACTAATCCCCCAAAGACCCACCTAGTAGCCAATCAAAAGAATTCTTCCATCTATAACTCATAGCAAGGCCCATATTATAAGCCTCCTTATAATGTGCCACCTTATTCCATCCAACGAAAAGGAAAAAATCACAAAGAGACTGCAAGTGTGGATGAGAGGATTAGAGAGGAGGATGCCCATTCCAAGAATCACTCCAAAATAGAGCCACAATGCCTTTATTATAGATCCAAAATAAACTTATCTTCACTAAGTGAGCACCAATCTTGAGAGTATTCCACACCATAGAACCTCTTATGTTAAGAGAAAACCTAGAAATATTTGAAGGTTCAACACCAAGTAAATACTTGTGTGATAGGATACGGGCCCAAAGTTGAGACTGACTAGAATACCAGCGCCAATAGAGCTTGGCCACAAGACCTTGACTGCACAAGATAGCAGAATGAAGGCCAAGGCCTCCTTCCTTTTTTGGCCTACAAACTATATCCCAATTGATGAGGCTCCACTTGGTATTTTGCAAATTGCCACTCCAAAGAAATTGGTGAGAGAGAGCATCAAATTCCTTAAGAAAATACATTGGAGCAGCCTGAACCATGCTTTTGTAAATGGGAAGGGCCTGAATGACTGATTGAAGGAGTGTCACCTTGCTAGCAATAGAGAGCCACCTATGAGTCCAATGATTGAATTTTTGTCAAAGTTTGTTGAGCAAGCTTTTCCAGAAAAGCTTAGGTTATCTACCCACCACAATAGGGACCCCCAAGTAAGTTAGAGGGAGAGACTTAATCTAAAATCTCAGGATATTAGCAATCCTCCACTGGATAGGCTCGAGAGTGTTGAAGAAAAAAATAGAGGACTTGTGGTCATTAATTTTCTTCCTAGAGGCAGCCAAATAAGTATCCAAGGTGAGTCGAAAGGTTTTAGCTTCCCAAATTAAAGCTCTCCTAGCAAGGGTCATATCATCAACAAACTGGAGGTGGGAAAGATTGGGAAAACCATTTCCCCATTGCCATCCTTGAATTAGATTTTGGGAAACATGAAACTTGATAAGTCTGCCAAGTCCCTCAGCCATAATGATAACCAAATAAGGAGAGAGGGGATCTCCCTGGCAAAGACCTCTAGATGCCCCAAAAAGCTATGTTAGCTCAACATTGAGAAGTACTGAGAAGGAAGGAGTAGTAACATCGCTAAGAACCCATCTATCTCATTCTTGATTGAAGTCAAAAGCTAGAAGAACTTTCTACAAGAAATCTCAATTGACTATGTCATAAGCCTTAGCGATATCAAGCTTAATGAACATGGCCCATTCCCTTGAAGTACACATAGAGTGAATAGCTTTGGAAGTAATAATGACCCCATCCAAAAAAAAATTTCCTAACACAAAACCCCCTTATTCCTCAGAGATAGCCATGGGAAGCCAAAATTTAAGCCTCTCTGCTAGGAGCTTAGTAATGATTTTATAGACCACATTACAAAGAGCAACGAGCCTAAAGAAGTCCAACTAATTAGCATCTTCCTTCTTCAAAATAAGGACTAAGAATGTAGCATTCAAGGCCTAGAGCATTTCTTTGTTGGAATAGGACTCTTGAACCACATCCAAAAGGTCAATATTGATAATATCCCAAAATTCTTGAAAGAATTCAATAGGGAAGCCATAAGGCCCTAGAGCTTTGCCTTTTCGCAAGTTGAAGACCACCCCCTCCAAGTTAGACATACTAATAGGCCTCATAAGAGAGCCATTCATCTCCCTAGTCACAACAGAGGGAATACAAGATAGGATTGTATTCACCTCAATCTCTACTGGAGGTAAGTCATCTGAGAAGAGAATAAAGTAAAATTGAATAGCTTCCCTGGATATAGCTTGAGAGGAGGTCAGACAGGTCCCATCAAAGGTAACAAGAGAAGAAATGTAACTCCTATTATGTTAAGCCTACATAGATTTATGGGAAAAAATGGTGTTCTTGTCCCCTTCCTGAAGCCAGTCAACTCGGGCCTTTTGTTTCCAATAAATTTATTCTCTAAGATCCCGCTTAGCTAAATCAGTAGAAGCTCAAGATTATGCTATGCCAAGAGCTTGAGAAAAATCTAGATCCTGAATCTACCTAGTAATAACATCAAGATGATCCTGAGCCCCCTTCTTCATAATGTGGAGATTACCAAAACAATTCCTATTCCAATGCTTCAACTTCCTTTTAACATATTGAAGTTTTTTAGAGAAGGAGAACATAGCAGTGCCATAGCCAAGACCTCCCTGACTCCACCAGTGAGCCATTAAGTCATGAAGAGAAGAGTCTCGAAGCCACATTAGCTGGAACTTAAAGGGAGGCTTCTTGGAAATAGCAACATAACTAACTATGAGCTTAATAGGCTAGTGGTCAGAACCTCTCCAATCAAGAATTTCAGAAGAAAGAAAGAAAGCCACAATTCCAAAAGCAAGAAACAAGGAACTTGTCCAAGCATTCTGAGATGCCATCAGTTCCAACCCTTCAATTATTCCAAGTAAAGATCCCGTTGAGAGGTTTGACATCAGAGAGATGTAAAAGATCAATATTTTGTTGAAGAAACTTAGAAGAAGGGCCCTCTTCTCCTCCAGACTAAGAACAAAGTTGAAATCTCTAGGCACAATCCAAGGCAAGAAAGGATGACAACTTCTGACATGCCTAATATGTTCACAGAGCTTAAGCTTGCCATGGAGATCAGTAGGAGAATACACATTAGTAACAAGAATCATCTCTCTAGTTTCTAGAGAGGACACAACCATCGAGAGAGTCGAGAGGCAAGAGACCCAGTAAAGTGGCATAACTTTCATAGGATCCCAATAAATGGAAAGACCACTAGAGCTCCCCAAAGCACCAACACACTAACATTGGCCTAGAAACCAAATTTTAGGAGCACATCTAAACATGGAGTCCATCAAAAGTTTGGTCAACTAGATACAAAGGATATCTGAAGAATGATCAACCACCATCGCGTGAATAGCTTTTTGTATGGGGATGCTATTCAACACCCTCACATTCCATGAGAGAATAATCATTGAGTAGAGTGGGAAAAATTCTCATCCAAGGTCCTGATAGCCCCAAACTCTACCAATAAATCTCCTGTAAGTTTAATTTTTTCCTTATCCTACTTTTGCCCAACTCTTGAGGGAGTAGCAAAAGAGACTTTCTTAAATGGTCTTTGCATCAGACCCAAAGCAAGAGAAGATCCCTTTCCTTTACCAGAAGCCAACACATCCTTAACTAAATCTACTGGAAGAACATCCTTTTCCTTTGGAGCAAGAGAAACCACAAGGGCACCAGACTCAGGGCCAATAGAAGTCTCTAGCAATTGTTGAACTACAACATCCTGGTTGCCACTAAGAATAGAACTCCTCCCCTTTGAGCCAATATCTGCACACTGAGCCTCTATAGGAATACCTTCTTCTATAACCATGTTGTTAAGAACCTCAAAATGATTGAACCCTAAGTCCACTTACCGATCTAGATGAGATTGCTTCTGACCTTGCCCCTTAGCATGGTTTCGAGCTGAGCTAAAACCATCCTTATTAGGACTAGTAGTACTGGATGGCCCTTGCCCCTAACTTGAAGAGTTCATTTGAGCTTTCCCTTTACCTATACTATTAGTCTGAACATTTTCTTTTCCAGTACTAACAGATTGACCATTCCCCTTACAATTATTCTCCATCCTTGCGCCAGAGAACCCACCAGGGGTACCATTGCCTTTGGAGGCTTGAGGGCATTGACATTGTAAATGACCATACACATGACAAATGTGGTAACAAAAGGGAATATATTCATAGTCTAACTGTTGGATCCAAGAAAAAGAGCCTAGGAAAATTTCTAAAGAATCTAGCAAAGGATTATTTAAATCAATTTCAACACAAATATGAGCATAAGAAATAACCTTTTTATCCAGTGATTGATGTGCTATAGCAGTCGGCTTTCCAAGCACAACATCAATCTGTCCCAGGATATCCTCGTGTCAGAACTCCAAAGGAAGCCGCAACAGGTGGACCCGAAGAGGAACCCTTGAAGGAAGATCCTCAGCAGAATTGAACCTCGTATGCCAGGGTTTGACAAAAAGACCTACATTGTCATAAAAATATGGGCCTCCCTCAAAGACCCAGTTCAAATCTGACATGCAAGAGATATTCACCATAAAGTAGCTATTACCAGCTAGCATAATATCCATATCACCTTCCACCTACCATGAATGGCAAATCTAGGCTTCTAGAGCCGATAGGGAAATCCGGATACCAAGAAACTTGCATATCAATGCATGTGTGGCCAAATAGCCCACATCTTTCATTACTGCTTCAAGAGGAATAACCAGCACAGGCCGATCCTGACTACGCGAAAAGCAACCATTAACTTTATTTAACTTCTAGTACTCATTAACATAAAATGGCTCCTTCTCCTATGACCTTGCCCCAGGAGAAGATTCATCACAACTGGAGGCTCCAGCAAGAATGAGACTCTTGGAAGCCCCACTCACGGCCATAAGAGCCCAGCAAACAAATGGTGAACCAGGATCAAGCAATCTAAAATTTCTACCAAAAAAATAAAAAAACGTTGCTAGAGGAATAGATTGTGATTTTCTTTGCTAAGTTTAGACAAAATTTACAGTTAAAACCAAGAAACAAATGTAGCTTGTTGAAGCTTGAAGAATTCAATTTTTTTGTAAGTGAATGCAATTTCTCTATGATTTGATCTTATCTTATACATATGAAATTATAACTCCTCTTTTAATTCAATTAAATTAAATGCTTCTTATTTAAACTAAGGATACACGACGAGCCTTGAAATTATCATTTTTGAAAATAGATTTTATGGAGAAAGATATTGTCCATATTAGAAATTAGAAAATGGATCTTTCACATATTTATCTTGATAATGTTTCTTAAGGAAGACCTGAAATGCCAATGGCACTAAGCTTCTTATGTTTCTCTCCAAAGTACTGTAATTTCAGTTTTTCCTACTGTTTACATTTGACATATGAGGAATGAGATCTTCTAATGATGCTTATATATAAAATTCATTTCTTATATTTTTCCTTTAAAAGTGCTTTTCCAAGTAGTTTTTACTGTTTATAATTTATGGTATCTCGGATACTTTGCAGCCAGCAGTATATCACTAAATTTTGAAATGTTTCTTTGGATATCTATCGTGTCTTAAATTCCTTACCTCTCACTTCTCTATACATTTCAGACCAGATAAAGATTTAGGTATTTAATTATCGCATATGGATTTTATAATTCTATATTTAGTATATGTTTTTTGAGTGTCCAGAGGATGACTCACACATCCATTAAATTACAGGTTGAAATTTGGGCCGAGGAGTTGCATAGACTAAGATATAGATGTGAATCCTTAGATGAGGAAACTTTGGAAGAGGTCGAGTCGGTTTTGACAGATCACAGAGAGGGACTTATAAGTTGTGAGAAACTACAATGGATTGTAGATAGATTCAATTTGACATCAAATCAGGAAGAATTGAAGGAAGCATCTATTTTGGAGAAAGAAATGGAGTACGGTCGCCATGAAAATGACAAGAAAGAAGAAGAATAAATTAACGATCTTATTGGTATTATTACACAAATATATGATTACCTAGTTGAATTCAAAGAGGAGTAGTGGAAATTCTTGTTAATTTTTCGTATCCTCTTTCACTAGAACTAATGTCAGATCTAGTAATAGTAGCATCTAGGAAAACATATGAGAGAGCTTATATTTAGTAAATCACATCAGAACATGCCCTAAAACATGTCAGACCTTTAGCCGTACTAATTTAATTCCTAACTATGCTGTAAAGGCATTGATTTCAGATTGGAGTGAGTCAAATATTGTTGTCTTATTTTTTCCAGAAAAGCTTCCAACATGCAGTACGCTTCAAAGTCAAACCTTCCAAATGGCTTGTTAAAAGAAGGAATTGGATGATGGGCATTTTTTATCAAATTCATAGCCTACATTGAGGGATTTTTCGGCTTGTATAAAAGACCATGAAAATATGGTGTTTATTTCAAGCAGTGAAAACCAAGAAGGCTTGAGCATAAAAAGTATACCACTGAGTGACACTAAACAAGAATCATCATCAATGAAAGGGACTCTCAGTAGAAATCACGGTTTTGAACAATATCCTCAGAAAGGATGAAAGGCGTCCATTTTGTGTTAGTTCATGTTTGGATGATAGAAAGGAGCTAACCGTTGGAGGTAATAATGCTTCAGAGGATCTAAAAAGCACAAATTGATGGTTTCCAATTTAGCAATGATACTTTACAAGTGTTGAATTGGAAACAACAAGGAATGGTTCTCAACATAGAGAAACTAGAGATACAAAAGCTTCAAATAGAGTATCTGAGAGATCTGGATCAGGTAGCTTGACTTTATGGAAATGATGAATTGAAGATCAGAGCTCCACACATAGGATAATTTCTTCTATGTTAGATACAAGGGCTGACAATCTAAATATTATACTAAAATTTGAAAAATTGGTGGATGATTTAGAGTTGGATATAATTGAAGTACAAAGCACATCAGCAGAAAAATTACATCTCCTTGCCGAGTACAACATGGAAAACTAGATCATAATTGCAAATTACAGAGCTACTCGACCCTCGGTTACACTATTACATTCTTCTAATATGGAGACCCAAGACAATGTTACTATTGTATTATTGAATTTATCCATTAATGACAACAATAAGATTGAGCTTGTTAATGCTAGTGCTATTGATCCTTTAATATGTGTTCTTAAAATAGGAAGCTCTGAAGCAAGAGAGAATATTGTTGCAAAATTATTTAGTCTTTTAGTTATTGAAGAAAAAAAAATTAATTATTGTAAAATCAAGATCCTTCCCACCTTTGGTGGGTTTGCTTAGGGTTGGTAGACCTTAGGGGAAGAAGGGTCATGCCACTGCTTTATTCAATCTGTCCATTTATCATGAGAACAAGGCTCACTAGTAGGAGCTGAGGCAAAACAATCTCTTGCTGAATTGATGGACACTACTATATCTAAAAGGTTGTTATTTTATTGGTAAATCTTTCAACTATTCCTAAAGGTTTATTTTCTACTAGTGAGTAGGGAGGCATTCCCCCTCTAGGGGAGGTAGTGGAGCTTGGCTCTCAGAGAGGAAGAGAAAATGCTGCAACATTACTTCTGCAACTTTGTATAAATAGTAATAAGATTTAAGCTTTGGTTTTGCAAGAAGGTGTTATTTCCCTTTGGTTTCTTTGGAACAATCTAGTACCCCACAAGAAAAAGAGAAGGCAAGTCACTACCTATTTGAAGTAATTGTAGATTGTCCTCCTCATGTATAACTGAATTAATTAAAGGAAAACCATCAAACGTTGTGTAATTTGTTAAGTAATTTGACTTGTTTTTATAGCCCAAGTACTATTTTTCCATTTTAGGGATCAGAGACATGTCGTTATAGGGAGAGGTAGTCTTGATAGACAGGTGGATCTATATTATGTCATTATAGGGAGAGGTAGTCTTGACAGACATGTGTATCTATATTTTGATTAGTCATTAGGCTTCTATTTATGTTTGAAGCTTTTGAATTGCGATTGCAGCTCATCTTGCCTTTTGATGGAACCTGTCAGACAAAAGAATTCTGAGATTTGGCAAATTCCATACTTGATAGGTCATTCCAATGTTCCTTGATCCTATTTTTGTTTCATTTAGTTCAATTATTTGTGGATTCCTCATATGATTTTGTAATAAATTGTAATAATTTATTTTATTTCAGGACAACCAAAAAAAATATTTCTACGAGTCAATTCCATGTATTGTAAGATCGTTAGTGTTGTAGTTAATTGCATTATCAACTAGTTGTGGCATCTTTGATGATGTCATTTCATTGCTACCATCTAATGAGATGTTGTGTGAGATTCTGAGTACAAATGTTATTATTATAAGAACAAGTGTTAGTAAATATGCATAGTGTTTATCAAGATCTATTGAATTTTTTATTTTTAATTCCAAATCTTCATGTAGGGGTTACTCAGATGCCACTTGTGAGGGCCTCATCTTTTCTTGGGACCACATTGTAAGCTACCAACTTGTATTTGTTAATGTTAGAATGTTTAATATTTATGTTATTGATAATTTCATATATTTGGTGAACACTTTATTCATGGCTAGGATTTTCCAAACTTAGGATTATAGAAAAGTCAATTCATTTGGTTAAGTTGTGTCTAGAATCTGAAGTGGCACTGGAATCTTGTCATTGACAAAAATGATAAACTTGAATAAGATGGCACAAGAATTGTTTAACTTTAGATGCAATTAATTTTACTCATTAATAAAAACTCCAAACATTTTGAAAATAAACAATATGATGTTAATAATTTTATCAAGAATTGTTTACCTGCAATATACCTCTTTACTAGTAATGGGGAACTCAAGTTATTTTGGTTGTGGTATATGGATAACACAATATAGGATACTACTGATGATTTTGAAAATAATTTATTGTACTCCTGAAGCATGGAATAAGAGGCTAGCAATAACTAATTCAATTTCTTTTAATGACTTCTTTCAAGTTTCAAGACAATTGGAGATGATGTGAGATAGAAGTGAAGCTACCCTGATAGTTTTCAAAGAGCTCCTAGAGTTTTTGTGCACTCAAAATGTTTTTGTACACTCAAAGTTTCATAATTTAGATACTAGCAGCAATATTAAATACATATTGGGAGTTCCTTGCAACTAATAATGACAATTGTGTGCTAATTTGAAAAAAAAAAACATGAAAAATGAAATTTTGGAAGTGCATAAGTAGGATGTGAAGATACTATTTTTCAGTGCTTTAGGTACTTACCTTGTCTATCTAAGTGGTAGATTTGTATTCATGTTTAAACTTTTATATACTTGTTGCAAAGTAGAATTTTTCTCTATGGCTAAGAAACAATAAATTGTTTATTCTGGAAATTTTGTTGATAGTTTGCAATGATTTGAGGTGTCAGTTATTCAAACATTTTTAGGTTTATTTTCATATAGACGAGTATAGACTTCAGGATCCCAGCTTTTTCAATTCTATTTATTATTTAGTTGTATGTCATTTCAAAGCGTACCAAATTTTTTGGTTCACTCTCATTAATATATATACAAAAGTTTGATTCATTTTCCAAGTTTTCTCTCTATTTATTTTTGGAATTTCAAGCTCCCCTTTGAAAATGATTGATTTTCAGTCTGTATTGACCTAGCTATTACTCTGATGACCATTGTATCTTCCAAGTGTGGATGGTAAATAAGATGGTGAATAGTCTTATTAGGACATTGGACAGAGTATCATTAAAAGCTAAGTTACTGATGTTGATTCTGATGTTGATGTGGGTGTGGGGTGCTATTTTTGGATGTGTTTGGGTGCATTCACACACACACACACAAATTTATGTATGCAAAGAAATGCAAGAAATATACAAAATAAACCATTCTATAGCATGATGCTTCACCATTGATAGTTCAAATTTAAATTCACTAATCAAATTCAATCATTCAAAATCATAAGGATTCTAAAAAAAATCCACATTCTCATCATCATTAATTAAATACATGCTCAAATTGACATCTAAAAGGCGTTTTGGTTGCGGGTGCTTTCTAGATGGGCCCGGATATTTCTTGGATTCTCCTAGGAAGCACATCCTGGACCTGTGGATTCTTATTGGATGCACTATAGTGCATCCACCAAGAACCCATAGTTCCAGGATGCACTTTTAGGGAGAATCCACATAGCATCCTAACTCACCCAAACATCTAGATGCATCGGAACCAGCATCCGACCATTTCAGCAGAGAATTGGTAACTAAGATTAAAAGTTATGGAACATCCATTGGGAATAAATAAAATTAGCATTACTTTTATTTATTTGATTCTTGACTATAGCTTGAGTTGAGAGTTCTTTGTTGATTTCCATTTGAAATTGATTTTCATTGATATCATTCAGAACAAAAGAAGATATTTAGACAATTTTTGTAACTTTTCTTTGAATAATGACTTATAAATTCTTTATTAATAATAGATTTAGCTATTTGGTGTTGGTGGCATCTAGATTTAGCTGTCAATAGAAGAAAAAAAAATCTTCTCAGTACTTTCTTTAAGCATTTGCAGTAACCTTTGAAGAGATATTATTTTCTTCTTCATACAAATTACCATATCAATACCCAGGTACATTGGGGTGTTTCCAATTAGAGATAAAAGTACAATTTTTTTGTTTCCTAGTTATACATTTTATCAATGGAGTAGTGAAAACATTTCTGAGTATGTTCAAACAACATTGTTTGGATGTATTTATCTCAACTTCTTTGTTAAACTTATGAGCCTTGTAACCACTATTTGTTCTCCATCTAACACCAAACAATTAGAAACTACTCATCCATGGATTGAAACTAATATAGTGGTTGTTTAGTTGTATTTGTTTATAGTTACACTGTCCCTATTCCTTTTGTTAGGAAGGAGGTGTAACGTACCAATCTAATCTTTTCAGTATTTTTTGTCAAATATCTGTTGCAAGCTATTTTATTCCAATATTTTATGTATGTTTTACGAAATATTTTACAAAAAGTCCACAATTGAAAAATCAGAGTGATGCTATCAATTCAACAAACATAAACCTTGTAATTGCAACTATGTATTAATGTAATTTCCCTTTAATCAATGTTCTTTTATTTTCAACTACAAACATATTAAACCATATTGAAGAACTGAATTCGCATATGAACATATGTATACAAATAAAGTAATATTAAAATCTAACCTCGCAGTCTAGAAATACGAGCTAATGGAACTTGTAGTTATTATTATCCATAATGAATTGATCATCATCTACATTAAATCATGCCAATACGTAAAAACAAGACAAATGAGGCTGGGTGACTAAACTGTTGTATTGTCCATGTCAAATCCTTCAGGCTTTATAAATTTTAGAAATTATATTATTGTTGCAGACATGTTTCTTCCTTACATCTCACATGATTAAGGAAGACACTTGGATTTCCCACATCACCATTTATAAATTGTAGAAGGAGATTTGAGTGAAGATATTGGTAAAGGCAAGTATAATACAAAAAGTATTCACACAATGTCACTATGGGCTTCGCTGCAGTTTCCAGTCATATATTCTATTCAAAATGTGCTGCCTAACAACGCAGGAGGATGATGTAATCCCCCTCTCCAACATTTTGATTTGTCAAAGCACATGTTTAAGCATATTGCTAGATACAAGGTTGGGATCATCCCTGTTATGTACCGGAGGTAAACAAACGCCTGTTGAAACTTTAACCTAAAAAGCATTTGGGGCTTACGTACTCTTCTAGTTCCTGTCATAACTTAGACTATCAAGGAACTGGGATCAAAATTGGCAGAGCAATAGCTATTTGAATAGACGGATATTTTCCTTTCAAGTGACCACCAGAAATGGGAGGTTAGTGACTTCCTGCAATGTCATGGTTCCCAACAACTATCAATTTGGTCAGACTTTCAGCGGTGCTTAGATGCACTAAAAATGTCTACAGCCTCATATTTTATATCTAATCTTTATCATTTTAGGAAGCAACTTGGGCATCGAGATGGGCTTAGTTTGATGGTTTATGTCAGTATCCATTCATGTATACCCACTTACTATAATTAACAACTGTATTGTATTGCGACTCATTGAAGGCAACAACAAAATCTTCAATTGATGATTGTTATTTGTTGGGAAGAATTTATATGGTTTGTAGTGCATTAGATTAAAGGCCCTCATAGAGATGGACTAATAAATTCCATACTTACCCCAATTAGAAATGAAATAAATGTTTAGGACATTATAATAGCTACTAATAAACGCCACAGTGATTTAGATGATACCACAGACTGTCACAAATGAAATATATTTGTCTAGAGAATAGACCTCCTCCAGATAAAAAGAAATATCGATGAATAATATTCTATTGACCTCTTTACAAAAAAGAATGAGGGGATGTTATCAGATATTACTCGAGTGTCCTTTGAAGTCGGATGAGAACCCACTTCGACAAACTTGTCCACCGGAATCTCTGGTCACAACTGGAAGTAAATCCAACCCTTTGTCCCTACACAAATAATAGTATAAGCTATGCCCACGTTTTCTTATCAAAATATAGGTGGGCGATAGCTTTTCATGATTTTATAATATGCACCATTAGAACCCCATGAAACCTTCCACTAGAAATATATATTTTTGTTGGACATGAAGCCATAGAAATTCCATTCACGCTTTTCAAATAAGATATTAAAAAAAATGAAGACCTAGAAAAATAAGAGATGGAAGTGGAAGATACAAGTTATGTATTTTTTTTCTTATCAGACTCGCATGCACCTTTCATTGAGAGGAAGCCCTAATAAACCTCGTTAAAAATGAAGGTAGATTGGACAACATTAAAATTTTGTAATAGTAATAATGAAAAGGGAATTTTAAATATTCAAAAGTATGTATAGGATCTAGGGTTTTTTTTAATAATAATAATTATTATTATAATATTGAAGTTAAAATTTGTAAGGGACAGTTTAAGAAAGAGGTAACAAATTAGGTTGATATTAAACATATTTAATTTTTATTAAAAATATATTTATTTAAGAGAAACTAAAATATATATACAAAAGAAATAAACAAAATCATAACCACCTCTATGGTTTATTCTTTTCTTCTTCATAATATTTTTAAATTATTTTAAAGAGATAAAGGATTTTAACACAATCGGTGTTTACCCACCAAATAGCTTGGTAGATTAAATTTATCAAATGGAATAAAGCAATTGCTACATTTGTCATTACAAGCGGAATGAAGGACGATAGCAATAATCTACATATAGTTGTTTCAAGTACTTATTTTAGAAGCCTTGACATTAGAAAGTGTAACACTTGTGAAGTATACACTAAGATCATAATTTATATAAAGATAACATGAAGATCACATCTTATTTGAAACTATCCATTTTAAAATAGATCCAATATCATAAACTACTAATAGCTTTCATGGTTTTAGAAAAGACTTAATCATGCCCTTGTGTCCTTATCTACAACCTAGATACTTTGCCCAATACACTCTAATTGAGTAAATGTGTATTTGTATTTATATCTATCATATGTTTAAATTGTGAAGATGTCTATTCATTCAAACTAAGGAGACTATTATTATTCATCCCATACTATACGATATAATCTATAAAGAATTATAAATACAAAAAAAAAAAAAAAAAAATTAAATATAATTCTTAATTAGATATTTCAACCATATATTTTTTTCTATAGAGTTGTAGATATGTTTTTTATTAGTGGCACACACATAAATAGGTGATACTACTAGAATATTTGTAACCTCAATATTCAAAAAAAATACATCTATGTGATATACTTTGATGAATTCTCATACCTCAAACAAAGCTTCCATATTGGAACAAACAAAAATGATACCAATAAAGCCCATGGATTTAGTTTTTGTACTTTCCAAATGCATTTTCTTTGAGGAGGATTTCAATTTCAAGTATTTTCTAGAAATGTATGTTCTTAGAGGAATTGTTCCACAATAGTAAATGTTGGATCAAACTCTTTAATAAAAAAACCAACTAAATTAGATGAATAGTACTTTTAGAATCATCTTTTTAAAATCATAAATACATGACAAATTTGGCTAAACATTTATTTAGTGAATACACATATTGTTATAGATTGTTACATCAATTGCAATATTATTTTTAGATTACTAATTTTAGGTCCTTGATATCTTGTAGGAGTTTAAATAAATGTTTTTTTTAGGCATTTTGTTCTTCATTTTTACATAATAATCAAAATGAAGGAAAGTGATTGAACCCAAGTTGTGTTTTAAATTTGAAATATAGAATACTTTTTTGAAAATATAAAAATGATCTAATTTATTTTTTACGAGCATAAAGATAATCTAAAAGAATTACAAAAATATATAAGACTTGAAACTTATTTAAATAAAATATATCTATTATTTTTAAAACTTATTTAATTTAAATATAACTATTATTTTTAAAATTTATTTAAAGTAAATATAACTATTGTTCTTATTATTAAATCATTTTATCTTAAGGATAATATTTATTAAATAGTTGTTCTCTCCACTATTTACTAAATACTAAAAATATATTATATGTAATGATGATAAAATAATGATATATTTTATAAAGATGGTTATTATATGACGTTCATGTGATTAATATAAATTATGTATTGAGATAATAAAATACTTAATAGATAGTTAATCTTTTTTATATGTAGTATTGGAAATATTATAATAGGCTAAGTTACTAAGAGGGGAGGGGTGAATCAGTA
Organism: Cupressus sempervirens; assembly: GCA_028749045.1. Lineage (NCBI taxonomy): Eukaryota > Viridiplantae > Streptophyta > Pinopsida > Cupressales > Cupressaceae > Cupressus > Cupressus sempervirens. The sequence goes on along the minus strand of CM053789.1, from coordinate 175,783,228 downwards.
ACCAATAAAACTTTATCCTTAATTACAAATTAGTCCTTCATGTGTGTTCTGATCTAATTGTATGCATGAGAAACTGAAAACATTAAAGCATACATAGCACTTTTAACACACAATTTGGTGACCCAAAAACCTTCCAAATAGAAAGTAAATCTGGGGTGGGGATGATACCCACAAGATTTAGTACTATAGTATAAAGTTGGCATGTTAAGGCTTACAATGATCACTTTTGATGATCAGCCCTGTTAGGAGCAATAAGGACTATTAGGTCCACCTTGTAAAAAGAATTACAAACATACAATGAAGTATGCACTTAGTAAAGAGATTTACACAAAACTATTAGGTCTACCTTGGTAAAGGATTTGATTGATCCACCTATTAGAATGAAATAGTAGTTGATCTCTAATCTACAACTTGGTTTGTTGAATGAGATTCCTCTGAGTGTAGAAATCACCTTGCTATGATAGATAAATCTTTGTTGCTCCTTATACTACTATAGCCTTGTAATTCTCTCTTTTCTGCTTATTTTATACTTTTATATTATTACATTGGATGTGATATGATACATTACATATATACCAATCCAATTACAAATTACAAATTTGGCCACAATACAAGTTTACACAAAGTCAGCCCAAATGAAGAAACTTAGGTTTTGAAGACTAGCTCAGTGAAGTTCTAAAACTCAGCATCCACTATTAAAGCTTGACATCATCATGTACTCGGTATACATAGAAGCTCAATCCATACTAATTATTTCCAAGTAGTCTTGAACTCGGTCTGCACTAGTGACTTAGTGAATACAATGAAACTCGCCATATAAACTAAATCACTTGATTCACACTGCATAGCTAGGTCAATACTATTATTGCGAGCTTAGTATAAATTGAGTCACTTGGTTAACACTAAGTAGCTCCGTCAACACTAAACTCATATCACATCAACTGTGAACTCAGTAAGCATTGCACAACTTGGTTTGCACTAATAAACTCAGCATACACTGAGATACTCGATTTACACTATTGATCATTATCTTTGTAGTAACTACTTGGTGCAAACTGGAAACTATCCAAAGGAATCGGTAGTAACTGTAGAACTCGGTAGTGTCTAAAATGCTTGGTTAATACTGTTAACTATACAATATGCTTGGTAGATACTTACAATTTGAATAAGTGTATGTCACTAATAACAAACATGACTATAATGTCAACAATCTCCCCCTTTGACATTAGTGACAAAAACACTTATCAGTCAAAACTGAATTGAAAAATGCCTTTTTCCATCACCTTATGTCTCCAACTCGGTAGAGTATACTATTTTTGAGATTTTTCAAAATTGGTTTTATAAGAGATGTATTTCTGTACATGAGTAATATGGTAATGCTCCCCCACAAATAATATACAATATGCTTTACAGCTTTTCACATCTGATATATACATCTTCTCTACAATCTTCAATCTTCTCCCATATTTTACATCTTTTTACATCTAATATATACATCTTCTACCACTTTATACAATATACATTTTCTCTATAATCTTCTCCCCCTTTTTGACATTAATACCAAAGATTTATGCTATATATACTATATAGTAATGCCAAAATGTGACAAGAAATATGAATGTACCTTCAAGATAAGTGTTAAAGTCTTGTCCCAATTGTCTTGCAACAACTTGGATCTATGCAATGCAATCTGCATAGTTCTATCATATGATCTGCAATGGAGGAGTTATTGTCATGGATGAGCATTTTTGCATGTGCAATATGTTTTTGCAATGCATCCATGTTAGGGAGAATCATACCTTTATCTATCAATGTTGATCTTATTCTTGCCTCTTCTCTTAGTAATTCTACCTACATATTAGTTAGGAATTTGATTTTGTTGTAATGGGTAGAGCTATAGCTTGGGTCAATTTGCAACTGTTGTGCACTTTCCTTCAAATCCTCATCAATCTTTAGAAATTTATCTTTTATTTCCTTAGTGAAAACTAAAATATCAAAATTTTTATTGAATAGTAAAGATACATTGTTGCGGGAGGTCTCCAGTGAGCCTAGAATAGTAGATAATTCTGCTTGATGGATAGAAATTCGTTGAGCAATAAGTTCCAAAACTTTATTCTCAAACTTCTTCTTAGCTCTCTGCAACAATTTCCCTTGTCCATTTGAATCATCATTGAATTTCTGGACTGCCTCTGCTAATTGATTCAAAATTGGTTGAGAATTATCAACCTCTATGTTTAATGCCTCTACAAGGATATTCTTTGCATCTTCAATTATTTGGAATTCCTTATTCCTTTCTTCTCTAAGCCTCTGTTGCTTAGCTTTCTTCTAAAGAATTTATCCAAAAATGTGCATTTGATTAGGATTGAGATTTGAAATGTCCCATTTAGGAATGACAATCTCCTCATCAAGATCTATGTCTTCTTCCTTCTCTTTTCCTTTACCCAAAAATCTTGTGCTCGGTTGAGGCTTGGTCTCAACTATCTTTGCACTTATTAATTGCATACTAGGAATAGAAACAATTGTAGAAATGGTAAGACTCACTAAAAATGACATAGATACTATACTTATTTTTGAAATACTAGTAGAAGAGATACTTGGTGTTACCAAAACTAATGTAGAGGGAAGTATTGGTTGCTCAGTAGATGAAGTTCTTGTCACTTGAGTCAATGTGGTACTGAGTTGGATGGGTGCAAAGATTGATTGAGTGTATGTGCTTTCAGTATTTGTCACAATCAATCTTGCTGAAGCTTTCTTGGAGCTTGATGTTTTCAGAACTTTTCTTGGAGAATGAGGAAGTGAGGCTATGACTGTTGCAGGAGTTTTTACTAGACTAGTCTCCTTAGTATCTTGTACATCTGGTAAATCTTCGTCAGTAGCTTCCTGCCCTTATTCCTCTTCCTCATCATCTACATTATCAAAATGTGTTACTTCTTCAACATTAATCTCTTCATCCTTCTCTTTTCCATCATCATCCTCATCTTTGTCACTTACACTAACTACAAAATCACTCGGCTCGTGAAGAAGATAAATTTTCTTCCATATGTTTGTAGCATTCTTCACAATATGCTCAATGTCTTTCAAATGCACAAGACAAGTGTTGAATTTCAAAGTAAGCTTTTCTTCATTTTTCTTTTGAGATTCCTTTACCTCTTTGTCATCCAAATTTGGTATGAGTTACCTCGGGGTTTGTTCATATATGTCTTTCATAGTTTTTATGGCATTCTCCCATCTTGGCTTAACCTTCTCCATAAGAAAATTTGGAATTTTTTGAGCAAGTTGGTCTAGGGAATACTTCCAACTACCCATTTTAGTTATTAGCATATCTTCAAATTGCTTTTGGTCTTCTGTATTCTTGGTCTCATACTTTAGTGCCTTGAAATTTGTTATGCCGGATCTAGATTCTAATTCTTTCATTCTCTCTTCAAAAGTAGGTGGAGGCCTCTTGAAGACTACATCTCCTCCTCTCTTTTTTTTCTGCCTAGATGATCTTCTAGTAAATACAATAGTAGATTTCTAGGTAATTACCTTACCTTTCTTCTTTAGTGGCTCTTCATCCTTGGATTTCTCTTCATCTTCACCTTTGCCTTCAATCAATAGAAGAGTGGTGCTAGTTTTTAGTTTGGTAATCCTCTTCTTGTCCCCATTGACTACCTGAGGGAGTTTGATTTCTAATTCAATTGTAGCCTTTGCCTCATCATAAGTGCAAAAGTATGCAGATTTAGGCTCAACAGGCTCATTAATCAATGCCTCAATTATGTCTTTGGTTTCATCAATGTTTACCTCATAACCAAGAGGTTTTACCCATACAGTCCTCAGTCTAACTACCTAAATGTATACTTTGTCACTATCAACTATGAAACAAACATCATCTTTGTAATCCTCAACTAGCTTCCTTTGAATCCTGAATTTGTTATTCATCTTTTCTTTGAATGCATCAAAGTAGTTATCCATAATACTTGCATAGTTTTCTCCCATTTCAGCAATATACTCATTAATCTGATATAGAATAGGTACATCTTTCCTCCAAACTAATGTACCTTTAGATGGGAAGAACTTCTGAACATAGAAAAATAAACAAGTCAAAAGTGAACTAAACTCACATGGATTGTTCTTGGAAGTTCTTATGCTCTCCGTGTTCTTGTTGAAGTAGTTCAACATCAACTCAGCAAGGTCAAATGATAGGTTATTCTTGACCACCTTATATGCCAAATCCACAGCTTCACATGATACATTGTTAAGTCTACTTGAGTTGTATATCTTATGAGTGATGACATGAATCCAAAATTTAAGTTCCATGTCATAGCTAATCTTCATTCCCCTTCCATCCCACTTGGCAAGGGTTTTCTTCTCCAGTTCAACCCGACTTAGGGTTTTAGTCATTTTAGCTTTGGTCAATATGGGAAGACCAATGATCCTATGGATCATCTTCTTGGTTATCAAAATAGGTTGTTCCAACCACAACTGACCATTGTACGCATGGCTAAGAATATATCTTATCCATTTTATTTGGAAATCCTATGGCATATGCGAAATATGAGTTAAGCCTTTTGTCTTGAGATGTTGATGCTCAAGTTTTAATGCACCATTAACACATAATTTCTTCAATGATTCATCAATCTCCAGTGTTCTAATGTCTTGAATAGTATATTTGAAATGTGAATGAATATCATTTATCAAAAGTACCTTTCATGGTATTTGTGATTGAGCTCTACTTGGATCTAGGGTTTTTGCAATGGCAGAAATCAACTTCAAATCTAGTGCCTTTCATTCCACGCCACGAACTATCATGTCTAAACCTTTCTTTGATTTGTTGTTGGTGGATGCCATCTTCACTTGGTAGGGTTTGAGAGAATACAAAAAAATTTAATAACAATTTTCTCAAATCACATGAATACTTTGAAGATTGCTCTGCACTAATAGCTCTTGAAAATTCATAGTGAGACAAGACTTCGATTTCACCCTTTTATCAAACTTTTCCATAAATTCTTGGTATGATTGTTTCCTCAAATGATAGACTGTCATCAACTTTTCTTGCATTGAATACTCGGTAGAGTCCTTCATGACTAGGTAACCACACAAAACTTAGTCACTCCTAACCTTGCTTGGCAATAGATAGTAACTTGACTTCACTCAGTAATGACTAGCATCTTTTACTCGGTGATCCCTTTGCATCTTGAATGCTGATTTGGATCTTTCATCCTACTAACTAGAATTGGTGTGAGATATTTTTCTTTAGAATCCTAGTTCTAGTACTCCTTTAAGAGATCAAGTGGAAATGTTGGAGTCACCCAATTCTTGAGTGACTTGTTCATAATTGCTTGGACTTGCATTTTTAGAAGACTTTGGAACCCATTGTTGTCTCATCTACTTTATGGTGTTATTTTCTTTTGCCTTATTTTCATCTTCAATTCTTCCAGTATTCATATAGTTCTTGGCAAGATGACCAAGTTCTGTACAAATGAAACATCTTCTGGTAGTATCTCTTGTCCTTGTATGATGTTTTACACAATTCATTCCAATGTGTCCAAATTCTCCACAGTAATGGCATATACACCAAGTGTTATAGTCCCAACCAAATATAGCTTTCACAATTTTCTCTACTGGGTTCAATATCTTTGTGTTGCATTCTGATGATTTATGCCCATGCTTCTTACATTTGTGACATTTGAATTCAAATTTAGATTTATCTTTGCATTCATTAGCCCTATATCCATGCTGATTGCAATTCTATCACTTTCCATTTAATTTTTCTTTCCCATTGCTCCAAAATTTGTTTGATGTATGACCTATCTTACCATAGTGACTGCAAGTAGGTCTTTGATTCTTTTGAGCTCCTTGCTTGGATGATTCACCTTCTTCTGTATATCCAATTATTGCTTTTCCTTTTTGTTTGTAATGGCTTTGCTCATTCAACTGATTCATGTCTGCTTGATATTTCATCATTCTCTCATTGGTTTTCCTTTTAGTTTTTAGATCATTATGTAATCTTTCATTCTTTGATCTTAGATTCATGATTTCTTCATTTGCATTGGTGAGCTGATCAATGAAGTCTATTTACTGAAGGGATAGATGTTGAATTTCATTGTTCTTTTCTTCTATCTCTTCTCTTATCTTGTTTTTCTCTTCCATAACTTCACACAATCTTATTGATTGAATTTCTTGCTCAGTTTTCTTACTTCTTCTTGAAGAGTACTATTATTTTCAAATAGTTCTTTGATTGCTTCATCAGCTCCATCTGAATTGCTTGAGTGGATGTCTTCAATTCTTTCTTCAATGTAGAGTTGATTATTCATCTAGATTGCAAGATATTTTCTTCTTTTTAGGGATTAAGAGAGTTGCTCCTTTTCTTTCTTGAGTTGTCCAATAGCCAATTCCAAATCTAGCTTCTAATTGTCAATAGCCTTGTCAAGTTTGAATACCTCCATTACATTGATCTTTTCTCAAGTTGTTAAAATTTTCGTTGAGAACCACAAAGCTCTAATTCCAATTGTTTGAAATATTTTAATAAAAAATTTCACTAAGAGGGAAGGGGTTAATTAGTAACCAATAAAACTTAATCCAAAATTAGTAATTAATCCTTCATGTGTATTTTGATCTAATTGCATGCATGAGAAACTAAAAACATTAAAACATACATAACACTTTTAACACACAATTTGGTGACCCAAAAACATTCCAAATAGAAAGTAAAATTGAGGTGGGGATGATACCCACAAGCTTTAGTATTGTAGTATAAAGTTGGCCTATTAAAATTTACAATGATCACTTTTGATGATCTTCCCTATTAGGAGCAATAAGGACTACTAGGTCCACCTTACAAAAGGATTTACAAACATACAATGAAGTATGCACTCAGTAAAGAGATTTAAAGAAGACTGTTAGGTCTACCTTGTTAAAGGATTTGACTGATCCACCTGTTAGGATGAAATAGTAGTTGATCTTTGATCTACAACTTGGTTTGCTAAATGAGATTCCTGTAAGTGTAAAAATTACCTTGCTATGATAGATAAATCTCTGTTGCTCCTTATACTATTGTAGCCTTGTAATTCACTCTTCTCTACTTATTTTATACTTCCATATTATTAAATTGGATGTGATACAATACATTACATATATACCAATCCAATTACAAATTACAAATTCAACCACAATACAAGTTTACACAAAATATATAAAGTTGGCCTAAATGAAGAAACTCGGGTTCTAAAGACTAGCTCGGTGAGGTTTTGATACTCGACATCCATTGTCAAAGCTTGGCATTGTCATGCACTCAGTAGACATAGAAGCTTGGTCCATACTAATCACTTCCAAGTAGTTTTGAACTCAGTCTGCATTGGTGACTCAGTGAATACTATGAAACTTGACATATAAACTAAATCTCTCAATTCACACTGCATAGCTCGATCAATGCTATCATTGTGAGCTTGGTATAAACTGAGTAACTTGGTTAACACTGAGTAGCTCAATTAATACTAGGCTCACATCACATCAACTATGAACTTGGTAAGCACGACACAACTTAGTTTGCATTGATAAACTCGGCATACACTGAGATGCTCAATTTACACTACTAATCATTACCTTTGTAGTAATTGCTCAGTGCAAATTGGAAACTGTCCAAACAAATTGATAGTGTCTGAAATGCTTGGTTAATACTGTTAACTATACAATATGCTTAGTAGATGCTTACAATTTGAATAAGTGTATGTCACTAATAACAAACATGACTGTATTGTCAATAATGTAGATAGACTTAATGTTTTCTTTTGAGTTAACGGAGGGTTTTTATTTTCATTAGGAGCTCATTGAGTGCAAACTAGAGCAATTTTGAGTTCATTTCTAGTTCAATATCAACTGAGTGGAAATTTTAGGAAGTTAACTAATAAAGATGTATTGATAGGAAAAAAAATCTATCAAAGAGTAATAAAAGTTATAAAAGAGTAAAATAATTTTTTAATATGATAAATAAATTCAGTGATCATTCATTTAATTATTTTTTTGGGTGATTAATTATTAGTGACTAATTATTTAGTCATTTTTTTAGTCACTTATCTTTGTCTGACCTTGTGATATAACCTTATGACCAAATTGGTCATTTATTTATTCACTTATACTTATAAATTGGAAAACATTACTAGAATTTGATTACTTTTAGCCATGTGACTAAAATTTTTAGTCATGTAGTCATTTATTTGCCAAAATTCTACTGGTGTCACCAATCAATTCAAGTTTCACTCCTCTAACTCCCAAAACCCCAACTATGCACCTTTTGGCTTATCAAGCCAAAACTCTACCAAATGTTACCAGTAGGTCAAATTCAAGTTTAAAACTCCCTCTTGAGGTTCTTGACACATTTTATGTCATTTTACACCATCTTGCTAGGTTTCACACACCCACAACCCATTCTTTCTTTGTTTGTCCTTGTAGCCCTAAGAGCCCCTATTAGCCACCCTAGAAACAAGGAATCTTAAATAACTTGTAAAATCTCTTAACAAGACCTATTGATGGCTTCTAGAAATTGTTTCCAATTAACCTAGGCTCAATTATTTTCTAGTTCTTAGATCTCCATGGAGTCCGTACAATGCATTTCTATAAAACCCCTATTTTGAGGGTTTCAAGGGCAATGATAGCAATCCAACTTAGAAATTGGTCTAGACTATGCATTAGACCTTCTCCTCCAGTTTGTGGACACTTGACATGTAATGCACCGCCAAGGGATCCAAAGAATTATACTAAGTTTACCAAACAATTTTTTTTTAAAACATGAAAGTAAAACCATACACAACACTTGCGGAAGCAATAGTAACATCTAACTGATAGTAAATATAACATAACATAGCAGTTACATTCTTTAAAGATCCCTTAACGTTGAATTACTTCTAATCATAAATTATTCATCTAACATTACATCCTTAACAATGAAATAACAATGATACATCTAATGTTCTTAAACAATATACAAGTGTACATTTTAGATTGCTCAATCATCCACCATACATATCACAAGGTATGAAAAAGCTTAAAAGAATATACATCCATGTAAATAAAGTACATCATCATCCAATATTAAATTCATATGCAATAGCATAATGAAATCACATACTATACATGATACATCATCATCATAATGATATAAACATCTATCATAAAAGATAAACATACATCACAAACATAAATAACTAACTAAGTGCACGGTTCCTCCCAACCGTAAATAGCATCATTAGACCATCATGGATCCTAGCCATCCCTCCGTGCGCAACATTCCAAAGCACCGAAGAGATCATCGACTATTAACATAGTAGGAATGTCACTCCTAAGAACATCCTACTAACATGCAAAGTAAAGCATAAGATATCATCATCTAACATATGCAAATCATCAATAAAAGGAACATACCAGTAAATACATCTACCATAATGCTCCAAGAACATAATGAAGATAAATACCAACCAAGAATACTTCAGCCACGGTACCTCAGACGGATCTCAAATGATAAGAGTGATAAAACACTACCACCCGACCACGTGGAACCTAAGTGGTCCACTCCCATTGTGCTGAGGAGATAATCTCAAGTCCCAAATAGGATATCAAAACCACAAAGCATAAATCTCTATGAGTCTAGGAATCCTAAAAGTATACTACTCAAGGGTTCCATCACACAAAATTGACATCTAATTCCCAGAGGCACACAATGACATGTAGGAAACCTACTCTGCAAGCGGGAAAGTGTCATCGCATTTATCTCGTACAAGTTACCCTGGCAGTTAGCTAAACTCCATGGGTCCATACAGATCTCATGCGGCCACTAGTATCCTCTCATACTGATGAGGCATACTATGGAATGCAATGGTCACAATCATGCGTCTCACTACTCCCATCCTAACCTGTACAAGCGCTCAAGGCATGGGCGAGAACCAAAACAATTATCTTTTTAGGTTCATTTAATCCCCATTTAGTGTGTAAATGTTATCACTTATTAACCAAACTTACAATGAGTTACCCTGGCAGCCTCTTAGGGCCCCAGCCCCCATTGCAAGCCACTTCCCGACACTACAAGTAGATTACCTACCCTAATGCTCATGGATTCATAAATCACCATAGCCCTGTACAAGCGACTGTAAAGAAAATCCAAAATATAATCCATAAAAAGAATCATCAAATATCCGCAAAATAATTATCAATTATCCATAATAAGAATCATCAAATACCCATGATAAGAATCATCAAAAATGCATAAAAGCATCAAATCTCCATGAGCAACATCCATAGAAAATCATGACCACAACAGTTCTCTATTGGCAACTGAAGGCATCACTGATAATCATAAGTATCCATTGGTTCTCAATAACCAAAATATATCATCACATCCATTGGTTCTCAATAAGCAACCAAGAATATCTCAAATTCATACTGATCGAAGACTCCAAAATGGTTGAGTCAAACATGTCACAACATGACATCATCAAGAAACAAATCCACATCATATTCCCATCATGGCGACTAGAAAATAATCCAAGGATAACTGATCGATGACTCAAAAATGATTAGCTCAGGTGTCTCAAATACATATACATCTCAACTTCACACATGAAGACTGATGAACAAATACAAACATTTCATAGAGCATACGATCACATAACCATGGTTGGGCTTATAAAGATTGAGACCAAATAAGATCAACATGCCATCACATCTCATAACCCCCGAGCCTCTGGTAACAACCTAGGACTGGTCAACACTAGTTAACCCAAAAACCCAAAACAAGAAGCATATAGAATACACGATGCAAACACTTGTTTAGGTTTACTAAAATCTCATAGTTGAATTAAATGTAGAGGTTTCATTTTCCAATACTCAAGTGTAGGGGTTTCAGTTTCCATTTTCAAGTATACTTCAAATGTCTAAGTTTCATCATTTGACCTACAAGTCAACCCATTTGTTCCCCGATAGCATTATCCTAAGAATAACTTAAGGATAATTATTTACTAAATTGATCATCATTGACCTTAATTAAATTGTTCTCTTTATTTAACTAAGATCCATATTCTAATTGATTAACTCTTCTTATCGTTACTTCAACTTTTCACATAAGACAAGGATCATTAATCGTTAAATTATAAGAGAACCAATTATCATTCTTCGAATAATATATCTTAACTTAATTAGAATGATCAATTAAATCCATCAATTATCATAGGTACATCACCCATGACCTATTAACATTCTAGTAGTTTTCAAATCAATATTACTAAAACATCTATGATCATTATTCAAGTTATTAGAATAAGACCCATCAACTTTGATATCAATACTTTTGCAATCTCATTGAAAGAGTTGTATCAATTAAATCTCCATTACATAACCTAATTATTAATTAAATCCATTTAACTCTATTAATTGATTTAATTAATAATTTCACAACCAAACTATCATCCCAATGAGTATTAGTTGACTAACAATAGTTTGTACGTCAAAGTCAACTTCCATCCAATACACAAATATTAATATTTCAATAATACTAATATTAACAAGTTACTTTGGAAATCTTATCCATAATAATTACATTCATCTTTCTTAACGATTTCGTATTAATAATAATCATTTCCTAGTTAAATCTCTATCGCATTTAATTATATTGACAACTCATTAATCAATTTATAATCCAAATCCAAAAACTAATGCCTTTACAAGACTTCAATCGTTAAATAATCTCTTCTGGATTAATTCTAATCAGATTATTTGATATCTATTTAAACTATTTATTATTTATTAATAGTTTGTTAGACCCAACAAACATTAATAAATAAACTAATCACAACTATAAATAGTCGATCTAGAGAATCTTTGCATAAACTTCATTACTCAATATTTAACTAACTCTTAGTACGATTAAGGTATAACAATAAGATACCTAATAATTCGAACGTATTAACATTATCATAACAATGTTATAACGATGTTATAATGTAGAAATGACACATTGTCCAATATAATTAAAATTTGAGTCTCTTAATTTAAAATCATCTTCGTAGTATAAAATTACCATCTCTAAATTATTTAATATATATTAAATGTTATTTAATACATATTAAATGTTATAAAAGTTCTAACGAATCCAATATCTCTAACGAATTTCAATATCTCTTTTCAATTTAATAATAATTAACAAATTATTATTAAATTAATAATCCATACTTAATCCTAGTTATTACATCTATATATAATTAAATTATCATATTCCATTATTAACAAATATATATATATATATATATATATATATATATATATATTTCTAATGTTAAATCTTTAAAACATTATAACAGTAAAACTAATTAATAACGAATATTAACATTGATTAATTTATATCATATTTAATAATATTATAACATAATATATAATGTTTTAAACATTATTCATGCCATATAACAGAGGAAGGTTATATTTATAACCGTCGGCCATATTGTGTGCGGCCTGTGGATCGCAGGTACTCTGCGATCACACAGAGCCTGCATCTAGTACCGCCGCCCGTAAAGGGATGGAGAAGGGGTGCGGTGGTTAAAACCCCGCCCACCCATATATATATACATATTTTGTTTTGAAAAAATGTTTGTTAAAACGTTATGCGATTCGGTTCATACAATAATTTTTTTTTTGACTGCGATCCAGATTTAATAAATATAGTTTCTCAAATATATACATATATGTATATATGTATATATATATATATATATATGTATATACGTATATGTGTATATATATATATATATGTATATACGTATATGTGTATATATATATGTATATACGTATATGTGTATATATATATGTATATACGTATATGTGTGTGTGTATATATATATATATATATATATATATATATATATATATATATATATATATATATATATATATATATATATATATATATATATATATATATATATATATAATTTGTTATCAACTATCACTGTATTAAAAATACACATGTATATATTTATATATTTGCAGATTTACAAAAGAAAATAGATAATTAGATCTAAAGGGCTTTTCTACATAAGAATTTTTTTCCTTTTAAATAATTGTTTCCTAAACATATCCATTAATTCATCCAATAGGTTTGACTATAAATCATCTTTCTCAATTTGATTCAAATTCGAACCCAAACCCGTTTAGATCTAATGTCTCTTAAATTTGGATCTAGGGTTTTCTAATGTTTTCTAATCAACCAACCATAATATCTAGATGCCAATTCAATTGTAGATTCTAACACAAGAGTATTTAGACACATAAAATAGACATGATGAAAACAAGAAGGGAAATAGTGCAAAGAGATTATGAGACTATCACGAGTACACCTGGACACTGATGCTAATTCGTCATGCCTTAGAAGTCCATAGAAAATCCTTTCCTTCTCCATCATTCGCATTCCTTCCAAGATCCAAGCTAACCGAGAATTCCCCAAGTGACTAGAAGTGCTAGAAGAAGCATATAAGCATATAGAAAATATATGAGTATGAAGAAGAAGAATATGAGCTTGTAGCTTGTAACTTCCATTCAGCTTCTCCTTCAGCTTTCCTTTAAGCTCGTGGCTTGTAGCTTCCATAAGGCTTCTACTTCCGCTTGTAGCTTGTGGCTTGTCCAAATACACTAGGAGAGCCTCTATTTAAAAGCCTCTAAGATGCATGTAAAGTGTCTCTAGAACAACTAGAAGATAAGCATGACAACCAAGCATGAGCCTTCTCCAACCTTCTAGATAAGTCTTAAGGTTGTAGACACCATGTGCTCAAATAAAAATGCTAACTTCTAAGTGTAGACAACTTGTGACAAACTTAGAGTGCAAACTCCAGTGTTATCTACATGACAACTCCCAAGAATTTGCCAACTCCTATGTGAGCAAATATTAAAAATAATGCACAATAATTAATATAATTTTTAATTTACTCTTCCCAATTTAATTTATTTATTTATTAAATCTCATGCACAAACTTTAATAATTTCACTTTTCAATCTTAATATATTTATATTTTAATCACATGAGATTTAAAATCTTTTAATAATTTTAAAATATATTTTCCACTTTTAAATTTCATTTTCCAAAACTTATTTGCTAAAATATTTATTAGCTTTAATAATAATATTATTTAGTCATTTATTTAAAAATGAACTCCAAATATATTATTATTAAAATAAATATTGTCACATTCCAAATTTAAACTTTAACTTTTATTTTCAAATTTAATTATTTTATTCAATTAATTTCCCAATTAATTAAATAAAATAAATATTAAAATATCATATTAATTTTTTCATTAAATTAAACCATTAATTAAATCTTTTAATTAGGCTTAATTAATAGAAAATACTCCAAAGACTCACAAGGTAAAAATACGAAAATCCATCATAGCCAAAATACATACAAAATCAAACCAAGGGTTAATATCACGAATTATGTCATCCGACATATTCTAAGGGTACTCAACTCAGATACTTGTCCTAATTTTCCAATTAGAACAAATGGCTTAAAAGGGTTGGGATTTGGACTTGAGAATTTATCTCCTCTCTCTTATCATTGAGGTGATGTGATAGGGTACGCTCATCTTGACAATTCAGGGAAGTCGATACCCGATACCTGCAACCTACATAAAAACCACGCATGTACAAGCACAATATATACTAAATTAAACAGGCAATGGCAAGAAGTGGTGCATCATGTAGATCCCGACTAGTAGGTGACTACGACTCCCTTCCTTAACCATATCAGACACGCCATACAAAAGCAAACACACAAAGCAAACACGCACACCATACACATGCAAGTATGGGGTAAGTATCCATAATAAAACTCATATTATAATAAACCGTCTAACTAATCATCATTAATAACTAAAAGCAATGTATTAATCACCATGCATACATGAAATATAAATTCTAAGTGATCTCATCACATAATAGATTGAATCCATAGCACAATATCTGATAATGTCAAAAGAATGTTGCTAACCAATAATATAAAACTAGCTTTAAAAGAGTTCAAAAATGATAACAAAATGCGAACTAGGGGCAGGCACTACATGACACCCTAATCCACTATTTCCCAATAAATATTGGTACATACCAATCCATAGTTCATACTAGACCTCAATTGCAAGCATCATTATGCCTTGCCAAGCTTCCACTAGCTTTCCTAGGGCTCGCTTGTAATAATAGAAAAATGACTCCCACAACCACACAAATTGATACTTAGATAATTTAAATAATCCATTACTTTATTCACAAAGGCCATAGGTTTTCAACCATGAGAATTCAAGTTTTAGCCTTTTTAGTGAAACCTTGTCAAAACTGAACAACAAGAATGAAGAACTTAAATAATTTTGAAAACCTAATAAAATGAAGACTAGTGATCAAAAAAAGATTGCACAAAATTATCAAATGATCAAAATCATCTATTCCATCTAAAGCAACAATAAAATCAATCAAGTTCTTGAACCAATCCTCCAAAATCATATTTTATGTCAGCAAATCCTTCTCATTCCATTAATAGTCCATACATATGACATAACCAACCCCCATCAATGGGTTGGATGATGCTTAAGTAAATTTCCCTAACCCCTCAAACCCTTGGGTTTAGTTGCAAACCCCCACCTTTCATTTTTCTAGAAAAATGCAAAAATTGCAAAGTTGTCAATGAGCAATTTGACAACTTTTTGCAATATGGCTTCTTAGCCTTCTAAACTAATTAAATTTGATTACAAACCTCCTAAAATGGTCCAAGAAAACATAAAGACCACTTCAAATCACTCTTTACTCCATTTTAAGGTATTTCCATATTTTTCCCTTTAGAGCAATTTGAGCATTTCTAGGCTTATTAGGACTTAATTGCTTAAATCATGACTCAACCCTAACTCCTTCTTATTCACACATAAACATACCATGGGACTTCTTCCTTAATCCTTATTCATCAAATTTTTGGCTAGACCATTCACAATTCAAAATTTCTTTAGGGATTTTTCCTTCCCTAAGTTGCTCATGCACTAGATGTAGTGTTGTGATATGGAGCCTAATCAGACTCTGAGTTTTATTCAGTATGATTTCCCTCCAAATTATTTCTATGGTGGTTTGGGGGCAATGCCCCCAATACATGGTCAAGGGGTAGCACCTGAGGTGCTCTTCTTGTCACAATATAGGGTGGGGCTAAGGGGAGATGCCCCTATAGGAGATTTTGGGGGCAACACCCTCAAAGCTAAAAGTGCCCTTATATTGTAAAAGGCATCGGCTACTATTTTTCTATTATTCTAGCCCTAATTTTTTAAGCGGCAAAAAATTATATAAAAAGTCTTAGGTTTAGGGATTTCATAATAGAATGGTGATATTGTCGCTTCTTATGGTGGTATTGAGCTGTAAGAGATTACAGATTATAATCAGGTTGTAATCACTGGATCATAATAATATTGGACTTGTTATTAGTGGACATAGCCTAGGGATTGGGTGAACCAAGTTAAATCTTGGTGTCTTGTGTTCTCTTTTATCTGATCTACTATTTTCTAGTATTGGTTATATTTGTATGTAATTATTATTTCTATTTGAGGTTAATCCTAACATGTAGCCTAGTTATTTCTAGAAGTGACACCAAAGACACATTTCTTAGGATTGAGCCTAAGATGAAATTATTCCATACAATCCAATATCATTTCTTAGATTTAGCTAAGGTGTTGTTTGTTGAATTTGATGAAAGATCAACCCCATAAATCCCAAGAATCACCTGTATGTAAACACCTGTCATAGAAAGAGAGAAGCAAAAGCTATGGAGGCTAAAATTGTCAGATCCATAGATGAGACATTCTTGATGAACGAAGAGAGAAATTGTGATTATCAAAAGTGCATTGGTTGATAATTACAAGAGAGGTTGTCCTTATAAAGGAGATCTAAACCCTAAAAAGGTCTAACCTAGGTTGCATCATAATAATTAACAAAATAATTAATTATTAGATGGCTAAAGTTTAGCTTAAGCAAACTAGAGTTAATTAGGAAATATCTAATTACTCTAACATTGTCTACATAGTTCTCCATGTTTTTGTACATCATATCATGGAATATTGTTGTCATAGCCCTTTGATAGGAAGTGTTAGTATTTTTAAGTCCAAATAGCATCAAATTTCAAAAAAATGTGATGGAAATATGAGGTAGGAAAGGTTATTGAGAGGGGAGGGGTGAATCAGGAACCAATAAAACTTAATCTTATTTCACCAATTAATCCTTCATATAATATTCTAATCTAATTGCATGCATGAAAGAATAAAATCAAATAAACTTTCAAAGCAATTTGACACAAGATATGGTGACCTATAAACCTTCCAAATAGAAAGTAAAACTAGGGTGGAGATGATACCCACAAGCTTTAGTATTGTAGTATACAGTTGGCATGTTAAGGCTTAGAATTGATCACTTTTGATGATCTTCCCTATTAGGAGCAATAAGGACTATGAGGTCCACCTTGTTAAAGGATTTACAAAATATACAATGAAGTATGTGCTTGGTAAAGAGATTTATCAAAGACTATTAATTCTAGCCTGTTAAAGGATTTTACTGAGGCACCTGTTAGGATGAACTAGTGGCTGATCTTTGATCTACAACTCTAACTTTTTGGTTGAGATCCCTTGAATTTTAAGGATCACCTTGTTGTGATAGGTTATACTTTGATGCTCCTTATACTACTTGTAGCCTTGTTTAATTCACACTTCTACTCATCATGTACTTACACTTCTTATTTAGATATGATACAATGCATTACATATATACCAATCCAAATCACAACTTACTGGATTTAGATACAATACAAGTTTCAAAAATCTACAAAGTTAGCCCAACTACTATAACTCAAGTTCTAACAAAAAACTTGATGATGTTCTGATACTCGGCAACCATTATCAACACTCAGCATCATCTGGCACTTTGTTGATGAAGAGGTTTGGTTCATACTGATCACTTCCAAGTAGCTTGAACTTGGTCAATACTATGTGATTTAGTGAACACTATGAAACTCAACATATACTAAATCACTTGGTTGACACTCCATGGTTCGATCAACACTAGATTCACATCACTAACACTGCCAGTTCGGTAGACACTGGAGAACATGGTTAACACTATGAAACTTGGTTAACACTATGGAACTCAGTTAATAATAGAGTTTCCATCACTTGCACTAAATAACTTGGTAAACACTACTACACTTGGCATAAAACTGTACATAGGTTCTGAATCTCAGTAGCAACTGAGAAACTCAGTAGCAACTATATATTGACTAAGTGTGAGTCAATAATGGACAAATTGACCTTAATGTCAAAAATATCCCCCTTTGGCATTAGTGAGAAAAATAGTTATCATCCAAAGAATTCAATACTCAAAATTATAAGTCAAAATATTCTTTTAGCTCCATTCTATGTCTACTACTTAGTAACATACTTTGTTTTTCATATTTTTCAAAATTGTGTTTGTAAAGGATGTTTTCTACTTATGTATTCAATACAATATTGTTCTCCCATACATATACCTGGACTACTTCTCCCCCATACATATCTTTACATATACTTCTCCCTCTTTATAGATATATACATTCATCTATACTTCTCCCCCTTTTTGACATAAATGCCAAAGGTGTATATTATATGTTAATACTAAAATGTGACAAGAATTAAGAGTGTACCTTTAGGATTAATTCCATTGTCTTGTACAATTTTCCTATAACACCTTCCTTGCATGTAATGCAGTCTAAACTTTTGTTGATAGCTTTATCATGTGATTAGCTATGGAGAAGTTATTGTCATGGATGAGTGTCTTAGCATGTGAAATATGTGTCTACAGTGCATCCATATTTTGATGAATCATGCCTTGGATTTCTACAAGTGTGACCCTGATCCTAGCTTCTCTCTTTAGTAATTTTTCTTGCAAATTTGTGAGAAATATAATCTTTGAATAATGGGTAGAACTATAGCTTGGGTCAAGTGACAACTGGTGTGCACTTTCCTTCATGTCTTCATCTATCTTTGATAGTTTATTTTTAATGTCTTGTGTGAAGATAGATGTGTCACACAACTTAACAAATAATGAAGTGACATTATTTACAATGTCTCCAATGAAACAAGAGTAGTAGACAATTCTAATTGGTTTATTGCAATTTTCTACACCACTTGTTCCAATACCTTGTTCTCAAATTTTCTTTTTGCTCTTTGTAGAAACTTATCCTATTCATTAAATTCTTCATTGAATTTCTAGACAATTTATGCTAACTAATCTAAAATAAGTTGTGAACTATCAACTTCAATACTTTGTGCATTTACAAATATGACCTTTAAATCTTTAAGCACTTGGGTTTTCTTTCTCTTCTCTTCTCTAAGCTTATGTTGCTTAGCTCTCTTTTGTAATAATTTACCCATGGTGTTCATTTGATTAGGATTGAGAGTAGAGATATCCCAATTTGGAATAACTATACCCTCATCTAGATCAATATTTTCTTCTTTGCCTTTATCCTTATTTGAAACTTTAGTACTTAGTTGAGACTTTTTCTCAATTGTCCTTGTGCTAGCTATATGTGGAATAGAAACAATAGTAGAAATAGAGGGGCTAGCAAAAAATGTAGATATGGCACTGATAGTAGAAATACCTTGTTGCTAAATGATACAACTTGATGATGGAAGTGCTTGTTGCTCAGTAAATAAAGTGTTGGCCACTTCAGTTAATGGAATACCAAGTTGAACAGGTCTTGAGCTTGGTTGGTTGCTTGGTGTTGTAGTGGTAGTCACAAAAAACTTGGTAGAAGCTTTCTTAAAGCCATATTGCACTAAGGCTTTGCTTGGAGAATGAGGAAATGAAGCCATTAATTCTATTGAAATATTTTCTACATCAGTTTCCTCAATACTTTGAATCTCTGGAAGATTTCCTCAAGTAGCTTCTTGTTCTTCCACCTCAATATCTTTTATTTCCACATCCTCTTCCTCATCAACATCATCATCTTTGTCATTAATATGAACAATAAAATCACTAGGTTAATGTAGTTTGTAAATATTCTTCCATGTTGATGTAGCAACCTTCATTCCATATTCAATGTTATTGATAAGTATCATGCAAGTGTTCATCTTGAGAGTGAACTTCTATTCATTATTCTTCAAAGATTCTTTTACCTCTTTTTCACTAAGACTCAGCATGAGTTGCCTCATAGTCTATTCAAATATGTCTTTTGCATTTTTCTTTGCATGCTCCCATCTAGGCTTGATTGCTTGCATAAGCTCATTAGGAATTTGTTGAGTAAGCTCATCAAGAGAATACTTCCATTTTCCCAATTTGGTCATAATGGTGTCTTCAATTTGTCTTTTCTCATTTGCATTTCTTGATTCATATTTAATGAATTTGAAACATGTCATGCCAGTTCCTTCTTCCAATTGCTTTAACTTTTCCTAAAGAGTAGATGTACATCTTTTGAAGATAATTTTCTTAGCATCCTCTATTAGAAATGGGGTTGTCATTGAAGATAATTTTCTCAGCATCCTCTATTAGAAATGGGGTTTTCATTGCACCAAAATACCAATTTTTCAATGTCCAATACAACTACTCAACTTATAGTACATAGGAGGTAGTTAAGCCCTTGTCACAAATCTTGAGGGAGCATTGAACAAATTTCCAACAACCTCCCCCTCAGTGTTACCCAAGGGTCTAAGGATTTGAAACTATGACCAAGCTCTAATGCCACTTATTAAAGTGGGGTTGTCATTGCACCAAAAGACTGATCTATCAATGTCCGATACAACCAATCAACTTATAATACACAGGAGGTGGTTAAGCCCTTGTTATGAATCTCGAGGGGAGCACTAAACAAGTTTCCAACATTCTCCTCACCTAATTTCAATTTCTTCCTAGATTTTGGTGCCCTTCTTTTGAATACAATAGTGGATGACTTAGTAGGTTTGGTTATGATAACCTTAACTTTATTTCTTATAGGCCCTTCTTCCTTAGATTTGGATTCCTCATCTTCATCCTTTACATTGTCTTCTTCCACACCATCACGTTTTCCTTATATTAACAAGAGAGTAGAACTTGCTTGTTTTAGTTTTGCTATTTATTAGTGTAAATATTTAATTATTATTACACTTTACTTAAGTTTACTTAGGAATATGCATAGTTATATGAGTTTTCTTGTTGACAACATAGGAGTTAGCAACTTATTAGAGCACATGGTGTCTACAGCATCTCTTTATGAGATACACCTATGTAAACTTATCCTCTCATCATTGCACAAACTCTTATGCTCAATGGAGGATAATCCACCTTTGGTGGACATGTGTTGAGTTATAATTCTTATCTCTTGTGTGACTTCTAGACATATTGGTTTCCCTTATATACATGCACCCTCTATGATGTATTTATCCATTTATCCAATTATCTAATATCCAATTATCTAATATCCAATCATCTAATATCCATTCTCATTTGATCATCATTAGTCTCTCTTGTGTTATCTATTGAGCTTAGTGATCTTGGCATCATTTTACCCTAAGAAAAATTCTTACATGGTATCAGAGCCATAGGAGTTTCATTGCATAGCCATTGGAGAGATTTTTTTTGTAGGTCAAGATTGGAGGTTGCAAGTGTAAATCAAATATTGGTATCACATTTAGAAGGTCAAAAAACCCCCAAATTGACTTTTTTTTCATCAAAATTAGACATCTAAGGTGAAATCTAGATTCATTAATTTTTTGGAGGTGCTATGAATCAATTCAGGAAAAATAATTATAGAGCTGATTTTCAAACAGTGATATCTCCCTCATACAGACTCTTGTTTTTGAATTTTTTTTTTTGTTTTGGGGTAGAATTTTGTGATCTACACATTGGTGTAAGTTGTTTGAGATCTTGGTTCCTCGATTTTTTTGAAAATTGCCAATCTCAATTTTTGCAACTTCAAAGGCTTAGTTTGGGCTCATCTGGACACATACTCAGGTTCTATTTTTTTTAGAGTGCATGCTTTTTTGTCTACTTTCTAGATCTAGTATCAGTTTGGAGTAAGTTTGGGTAGACATAGTACTTTCAGAATTTGGTCATTTTTGGCCTATTTTTGTACTTGTAATTAATTTAGATCCTTGAGAGGTCTTGTGTCTTATCTTGTTGAGTCCAATACAGCTTCATATTTTTTGTTGTAACCATCAAAATTAGAAGTCCACTTATTCCCTAAATTGGCAAGTGGCCATTGTAATCACACTAAATATAAAGTGCCAAGTCATGCATTGGGGGGGGGGGGGGGGGGGGGGGGTGGGGTTCTTTGATTTTTTTTGCATTTTTGGGGTGCATACATTATTTGATCTCATGGAGTCATGTCACAAGTGTCAGTCTAGTTTAAAATTGAAATTGACCAAAAGGAACTGTCAAAAATGGAGTGCTTTGATGATTGATCATCTAAGAGAACATAAGGAAGTATTTCCTTATCTATGTTCCAAAGAACTACCATCGTCTATTGATTAGATGGTTCTTAGAATGATTTTTCAAGCTATTTTTATAAATATCAGTATGGATTGTTTTGTTGTCCTTAGAAAGGAAAGTAATCCTTATGAACTTTGGATGTGTCTTTGGAAAGCATATGGAGATCCACAAGTCCCTCTATTCCTAGAGGACATTCTACCTCCAGTCACTCCAGTTATGGTACCTACAACTCTAGTTGAGATCATACCTCCTGATGCTCCTATTGCTTCTATTGATCTAGTTCTAGCTATAGATGCTCCTAATTCAGTGTAGTAGGAAACACCATGTCTTCCTATTTCAGCTTCATGGGATGACTTCCTTCCAGACATTGCAGTTTTGTTTGTGGAGTCTTACATTGAAGATGTGAGAGACATTATTGATGACATCCATATTCTCTTTGTTGAGGAGAATTTTTCTTCACTTGTTGTGAGGGAACACTTTGACCCTCAACCACTTGATCTTTCTTTTGAGACTAACATGATTGTGGACACTTCTTTTTAGTAGTTGGAGGACTCTTTTACTTCAAAGGAGACATATCCATCTTTGGAGATTGTATTCTAGTTTCCTCAGATATCATATATTTTTATGATTATTCCTACTAGTTGGGGAGAATTCTCTACTACACCTATGGGACCACTTCTTCCTATAAGGAGGAACATCATTCAATTTTCATGGTGTAACTTCTTTAGTCATCAAGGACCTTCTTTCATAGGCATGCATTCATCATTGAGGGGAGGCTAAATCGCTTCTCTTCCCATATCTTCCTATAAGGATGATTCCTTGTCTTTGGAGTTTGATTCACTTTCATACGTGGACATGTTACCTTGTTTGCCACCTTCTTTTGGGCATCCACCAGATTGGATTGTGGCATCTAAATTCATCAAGGACTTGTCAATATATAAGTAGACTTCAGAGGAAACATCCATAGCATACCACATATGAATTCTTCATCCATCTTCTTATCCACAATGGGAAGTATACTTGCACCTATACTTGGTGTATCTTCTTCCTAAAGGGAGAAATGTCATTTGTAGGCATTGGATACTTTTTTGTCTTTATGACATCCTTGTAGGAGATTATTCATTATGGGGGGATACCATCATGTAATTTTTCTTATGGGAGATATATGCTTTTACATGCATGATGTATTTCCTAATTACTCCATCCTTGCATACATCTTGTATTTCTTCATCTCTCTTTTTGGAGGAGGTTTTACCCATGAGGTTTTCCCTCTTTCTCTATTTTTAGAGAGATTGCATTGCATTGCATTATATGTAGAGCATTGAATTTGTGCATGGGTACCTAACATGGCCTAGTAGTAGTCAGGACCCACATTTCACCTCGCATTTAGCTTTGTGAGCTTAAGTGCATTCCCCTAAGTTGCACTTAAGGCAAGGTGTTAGTGTAAATAGTTAATTATTATTACACTTTACTTAAGTTTACTTAGTAATATGCATAGTCATATGAGTTGTCTTGTTGACAACACATGAGTTAGCAACTTATTAGAGCACATGGTGTCTACAACATCTCTTTATGAGATACACCTATGTAAACTTATCCTCTCATCATCACACAAACTCATGTTCTCAATGGAGGATAATCCACCTTTGGTGGACATGTGCTGAGTTGTAATCCTTATCTCTTGTATGACTTCTAGAAATATCAATTGCCCTTATATACAAGCACCCTCTATGATGTATTCATCCAATTATCTAATATCCAATCATCTGATATCCATTCTCATTTGATCATCATTAGTCTCTCTTGTGCTAGCTATTGTGCTTCTTGATCTTGCAATCATTTTTTCCTAAGGTAAATTCTTACATGGTATCAAAGCTATACCAAATTCTTACACTATCCTCAACTACTTGAGGAAGCTTAATTTCAAGTTCTATTCTTTCCTTGGCTTATTCATAAGTCTTAAATATGGTGCCTTAGGATCCACAAGATCATTCAAAAAAGCCTCAATGATATCTCTGGTGTCATCTATGTTAACCTCATACTCTAGAGGCTTAATCCATGCTATTCTAGGCCTAACTGCTTAAATATATACCTTGTCACAATCTACCATAAAAAAGAGATCATCATTGTAGTCTTCTACAAGCTTCATAGGTATCCTATATCTATTTTGCATCTTCTCTTTGAGTGTTTCAAAGTAGTTTTCCATGATTCTATCAATTTTTTCAACCATTTCTGCTATATACTCATTTATTTGATATAAAACATGAACAACTTTTCTCCATACTACTGATCCTTTAGAAGGGAAGAATTTTTGCACAAAGAAAAATAAACAAGTCAAGAGTGAACCAAACTTACATGCATTGTTCTTGGAACCTCTAATGCTCTCCATTTTCTTATTGATTTGATTCAATAACAACTTAGCAAAGACGAATGACATGTTATTCTTCACTATTTTAAGAGCTAGATCAACTACTTCACATGACACATTGTTGAGAGGATTGGAGCTGTAGATTTTATGAGCAATGATATGGATGCCAAATTTTAGTTCCATGTCAATTACATTTTTAATCTTCATTTCTCTACCATCCCACTCAGCAAGAGTTTTCTTTTCTAGTTGCAGCTAACCTAGGCTTTTGGTCAATTTGGCTTTGTCAAACATTGGAAGACCAATAATTATGTGAATCATTTTTATTGTGATCAAAATGGGTTGGTCTAACAATAACTTTCCATTGAGCTCAGGATAAACCTTATCCACTTTGACTGAAAGTTCCTTGGCATATGTGAAATATGTGTTAATCCCTTAGCTTCTAGATGTTGATGCTCAGGTTTTAGAATGTCATTCACACATAACTTGTTCAATGCTTCATCCATCTCATGAGTGCCTAGCTCTTGGATAGAACATTTATAATATGAAAAAAATATCATGTATGAGCAATATCACAGAATTTGCAATTGTGCACCATCTATGTCTAGCACCTCTACAATTATCAGACTCAATTTGAAGTTTGGTGCCTTGTAATCAACTCCTTGAACCAACATTTCATACCCCTTTTTGATTTTATTGCTAGAAGATGCCATATTCAATAGAGTTTTGGAAAACTAAAAATTTCTTCAACAAAAAACATTCAAATCATTCTTAAGCTCTAAAATCATTCTTCTCAACTAACTTTGGAAATTTGCAATCAAACAATGCATTCACTTTCTTCCTTTTAATGAATTTCCTCTTTACAATCACCACTAATTCTTAGTACAATTGTTTTCTCAGTGATAGGCTATCTTCCACTTGGTTCATCTTTTAATTCTTGGTAGAAATTCATTGCTCAATAGAATCATTATCACTTGGTAGCGTCTTCAACAAATTGATGACCACATACAATACTTTATTGTCTCTTGACCTTGCTTTGTAGGGTCTTGTGATTTGACCTATCTCAATAAGGTCTATGATTTCCATGACCACTCAGTGACCATTGTGCATTTTAAATACTGATATGGATCTCTTCTTCTTGCTGGCTAGATCTAATGAGAGATGTCTACTTCAGAGTCTCAATTCCAGTTATTCCCATAGGGATTCAAGTTGAGATGCTTGAGTCACCAAACTCTTGAGTCACATCTGCTCCATGACTTGGACTTGAATTCTCAGGACATTTTGGTATCCATTGCTACTTCATCTTCTTTTTAGTATTGTCAGCTTTGGCTTTCTTTTCATCTTCAATTCTTCCTATGTTCATACAATTCTTGGCAAGATGTCCAAGTTTTGTACAAATAAAGTATCTTTTAGGGGCATTTCTTTTCCTCATATGTTGTTTTACACAGTTTAATCCAATGTGCCCAAATTCACCATAGGAGTGGCATCTACACCATGTGTTGTAGTCCCATCCAAATATTTCTTTCACAATTTGTTCTGCTAGATTCAATATCTTAGTTTTCCATTCAAAATATTTGTGTCCTTGTTTCTTAAAATTGTGGCATTTACCTTCAAACTTAGGTTTCTCCTTGCATTCACTTGCTCTACAACCATTCTTATTGTATCTATAACATTTTCCATTAAATTTTTCTTTACCATTACCCAAACATTTGTTTTATGTATGACCTATCTTACTACAATGATTGTAAGTAGGCCTTTGAGTCTTTAGATCTCCTTGTCTAGATGATCCACCTTCTTCTATATAGCCTCATCTCACTTTTCCTTTGTGTCTATATTGAGTTTCTCATTCAACTAATTCATGCTTTCTTGAGAGTTCAACATCCTTTCATTGGTTTTCTTTTCAGTGTTTAGATCATTCTATAGTCTTTCATTTTCTGAACTAAGATTCATAAGTTACTCATTTGCATCTGTGAGCTGATCAATGAAGTTTGTTTGTTGAAGGGATAGATGTTGAATTTGATTGTTCTTTTCTTCTATATCTTCTTTGGCTTTGTCTTTTTCTTTCACGACTTCACAAAATCTTACT
The DNA here is from genome assembly GCA_028749045.1 of Cupressus sempervirens. Lineage (NCBI taxonomy): Eukaryota > Viridiplantae > Streptophyta > Pinopsida > Cupressales > Cupressaceae > Cupressus > Cupressus sempervirens. The sequence continues at coordinate 175,756,316 of CM053789.1, read as the reverse complement.
GATTGGATTTCTCATTCTCTCTTCCACTTTCTAACTTCTTCTTCAAGATTGGAGTTATTTTCTAATAGGTCTTGGATTGCTTTATCATCTTTATCTCAATTTCTTTCTTTAGTGTAGATGTTTTCATTCATTTTTACTTCAAGATATTTCCTTCTTTTCAATGATTGAGAGAGTTACTCCTTTTCTTTCTTTAGTTTTCCAATAGCTAATTCAAGATCCAATTTTTCATTGTTAATAGTCTTATCTAGCTTCTATACCTCCATTGCCTCTAATCTTTGCTCAAGCTATTAAACTTCTTCTGTGAGAACCACAAATCTCTAATACTAATTGTTGGAAATATGAGGTAGGCAAGGTTACTGAGAGGGAAGGGGTGAATCAAGAACTAATAAAACTTAATCTTATTTCACCAATTAATCCTTCATATAATATTCTAATATAATTACATGCATGAAAGAAAATAAAAATTCATAGAAATTTGACACAAGATATGGTGACCCAAAAACCTTCCAAATAGAAATAAAAACTAGGTTGGGGATGATACCTACAAGCTTTAGTACTACAACATAAATTTGGCATGTTAAGGCTTACAATTGATCACTTTTGATAATCCACCCTATTAGGAGCTATAAGGACTATGAGGTCCATCTCGTCAAAGGATTTACAAAATATACAATGAAATATGCACTCAGTAAAGAGATTTATTAAAGATTGTTAAGTCTACCCTGTTAAAGGATTTGACTAATGCACCTATTAGGATGAACTAGTGGTTGATCTTTGATCTACAACTCTAACTTATTGGTTGAGATTCCTTGAATTCTAATGATCACCTTGTTGTGATAGATAATACTTTGTTGTCCCTTATACTAATTGTAGAATTCTTTAATTTGCACTTCTACTCATCATATGCTTACACTTCTTATTTGGATATGATATAATGCATTTCATATATACCAATGCAAATAAAAAATTACTAGAATTGGCTACAATACAAGTTTAACCAAAATCCATGAAGTTGGCCCAATTGTTGTAACTCAGGTTCTAAAGACAAACTCAATGATGTTTTGATACTCAACAAACACTATCAACACTTGACATTGTCTAGCACTAAGTTGACAAAGAGGCTTGATTCATACTGATCAATTCCAAGTAGCTTGAACTCAATTATTACTGTGTGACTCGGTGAACACTACGAAACTTGGCATACATTAAATCACTTGATTGACTCTCCATGGCTTGGTCAACACTAGATTCACATCACTAACACTATTGGCTTAGTAGACATTGGAGAACATAGTGAAAACTATGGAATTTAGTTAACACTAGAGTTTCCATCACTTGCACTAAATAACCAAGTAAACACTACTACACTTGGCCTAAATTGTACATAGGTTCTGAAGCTCGGTAGCAACTATGAAACTTAGTACCAACTATATATTGACTAAGTGCGAGTCACTAATAGACAAATTAACCTTAATGTCAACAAAAGGTAACCCATGCAGAAGTGAAAGTTGTCTTTTCTTGATCTTCATGAGCTATCTTGATTTGGTTGTATCCCAAGAATCAATCCATCAAGGAGTACATTACATATCCAGCAGTCATGTCAATATTAGGGAGTGGAAAATCATCCTTAGGTAAAGATTTATTTTGATCTTGAAAATTAGTAAATACATGGATGGATTTGTGATGACTTTAAATTGGTACAATATTATAAATCCATTTTGTGTAACCTATAGCTCTTATAAACTTGGCTCTTAGTAGCTTTTCCAATTCAACCTTCACTAAAAGGGTAATGTGTAGATGCATTTTTCTCAATTTCTCCTTTATGATTTTGACACTAGGAGCTATAGAAAGATGATGCATGATAATATCGGTGTCTAGATTGGGAATTTTTGTATAGGTCTGAGCAAAGTTGGTTTTCTTCTCACAGAAAACTAAGCAAGTTTTTCCTTTTCTTAAGTTGACAAAGATTGAGCTAGATGTATAATCTTTGGATAATATTTTGTGCCAAGATTGATATGTTGTGTGGGCTTAATCAATATTGATGATCTATCTTTAAAATAACTAGGAAGATTACCAAGTACCTCATCCTTAGTCACCTTAAGGAGGTTTTCACCCTTGGATACATCTTTATTTTTAGGATTTGATACTGCCACAAAGTGGCTTTCACTATTAGAGCACCTTTTTCATATTTATTTTTATTTTATGACTAATGTACTTGATATCTATTTCTATCATATTAATAGCTAGTTCACTAGTGGAATAGACCACGAATTCAATAGCATTTAGGTAGCAAGTGATCTCATAGTCATTATAAAAGAGGATAACTTAGGATATTATTTTTGCAAGGACCAATCAATGAGATTGGGGTGCATGAGCAATAGTGAGATGAAGGCTTCTATATTATTGATATGGGTGGAATTATCTTTAGTGACAACATAGTTAGAATCTACAAGGAAATCTTCAAATGTACTTAGATCAGGATAAGCCCTAAGAGAACCAGAGTGGTCCACTAAAGCAAGTTGAGAATCTAACTCATCAAACTATATAAATGACTCATCAACTATATTGGTTTGGTTAGCATAGGCATGTATAACATCTACTCACATCTTATGTGAATCAACTAAAAGAGAATCCCATTTTTACCCATTAGAATTTGTGCTTTGATCGTGATTTATAAGATGAGGGACATTTCTTATGATTTTTTCATGACTAGGATCCTCTACATATGACTCATAAAATTAAAGTTTTTTAGAAGTGGAAGCTTCAACACTATGATCATGACATAATTTAGCTTCATCTTAAAGAATGGTAGTGGATGGGACAAAGTCCTCATCCTTAAAGGAGGCAATAACAATAGGTTGAATTTTAGTTTTTGAATAACTAGTCATAGGAGGTTCTTGATCATATTTTATTTTGCATACATTTGTATGACTCATGGGTTTATAAAGAGCATATTTACTATCGGTCAAAGGTCCATCACCCAAATAACCCATCTTTCTGAGGAATTCATAACCTTTCCCATATCTCTTAGGAGAAATAGGAGTTGTGAGTGTAACTTCATAAAATGTCTCTTCTTCCCAATAGAACTAGTCCCTTGTAGATTTCTCCTCTTTTTCATCTTCTAGGGAAATCAAAGCTTGGACAAAAGTATCCTAAATAGTCACAATTGAAGATGAGGGTTTCATGTTTTTGGATGGTTTCCCATAATAATGAAGGGAAACTAGGAGTGCAACAATAGAATCAAGAGTATATTCCCCCAAACCAAAGTTCATCATATTGATTTTTTTTTCCCAATCAACAAGTGTAGATCTATCTTTTTTATCAGCCCTATTATTTTGAACCAAAGATTTAGTAGTGGTAACTATGTTGATCGAAATAGTATTATCCCCTAGAATAGAAACCTATGTACCATTGAAAGAAAACTTAATGCATTGATGATAGGTTGATGGAATAGCCTTCATGTCATGTATCCAAGGTCTTCCTAGAAAAAATATTATATGTGAGCAAGATATCAAGAACTTGAAAGACCACATCTTTCTCAATTGGACCAACTCAAATGGATAGCACAATTATACCTTTAGAAGAACTCCAACCTCATCATAAGCTTTAATAGTGATATTTATTCTAGGGCCAATAGAAAATTTCAAAATACCCAACTGTTAAACATCATTGAAGGAAATGAATTTTAACCCTGTATTGTTGTCTATCAGCACTTGTTTAACTTGGGTATGATATATTTGAACTTTGATATGGAGTTCAAGGTTATGTGGGTGACTAAGACCTTTATCATCCTTTTCAAAAAAGGTTACGTGATGTGGAGTATAAATATGGTTGACCATATCTTCAAATTTATCTGCATCAATGTGAGTAGGGATAGTAGCTACATGTAAATCTTTCTCTAAGATCTCCTTATGCAAAAGGGACAAATCTAGAAACTCAAAGATATAAATTTACATGGGGGTTCATTATAATTAATCCACAAGATTATAAATTGACTTATTAGTAGAAAACACTTTCTTAGATGAGGAGCACCCAACTTGTTTAGGATTGACTTGCTTAGCATTATTTTCAACATTAAGGACAACCTTGGGTTGTTTCCTAGGAACAATGTTTAGTCTCTCACCTTGAGAAGAAGAGGTGGGATTAGTGGCTCTTAGGATAACTTTAGGTCTTTCATCATCAATGTCATAGTTAGGCTCTTAATCATACTTATGCCTCATCATATAAAGGCTCTCATCAACTAGTTTGATCATGTGAATGACATTCCACATTGATATAGGTGCCATTGATCTTAGCATCATTATTATTGTTTGTATTTAATGTCTTCCCTTTCTCATACTTAGGGATAGGATCTTTTAAAACCTTATGATCAATATTCTTTACTAGCCCATCAATACCAACCTTTTCTTCATCAATGGGATCTTGTATAATATCTTTGAGCTTAAAATAATTATCTATGTTGTGACCTTTGTTCCTATGATAGTTTCAATAGTGATCATCTCTCCACCAAGGATATTTAACAATTGGATCATGAGGTCTCAAAATGTCTAGTAGTGCAATGATATTTTTGGCAAGAAATGCCTTAAGAATCACATCATAAGAATCCACCATAGGAGTGTACATGCACCTAGACTTAGGCTCATTGGAATCATTAGTCTTCATAGCCTCCTATTTTTTGTTAGCTAGGATAAAATTTTCTAAGTTAAATATGGGCTCTTTGATTTTAGGAACATCAACTACTCCATCTTTGTAAATATGTGACAAAAGGTTCACCTTGTTTTTTCTTAGTGTGGCATAAATCCAACATAGTAACATGATATTGTATGTTGTAAGAGTAATGTTGTATGAACCTTTGTAGATGCTTATCAAAAGACCTAAGAGGAGGTGAAATCTTGGTAAATCATTCCATAGCTTTCCCATTTAAACTTCTTGGAAAGAGCATCATAAGGTGTGCATCTTCATGTGTAAAGTCCATACTAAGTGCATAAGATTGCCTAACATGATCATGTGGATTTGCATTGCCATCATACTTATCATATTTAGGAATTTCCACATCTTTTTGGAAAGGAGTCATGTAAACTCTATTTTCAAAAGGAAGTGTACATATAGACTCAACAAATGAAGACTTTGGTTTCTCTTTTTCTTTTTCCATGCATGTAAACTTGTTTTACAACTCTTTGACCTGCTTCTTCAAGATCTCATTTTCAATTGGTTATCTCTTTTGAATAATCCTTTTAACATCAATACCATGGGGTATTTTTCATCCTCTAGAAGTCATGTCTGTAAAGTATCGGTCTCCATTTTTCTCTAGAGTATTAAGCATAAGCCTTTGAAGATAATCATCTTGTTGGAATTTAATGAGGTCCTTAATAGTAATTTTTGGATTTCTTTAGAATAACTAAGAGGGGGGGTGAATTAGTTATCCAAGGTCCAAAATTACAAATAAAACTTTCCACAGCTTAGTGAACCCATAAAACATTTTATCTTCATGCATGCATCCATACGATTATGCAATCACTTAAAACTTGTAGGTTACTACTAAATCAATCTACTGAAATGTAAACATGAAGCATAATAGATTCAATAACATACTGGACACAATGATTTACATGGAAACCCAATTTGGGAAAAACAACCATTAACATGCTACTCTTTCTCACTCTTTTGAAGTGATGCCCTATGAAAGGCCAACCCTAGTAAAGGTTATAATGCACACTATTAAATGTGGCCCTAATTTGAATCACCTTGTTATAGGACTTTAGACCATTCACTTGGAATATCACCCTATTAAAGGATTTACAAATGATTGTTAGGTCAACCTTAATCCAAAGGATTTACCCTAGACTGATACAATTATTAGAGAGTAATAGTAAGGCTTGATTTGATAACAACTTACAACTCCATTTGTAGATAATAGATCTCTAATTTAGTCCTCCATTCTTCTTAGCTTTCACACACTTCATCTCTAATAGCTTGTTCACCCTTCAAGCATCCATACAATTAAGCCTTGCTTAACTTGACAATGCAGACTCTTCACTTAGGTCACTAAATGAAGCAATACCCTAGACTCCTTGTCTTCCTTAAGTTCTTACACATGACAACCTTTGCTTCTAATCAACCATCCTTATAAATAGAGAATTAAGATATTTTTTCATTTATTGTACATCATCCAATTTAGGGTTAGGATAGATTAGGTAGGATTCAATGAATCTACCCCTCATTCCATTTCACTTCTAGAAACTTCTCCTTTAATCATATTTGAATTTGCCTCAAAATAGTTTACCTTGAATTATGTGCCACTAGTTCATCAATCTTATCTTTCGCATGGTTAACACAATCCAAGAAAAAAAACTTGTCAGCTCAGATCCATCGAATTCATGATTTTTCTAATAATGTTGACTCTTGGCATTAACTTGCTTCTGATGCTCTGCACATACTATATTGCTTAGCATCCTCTTTAAATTGCTCAGCACAAACTAAAGTTTACTAGTGCTTGACATCAGCTAAACTTTACTCGGCATCAATTGTTTCACTTGGCTTACACTAAAATAGACTTTTACTCAGCTCCAACTAATTTTCTACTTAGCTTGCACTAACTTTTCTTGGCACCTACTATCCACTCAGTCAAGCTTGGCAGACAAACTTTGTTTCACTTATTCTTCTAAACTTGCTTAGTGTAACCAACCTTTGCAACCTTAAGTAGATTATCAATGCACTACAATATCACTGTCTTAGCTAATTCTTGTACTCCTTTTCATATCATAACTCAACCTTTCCTCTAGGTGCTATTGTTACATCATTTGATCAAATCCTCTTCATCAATCAAATAAGTAATAGTACTTAAATCATATAAGCAATTGTCTTACCAAAAAATAGAAAATTTGACATTAGTGACAAAATAATGATTGAAACACATTTATCATACTTGTATCAATTTGTTTTCAACAATCTCTCTGTTTGGAATTGATGGTAAACCAAACTAACTAGGTTTAAATGGTAAGACCAACAAAATACCAAAAAAGAAAATAATTCCTTGTGTTGAAATCTCTCCCTCTATCAACAACTTTCATTTTCTGAATAGGTTACAAAATTCCATTCTATTCTAATCAATAGACAATCAACTCATCCTTATTACTCCCTCTACATTATCTTCCTCTTACTAGGTGGATGTAATCATCATATACACTTTCTTTCTTAGTAGTTATAATTTCTCCTTCATATTGTGTGTTAGGATTTCTACCTCTTTATTCAGTTCCTTTATGTGTTGTTAACAATGTCTATCTTCAATATCTCTTCTAATCAGTTGCTATCTCCCTCTTTGACAACAATGCCAAATACTTGTCATCTTAACATGTAGATATGAACTTCTTTAGTTTCTCCCTTTGTCACCTTGCTTATGATTGATTTTGTAGTTTCAGCTCTTTGATTACTTTATGTAGCTCCTAGAGTAAGATCCACTACATCAACGTGTAACATATGTCAATCAACTTATTTGATGCAAGGCACTCCTCTTTTTTAGATAGCCTTTGATAGGGGTATCACCCCTAGTTTACCCCTTAGATACTCATGAGCATCCTTAGGTAATGCTTTTGTGAAGATATCAACAATTTTCTTTTTTGTGTTAACATATTCCATCTTCACCTCTTTATCTTGAATTAATTCTCTCAAGTAATGATACTTGATTTCAATGTGCTTAATCTTTGTGTGCATCACAAGATTCTTTGATATATTTATAGCACTTGTAGTATCAAAATAAAGTATCACTAGTTCAGTGATCTCTTCCTTTATTCCTTTGAGTAGTTGTTTGATCCATATAATGTTTGTACAATTTACTACAGCAACAACATGTTTAGCTTTATCAGTAGATTAAGAAGAGCAATTTTGTTTCTTTCTAGTCCATGTAACTAGCCTCTTGCTTAAGAAAAATGCTCCTCCACTGGTGCTCTTTTGATCATCAATATTTCTAGCCCAATCAACATCAGTATAGGCTCTTAATTAAAATCTCTCATTTTTATTGTAGTATAGACCATATTCCTCTATTCCTTTCAGATATCTCAATGTTCTCTTTATAGTCATCAAATGATTCTCCCTGGGATTAGCAAAGAATCTTGCAACTATCCCTAAAGATAATGCAATATCAGGTCAATTGTGTACTACATATTGTAATTTGCCAATCATAAACTTGTATAATGTTTGATTCACCTAAGCTAAATCATCATTCTCTAACAATTTATGTCCTATTAGCATATGTGCACTTACTGGCTTGGAATCCTCCAATCTAAAAAAAATTAGTATCTCCTTAACATACTTTGACTAAGTGATGTATATACCATATTTCATCTAGTGTACTTGCAACCCCACAAAGAACTTGATCTCTCCAAACATAGACATCTCAAATTCTTGCTTCATTTCATTTTCAAAAACCTTACATAAAGAATCTTGACCTCCAAATATGATATCATCAACAAAAAATTTAGATAACCAAATACCTTTTCCTTTCTCTATCTTCATGTATAGATTGATGTTATCATCAGTCCTTTCAAATCTAATCTTCATAAGATAATTATGAAGTCTCTCATACCATGCTCTTGGTGCTTTCTTCAAACCATATAAATCTTTGTGTAATCTACATACCATGTTTTTATTGTTAACATAAAAAAATTCTTCTAGTTGTTCTATATAAAATTCTTCCTCTAATATACCATTCAAAAATTTAGACATAACATCCATTCGATAAACTTTGAAACCTTTGTATGTAGAATAAGCAAGCAGAGTTCTTACTCCTTCCAATCTAGCAACAAGGGAAAATGTTTCTCCATGGTCAATTCCTTCTTCTTGTGCATATCATTTGTAGACTAATCTTGCCTTGTCTCTTGTGACTTCACCATTTTCATCTAGCTTGTTTCTATATACCCATTTGGTGCCAATTACATTTTTGTCTTCTGGTCCAGGAACTAAAGTCCTTGTCTTGTTTTTCTCAATTCATTCAATCTCGTCTTCCATGGCTTTACTCCTATCCATATCTTTTAAGGCATCTTTCACTATTTTTGGTTCTTTCAATCTCAGCAAACATGTATCATTTCTCAACTTGTTCCTTGTCATTGGTCTAGTTGTTGGAAATATATGATAGGCTAAGTTACTAAGAGAAGAGGGGTGAATCAGTAACTATTAAAACTTAGTCTTTATTTACCAATTAGTCCTTCATGAGTATTCTAATCTAATTGCATGCATTAAAAATTGAAAGCATTAAAACATTCATAACTATTTGACACACAATATGATGACCCAGAAACTTTCCAAATAGAAAGTAAAACTAGGGTGAGGATGATACCCACAAGCTTTAGTACTATAGTATAAAGTTGGCCTATTAAGGCTTACAATGATCACATCTGATGATCTTCTCTATTAGGAACAATAAGGATTGTTAGGTCCACCTTGCAAAAGGATTTACAAACATACAATGAATTATATACTCAATAAAGAGATGTATAAAAAATTGTTAAGTCTACCTTGTGAAAGGATTTAACTGTTCCACTTGTTAGGCTAAACTAGTGGTTGATCTTTGATCTGCAACTTGATTTATTGAATGAGATACCTTTGAATGTAATGATCACCTTTCTATTATAGATAAATATTTGTTTCTCCTTATACTATTGTAGCCTTTTAGTTGGTACTTCTACTTAAGAATCTATTTTTGGATGTGATACAATACATTATATATGTGTGTGTGTGTGTGTGTGTGTGTGTGTGTGTGAATCCAATTTACAATTCGTCAAAGTTAGCTACAATACAAGTTTCACCAAAATACACAAAGTCAGCCCAATTGCAAGTACTCAGGTTCTAAAGACAAACTCGATGAGTTTTTGATGCTTGAAAACTATTGTCAATGCTCAACATCATCATGCACTTGGTAGACATAGAAGCTCAACTCATACTTATCACTTCCAAGTAGTCTAAACTCAGTCTACACTAGTGACACAAGGAACACTGTGAAATTCACAATATAAATTGAATCACTTGATTCATATTGCATAGCTCGATCAACACTATCACAATTATCTCAGTTCAAACTGAATCACTTGGTTGACATTGCATAGCTTGGTCAACACTATATTCACATCACTAAAACTACAAACTAGGTAACCACTATAGAACTCAGTGTGCACTAAGAAACTTGGTAAACATTATGAAGCTTGGTTTACACTGACAATCACCAACTTGGTAGTAACTTCTCAGTACAAACTAAATGATGTTTCTGGAACTCAGTAGCAGCTATAGAACTTGGTAGAGCCTAAATTACTTGGTTAACTATACAATAAGCTCAGTAGCTACTAGTTATCTAAATAAGTGTGTGTCACTACTAAATAAACTTGACTGTAATGTCAACAATCTCTCCCTTTGGCATTAGTGACAAAAACACTTATCAATCAAAACTGAATTCTCAAAGAGTTCAAAAATAGTCTTTAGTTTCCATCTTGTGTCTTCAACTCGGTAACATACTCTATTTTTAAGATTTTTCAAAATTGCTTTTGTAAGAGATGTTTATTTGAATATATGCACATGTATATGCATAATATCATTATGCTCCCCCATACATATATATTCAATATACATTATATACATCTTCTCATCTTCTCCCGTTTTATTGTATCATTATATATTACATCTTTTCTTTTTCTTTTTCTTTTTTTTACAATATGCTTTACATGTTATATACATCTTCTCCCCCTTTTTTACATAAATGAAAAAGGTGTATTTTACATGGTTATTCCAAAATGTGACAAGAAATTAGAATGTACTTTTAGAATGAGTGACATTGTCTTGTCCCAGTTTTCTTGCAACACATTGCTTGCATGTAATGCAATCTGCACTTCTACTGATAATTTCATCATGTGATCAGCAACAAACAATTTTTTATCATGGATGATAGTTTTTTCATGTGTAATATGTTTATGCAATGCATCCATGCTAGAAAGAATCATTCCTTGTATATCTACAAGTGTAGCCCTTATCCTGGCTTCTTCCCTTAGTAATTTTGCCTACATATTAGTTAGAAATCTGATGTTTGTATAGTGAGTAGAACTATAGCTTGGGTCAAGTGAGAGTTGGTGTGCACTTGCCTTCAAATATTTATCTATCTTGGAGATTTTATCTTTGATTTCCTATGTGAAGATAGATGTATCACAGAGTTTACCGAATAGAGAAGTCACATTTTTGGTAGAGGTTTCTAGTGAGCTAAGAATAGTAGACAAGTCTACTTGTATATAGAAATCTTTTGTGCTATTAGCTCCAATATGTTATTTTCAAATTTTTTCTTTGCTCTCTACAAAAATTTCTCTTGTACATTCAAATATTCATTGAATTTATAGACCACTTCTACTAGCTAAGCTAAAATAGGTTGAGAAGTATCAACCTCAGTACTAAGTGCCTCTGCAAGAATGTTCTTTGCATCTTCAAGCACTTGAAATTCTCTATTCCTTTCTTCTCTAAGCCTTTGTTGCTTAGCTTTCTTCTATAGAAGTTCTCCTATTATATGCATTTGATTAGGTTTTAAACTAGAGATATCCCAGTTTAGGATAACTATATCCTCATCAAGATCAATGTCTTCTTTCTTTTCTTTTCCTTTGCTAGAGACTTTTATACTCAGTTGAGGCTTACTCTCAACTATCTTAGTACTTATTATTTGCATGCTCAGAATAGAAATAATGGTGGAAATGGAAGGATTAGTAGTAAAAGTAGATATTGCACTTAATGAAGGAATACCTTATTGCTGAGTGACAAAAATTGATGGAGGAGGAAGTACAAACTACTCAGTAGATATAGTGATGGTCACTTCAATCAATGAAGTACTGAGCTAAATAGGTGCAAAGATTGGTTGAGTGCCTGTATTTTCAATGTTTGACACAACCAAATTGACAATAATTCTCTAAGCTAGATGGTCTTAAAGCTTTTCTTGAAGAGTGAGGAAGTGAGGTTATAACTACTACTACAATATTCTCAGGGTCGGTCTCCTCAATGCTCTGAATCTTAGGGAGATTCTCCTTGGTGGATTCCTATTCTTGTTCCTCATTATCTTTATTTTCATCATCATCCTTGTCACTGACATGAATAAAAAAATCACTCTGCTTATGACGATTGTAAATATTCTTCCATGTGTTAGTGGCATTCCTTACCACATGTTCAATGTCATTTTCTAATATCATGCAAGTTTTAAACTTCAAAGTAAGTTTCTCTTCATTTTTCTTCATGGACTCTTTCACTTCCTTGTCACTTAAGCTTGGCATGAGTTGCCTCAAGGTCTACTCATATATGTCTTTTGCAATTTTCTTTGCATGTTCCCATCTTGGCTTGATTTTCTCCATCAATTCATTGGGAATCTATTGTACAAGTTGATTTAGAGAATATTTCTATTTACTTATTTGAGACATAACCATGTCTTCAACTTTCTTTTTATCCTCTGTAGATCTAATTTCATAGCTCAATGATTTAAAGTTTTCCATGCTAGCTCCAGAATCAATTTCTTTTAGTTTCTCTTGGAATGTGGGTGGAGGCTATTTGAAAATCACATCTCCTACTTCTTCATCCAATTTAAATTTCTTCCTAGATGCCCTTCTTGTAAACACTATAGTATATGTCTTGGTAGGTTTGGTTATAATGACGTTACCTTTCTTCTTGACTGGCTCTTCTTCTTCATATTTTTCTTCATCTTCTACATCATCTTCTTCTATGTCATCTCCTTTACCTTCTTTCAATAGGAGAGTAGAGCTAGTGGCTTCCTATACCTTCTATGTCATCTTCTTTACCTTCTCCTTGATGGCTTCCTATTCTTGTTACTCATCATCTTTATTTTCATCATTTCTTTCTTCTTCTTCATCATCTTTTTCTTCTTCCTTCTCATCTTCATCATCATCCTTGTCACTGACATGAACAAAAAAATCACTTTGCTTATGACGATTGTAAATATTCTTCCATGTGTTAGTGGCATTCCTTACTACATGTTCAATGTCATTTACTAATATCATGCAAGTGTTAAACTTCAAAGTAAGTTTCTCTTCATTTTACTTGATGCACTCTTTCACTTCCTTGTCACTTAATCTTGGCATGAGTTTCCTCAGGATCTACTCATATATGTCTTTTGTAGTTCTCTTTGCATGTTCCCATCTTGGCTTGATTTTCTCCATCAATTCATTGGGAATATATTGTACAAGTTGATCTAGAGAATATTTCCATTTACCTATTTTAGACATAACCATGTCTTCAACTTTATTTTTCTCCTCTATAGATTTGATTTTATACCTCAATGATTTAAAGTTTTCCATGATGTCTCTAGAATCAATTTCTTTTAGTTTCTCTTGGAATGTGGTTGGAGGCCATTTGAAAATCACATCTCCTGCTTCTTCACCCAATTTTAGTTTCTTCCTAGATGCCCTTCTTGTAAACACTATAGTAGATTTCTTGGTAGGTTTGGTTATAATAACCTTATGTTTCTTCTTGATTGGCTCTTCTTCTTCATATTTTTCTTCATCTTCTACATCATCTTCTTCTATGTCATCTCCTTTGCCTTCTGTCAATAGGAGAGTAGAGCTAGTTTGTTTCACTTTAGCTATCATCTTTTTACCTTTATTGCCAGCCTGAGGAAGCTTTATTTCTAATTCAATTATTTCTTTAGCTTCATCATATGTTCCAAAATATGTGGCCTTTGGATCAAAAATTTCATTTAACAATGCCTCAATAATATCCCTAGTGTCATATATATTGACCTCATAACCTAGAGGCTTGACCCATACAATTCTCAATTTGGCTACTTGTATATACACTTTATCACAATCTACCATAAAAAAAATATCATCCTTGTAGTCTTCTACAAGTTTCTTTGGTATCCTAAATCTATTATTCATCTTATCCTTGAATGCATCAAAATAATTGTTTGTGATACTGACATAATTTTCTCCCATTTCTACTATGTACTTATTGATTTGATAAAGATTATGTACATCTTTTCTCCATACAATTGTACCATTTGAAGCGAAAAAAATTTGTACAAAGAAAAATAAATAGGTTAAGAGTGAAACAAACTTACAAGGTTTATTCTTTGATGTCTTGATGCTTTTCATATTTTTGTTGAATTGGTTCAACATCAACTTGGCAAGGTCAAAGGACATGTTGTTCTTGACCACTTTGAAAGTGAGATCCATAGCTTCACATGATACACTATTGAGTCGATTGGAATTGTATATCTTGTGTGTAATTATATGAATTCCAAATTTTAGTTCTATATCAGTAACACTACTAATCTTCATACCTATTATGTGCCATTCAGCAAGGGTTTTCTTCTCCAATTCCACTTGACTTAGGGTTTTGGTGGTTTTTACCTTTGTCAACATTGGAAGCCCTGTGATCTGATGAATCATTTTATTTGATATCAAAATAGGCTACGCCAACCATAATTTCCCATTGTGTACATGGCTAAGGATAAACATTATCCATTTTATTTGAAAATCTTAGGGCATGTGTGGAATGTGGGTCAAACCCTTTGCTTCTAGGTGTTGATGTTCTGGTTTTAACACACCATTCACAGATAGTTTCTCCAAACTTTCATCCATTTCTAGAGTTATTATGTCTTGGATAGAATGTCAAAAATGTGAGAAAATATCATTTATCAGAAGTACCTTTGATGGAATCTAAGATTGTTCTCTAGTGGGATCAAGTGTTTTTGCTATTGCCAGACTAAGCTTGAAATTAGGTGCCTTCCATTCAATGCCTCAAACCAACATTTCAGACCCTTTCTTTGTCTTGCTACTAGAGGATTCCATTGCTTAGTAGGGTTTGACAAAACATGGAAAAATTCAACAATAATTCACACATATCTCTTGGATGCATATAAAGTGCTCTTCGTAAATAGCTCTTGAAAATTCACAGTGATAAATGAATTAAATTTTGCCCTTTTTAACAAACTCAAATTTTCATCACCATAAATACCTAGTATGTTTGCTTGGTTGATGAAAAAATATCTTCCACTTGGCTTGAATTAATTACTTGGTAGGAACATTTTTTTGGAATTGCAATAGGAAAGGTAAACTTTTGGGGGCGATGAATAAGTAGTTTAAACTTGGACCCATAAAACTCTCACCACACATCCATCTCATACATTCAATGAGTAAACTAAAATAACATGTAAAGAAAATACATCTAAATCATGTAAGCACATAAGAAATCATACACATATGACACCAGATATGATTACCCAGAAACCCTCCAGTGAGAAGGTAAAACTAGGGTGGGGATGACACCCACAAATCTTTACTACTACAGTAATAAAGTGTATCCACTGAAGGTTACAATGTTTTGATAATGAGTCATGATCTACCCTGTGAAAGGTCTACCCTATTAAAGGCTTACAAAGACTATTAGGTCTCACCTTGTTATAGGATTTCAACAACCCATTAGAAGTTTTCCTTGTTGAAGGACTTTAGCTCACAACTAAGTAAGCACCCTATTTAAGGATTGCATACATCCTATTAGGACTACTCTGTTAAGAGATTTTGACTAAAATCACTTGTCAAAATGTCTCAGCTTTGATCCTGGGGTTAGCACTTTCTTTCTTGATAACAAATCACCTCTAAACAATCATCTTCTTGATCCTTCTTAATTAGATGTCTCTTTTTTATACCCTTTTCCTTTCCTCTATTCTGCTCTAACTATTTTGCAATGTTGTTTCACTTCATAACTTCTAAGCCACTTTGAATGCTCTATTTGTGCATGCAAACTTCTCTCTTAGCTCATTCAATTCCTTTCACTCATTCATTAAGAGTTTAGGGTTTCATCCTCCTTAAGAAGACTTAGTGATGTAGGGTTAGGTATGAATCTATAGCTTAGATTCATCTATTTGGCTATTTAATCCTTCCCATTTTTTGATTGGTTGGATGTAATTGCATAGAGAATCCAACTAGAGATTCATCCTTATCTTCAAAATATCAAAATTCAATCTTAAGTTGGCTCAAAAATGGTTTACATAGTTATTTGTACCATTACAAACAAATATGTCAAAACTGTGTCACTCGACATCTAAAGTCTCTGATGCTTGGCATACACTAATCTTTCTACTATGACTCTGCATCTATATTGCTTAGCATCCATTGTTTACTCAGCTCCTATTTCACTTGGCATGTACTATCTTCTCGGTACATGAGTGGCTTAGAACTCACGATGACTCAACATGGTCTAATATATACATATTGTGCTCGGCATGTACTACTAGTTTGACATGAACTAAGTAAATAACTTAAGTGTGTTGACACTCACTTGTCAAACCAATCTAAGATCAACAATCTTCCCCTTTGACATGAGTGTCAAAAACACTTGAGTATACATTATCATCCTTAATCTTATGAGCATAACATATCTCAACTTGGCTTATATACAAAACTTCAAATTTTCAAAAAAAATTAATCACTTCGATACCTTAAAATTTGATAACTCCCCCTAAGTTTATATGTCTATTATGTATCCAAAATTTGGTACGCCTGTTGAGTAAATGTGTCTCTACTAATACATTTTGACTTCATGTTGTTTTGTTGATACTCTTTCATCTGATACTTTTTATATGTTTTGATGCTTCTCTCTCTTTTCTTGTTCTCCCCCATTCTCTTATTTCATTCTCCCCCTTTGCTCTATATCTCTCTCAAAAATATGTCTCCCCCTTTTTGACACTTATGTCAATGGGCTATACACTTATTGTGTGTTTTTCTAGAAAGGATTTACGGACATACAATATCATATTAAGAGCTACATCCTAGTTCTCACATGCTACATCTAATGACTTGATTTGGATTGCAAGCTCGGTAGCAAGGTGGTCTAGACCATCTAAGCTAGAAAGAATTGGGTCTTTCTTCATTAAGGTTTCGGAATAGCTCAACTCCTTCTGCAAAATTTCCATATGGGGGCTGAGAGTTTCTTGGATGCTAGTTAGTTTGGCCCTTATGTTGGCCTCATCTATTATCAATATAGCTAACTCACTTTATGTTTGAAGCAGTGTCCTGAAATGCTTCTCACTCTGAGTTGGATTCGTTGGTAATTTTACACCTGATGTAGAAATTTGGCTCTCTAGACTTAGAATGTGACTTTTGGTCTCTTGGGTAAAGAGTGAGGGATTGCACAATTTAATGTACAATGAGAAAATGTCCTCAAGTACCTTCTTCGCATCCTCAACCTTAGTTGCCAATGCAACATGTGTTAGTGCTATGTCACCTAATATTTTCTCATTAACTTTTCTTTGGAACTTCTTTTCTGACCATTCAAGAAATTTGGTCCACTATATCTATCAGTTGGTCCATTAGTGTCTTGGTCTCATCAAGAGTTGGCAAACTAAATTCATCTAAAAAGATGTCTTTAATTTCTTGTAGTGCTTGCTTTTGCATGTGCTCCCTTCTAAGAAATTCCTGATGTTTTTTTCCTTGTTAGGGCCTGTTTTAATATGCCCATTTGTTCTATAGTAATGGTTTCATAATCAAACTTGGGAAAAATTATCTCTTCATCAAGGCTCACATCTCCATATTTCAATACTTCTTTAGCATTTGATGAACTCGAGCTCAACACTAAGATCTACAATGGAGAAACATTTGTGCTCGACTTCTAAAAAGTATGAATTGGTGGAGTGCCAGATATTGGTAAGGTTACTAGGGCTTGGATGGTAGTTTTCTCCTTCAATTGTGATGTCATCTCACTCTCTTTAGGCTTGCCTTGTTCTACCACAATGACCTGACTTGCACCTTGTCCTTGTGTTGTAGGTGCAGATAAGTCTATCTAACCTATTTCTACAGTAGAAACTTGTGCTTCCACTGTTCTTTTCTCTATTGCATCAACTTTTTTAGATGCATCTTATAGCATTTGGATCAAAGGTTGTACACTATTAACTAAAGGGATGATAGAAGGTTGTTCTTGTGGATTCACCTTTTCCCTTGCAACATCAGTCATTCACTTTTGTAGCTTATCCACACTGACCAAAATAGGATTATCACAAAGTTTAGCCTATAGTGTAGACTAATCTAAGATCTTCTTCAAATCATCTTCAGTAAGGGGATTGATGTTCTAAGTTGATAGATCAAAAAAATTCTTGATAGTTCTTGTCTCAGTAATCTCACTTGTGACATGTGGAGGACTGACACTTGGCAATTGTATGTCTTGCACACTCTATTCTTTTGGCTTCTCAGGCTTAGCTATTGCCTTGTCATCTACTTGCATTTCTATTCCTCCTCCAATAGTGTCACCTTTGTCACCATCCTCTTCATCATCCTTTACTTCAATGGGTTCTTCCTCTCCTTCCTTTATTATTGTCAACCCATAAGTTTCCACATCTGAGTGGTCTTCTTGACAACATCCTCAATGTTGTTTTGCAAAATGTTGAAGGCTCTATATTTAGGTACAAACCTAACTGTATGCTTCTTTACAGCCTTAGCAATTTGTGCCTTATTTAATTCAGGCATCACTTGGGCTAGAAATGTTTCTTTAATTTTTCTCTCCAAGTTTAGACAATAGTGTCATTTCTACTCAACTTTGTCACATAGACTCTTAGGCATTGAGTTGGTAATCTCTAGTGGAGTTGTCTTGAATTTTTCCCTCATGGCATATATGGCCTCCTCCACTTGATTTTTCTCTACTTTACCCAAATTATCAAAATCAACATGACCAAATCCTGATAGGTCTACACTATTTCTAACATTTTCACATAAATTGTCAAGATCTGAAAGAAGATTATGACTCACCACCTTAAATTGGCTATTATCATCTAATTCTATTTTCTCTTCATCAAACTCAGCTTGTGCCACATACTTCCTTCTTGGTCTCTTTTTCTCTTGACCTCCTTGTTTTGCTTGTTTTGTCTTTTCCTTGGCCTTTTGTGTAGTTGTGTGTGTGTTGGCTCTTGTGGTAGGTACAGTGGGCTTAGGCTAACTTGATTTGGCTACCTTCTTAGCTTTAGTCACTGGTTAGACCTTAGCCTTCCTCTTCTTTGGCTCACTAGGAGTAGGTGCTTCCTTAGCTTCTTCTCCCTTGGCATCTTTAGTCTCCTCCTCTTCTTCATCTTCTCCCATACCCTGAGTTAATGCAAGAGGTGATTGTGCTTGGGTTTCTTCTTCCTCTTCTTCCTCTTCTTCTTCTTCTTCTTCCTTCTCAGCACCCTCTCTGAACTTGGTTTACATTTCTTCACTATCTTCTCCTTTTTCTTCAAAGCTAAAGTGGTCTTCAATTCTATGGTAATTTTGGACTTTACCATCTCATAATTTCCAAATACTTTTATAGTTTTATCTACCTCTTCTACCAGTAAAGTTGTTATAGCTACAGAGGCTTCATCCACATTGATTTCATAACCTAAGGGTCTCAACCATCTCACCCTTGGTGTAGCAGCTTGTACAAATGTGTAATCAACATCCATACGAAAAAATACATCATCATAGTGTTTCTCAACTAAGGATACTGGTAATCTCAATCTTTCCTTCATTGACTTCTTGAAATCTTCAAAGTAACTTGTCATCAAAGATTCAAAATTCTCTCCTAGTTACTCAATATACTCACCAATCTGCACTGCTATTGATCTATTGGTTTTCCATCCCACATTGCCAAATGAGGGGAATGCGCTTTTCACATAAAATAATATACAAATTAATATGGAACCAAATTTACATTGTGAACTCTTAATTTTTTTAATTGCTCCAAGATTCTCCATCAATTTTTGTAATTGTAGCTCTACTAGATCATATGTGTGATTTTTCTTTACAATTTTGTATCCGACATCCACATATATACACGGCACACTATTTAATCTACTATATTGATAGAACTTGTGTGATATTACCTTTATAAAAAAGTCTATCCATGGATCAGTGATTGTATCTATTGTCATGCCTCTTGTTCCAAACAACTCTAGTATTCTTCTCAATCACCTCCTTTGAATCACTTCTCAATGTCTTAGGTTGATCTAGGGTTGGGTAACCAGTAACCCTATGAATTATTCTCATAGTAATTTTGATATGTCCATTTTCCAGCCATAATGAACCATCATGGATTTGGCTAAGCACTATCCTAATCCACTTTGTACTAAATACATTCAAAAAATCTAGGGCTCATGTTAATCCCTTCCTCTCAATGGTTTTGAAATCTTCCTTTAAAACACCATTATCATAGAGTTTGTTATATGCCTTCCTAATCTCCATGTCACCAATGCTACCAATCTTATAGTTATGGCATTTTCTTATGTCTTGTACCATTATGACATTTAGTGGAATCATTGATAATGCACTAGAAGGATCTTGCTTATAAGAAATATCAAGAATAGCTTTGAAAATGGGTTGCTTAACCTCATTACTTACTAATTGAACATTCAAAACTTCCTTTCCCTCTACATTCTTTGAACTAGATGCCATAATGTAAAATTAGAGTTTACAAAATTTAAACTGCGTAGCTTGGCTCTTGATAAATACCTTATGAAATCTATCAAAATGGCATAGAATTGTAGCTAAAATCTTTTGCAACTATTTGGAATGGATTTCCAGATTGCCTTCTACTCTCCTCACTCTTTCTCGAATTTGAAATGATGAAAAATGAGCTAAAATTGATCAAATGCCCTTTGAAAACCTTGTAATAAATGTTGAGTGCTTACATAGTTGTAAGCTTAGCATCAACCAATTTCATGCTCACTTGGCATCCATTAACATTTCAAGCACTTGGCATCAACTAGCCAGTTTGTACGCTTGGCATCTTCTAGTATTCCACATGACACACATAGAAAATATTTCATGCTTGGCAACAACATGAAAAACTCAAAGATTTATCTTGGATTCCTAACAACATCTCACATCTTTATTCATGCTAATGTAGTCATTTCAATACTAGATTCCTTTGGAACTGATGTATGATATAGCTTTTTAAATATTAGTCCCACATACCTTTTGATTGCCTAGTTTGATGAGGTGTGATCACATAACCCATTGGGTGAAGTGACCCCTTCTCCATTTGATGTGTTGGAACCATCCTTCTTTTTCCATGTCTTATTTGTCTCTCTCTGTTGTATTCAATATTTGCCTTGCCTTTGCCTTTATCAAATTTACAACTTGGTGCCTTTGACCTAGTCAAACAATATCTACTAATGTGACTAGTCTTCAAATAGCTAAAACATGTGGTTTGACTTAACCACCTTTTGTAGTTACCACTGAAGTGTGTCCTAATAAAATTCTTAGGAACATGTACATATTCTTGACAATAATGATAGCTATATCTTGTATTATAATCCTATTTGTAAGAGTTTTCATTGTCCATTACCTTTGTTTTCCTATTTGATGACCACATGAGTTTGGATCTGCATTCAAAAGCTCTATTTCCATACTTATGACAGTTGTAGTGATAAACTTCAAATATTTGTGTCTACATAGTCTTGGTTTTGCACTTGTGTGCCTGATGACCTTTCTTGTTGCACTTATGCCAATGAACCGTGCTCTTATGATTGACATTCTATTTTGTAGTCTTGCTCCTACACACATTAGTAGTATGTCCTTTCTTACCACAATTGTGACAAGTAGGTTTTCACTTCTTACCTTTGTTGTTCATTTCTTCTACACTTTTGGATGACTCTCCTTCTTCAGTACTTGTGTATCCCTATCCAAATGTATCATTATTTCATTTAGGGGATCTCAATAATTGCTCAAAGTATTTGATGGCTTTATTTGGCTTGTTAAAACTTTTAGCAAATTACTTTTCCCTCTTCAGGTCACTCTGCAATTGTTCATTCTACAACTTCAATGTAGTTATCTCAATGTCCTTGACATTCAATTCATAGTTGGCATTCATCATTTGACTTAGAGAATCCAATTGCATGTTGGAGATCTTGGTTAGCTTTGATGATTTCTCTTCTAGTCTATTTGCCAAAACTCTTTTGTCTTCTTCAATCATAGCATTGTCTTCCATGGCTTTCTTCTTTTTTTTAGTCACATCACATAGCAATATAGCTTGTGATTCTTACTCTAACTTAAGATTTTTGATTTTTTCAGCTTGGGTTCTATTCTTTTCCATTAGATCTACAATTGTTGCATCAAATTCATTTGATTCTACATTTGCAAATAGCTTAGTAGTGTATATCTCTTTGTATTGTGTATCATTCTCTACAGTAGCAATTTCCTTCATTCTCTTCAAAGAATGCATTAGGTCTTCTCTTACTTGATTTAGTTGATGTAGAACGAGATGTATTTCAATCTCCTGATTCTCAATATTCTTTCCCAACTTGTTGACTTACATTTCAAGATCTTTCCTCAAAGCTACAAAGCTTCTCTTTCAGAGAACAAAGTTTTGATACCAGTTGTTGGAATTACAATAGGAAAGGTAAACTTCTATGGGGGGGGGGATCAATAGTTTAAACTTTGACCCATAAAACTTTCACTACACATCCATCTCATACATCTAATGAGTAAACTAAAATAACATGTAAAGCATATATATATCTAAATCATGTAAACACATAAGCAATCATACACATATGACACTAGATATGATTACCTAGAAACCCTCTAATGAGAAGGTAAAACTTGGGTGGGGATGACACACACAAATCTTCACCACTATAGTAATAAAGTGTATCCAATGTAGGTTACAATGTTTTGATCATGAGTCATGATCTACCCTATGAAAGGTCTACCCTGTTAAAGGCTTACAAAGACTGTTAGGTCTCACCTTGTTAGAGGATTTCAATACCCTATTAGAAGTGTTCCTTACTAAATGACTTTAACTCACAACTAAGTAAGCACCCTATTAAAGGATTTCATACAGCCTATTAGGACTACTTTATTAAGAGATTTTGACTAAAATTACCTATTAGAATGTCTCAACTTTGATCCTATGGTTAGCACTTGCTTGCCTGATAATAGATTGCCTCTAAACAATTGTCTTCTTGATCCTTATTGATCAATTGTCTCTTTGTTGTACCCTTTTCCTTTCCTCTATTCTACTCTAACTAATTCTAAAATATTGTTTCACTTCATAACTTCTAAGCCACCATAAATGCTCTATTTGTGCATGCAAACTTCTCTTTTAGCTTCTTCAATTCCTTACATGCTCGCTCATTCACTCACTCACTCACTAAGAGTTTAGGGTTTTGTCCTCCTTAAGAAGACTTAGTAACTTAGGGTTAGGTATGAATCTATGGCTGAGATTCATCCATTTTACTACCTAATCCTTGCCATTTTATGATTGGCTGCATGTAATTGCATAGGGAATCCAACTAGAGATTCATCATTATCTCTAAAATATCAAAATTCAATCTCAAGTCGGCTCAAAAATGGTTTACATAGTTGTTTGTTCCATGTTACAAACAAATATGTCAAAACTATGTTACTCAGCATCTAAAGTCTCTGATGCTTGGCATACACTAATCTTTCTATTGTTACTCAACACCTATATTGCTCAACATCCACTATTTACTCAGCTCCTATTTCACTTGGCATATAAAATCTACTTGGCACTTTAGTGACTCGGCACTCACTATGACTTGGCATGGTCTAATATATACATGTTGTGCTCGACATGTACTACTAGTTTGGCATGATCTAAGTAAATAACTTAAGTGTGTTGACACTCACTTATCAAAACTAATTTGAGATCAACAAAATTCATGACTTAGTTTCCACATACTGAATTAGTTACTCCTAACCTTGCTCAATAATGTTCAAAATCCTTGAGACACTTGATGATCCCTTTACATCTTGAATGTTGATATGGATCTTTCTTTCTTGGTGACTAGAACTGATGTAGGATGTCTATTTCAGAATCTTAGTTCTAATTATCCTTGTGGTACATCAAGTTGAAATGCTTGAGTCATCCAATTCTTGAGTGACATGTGCTTCATTGCTCAAACTTGTATTCTCAAAAGATTTTGGAATCCACTGCTATCTCATTTTCTTTCTAATGCTATTAGCCTTGGCTTTCTTTTCATCTTTAATTCTTCCAATGTTTATATAGTTCTTGGCAAGATGACCAAGTTCTATACAAATGAAACAACTTCTAGTGGTGTCTCTTTTCCTCATGTGAAGTTTTACATAATTTATTCCAATGTGTCCAAATTCTCCATAGTAATGACATCTACACCAAGTGTTGTAGTCCCAACCAAATATAGCTTTTACAATCTATTCTGCTAGATTTAATATCTTAGTTTTGCATTTAGAAGATTTGTGCCCATGCTTCTTGTAATTGTGACATTTGCCCTCAAATTTAGGTTTCTCTTTGCATTCATTGGATCTATGACCATGCATATTGCAATTGTAGCATTTAGCATTTTCTATTGAATTTAGCTTTACCATTACTCCAACATTTATTTGATGCATGATCTAACTTACCATAGTGACTACAAGTAGGTCTTTGATTCTTTTAAGCTCCTTGCTTGGATAATTTACCTTCTTCTATATATCTAATTCTTACTTTGCCCTTTTTTCTGTATTGAATTTGCTCATTCAATTGATCCATGCCTGCTTGAAATTTCATCATCCTTTTATTGGTTTGCTTTTTGGCATTTAGATCATTCTACAATCTCTCATTCTCTAATCTTAGATTCATGATTTCTTCATTTTCATTAGTAATTTGATCAATGAAGTCTTTCTATTGAAGGAATAGATGTTGAATTTCATTATTCTTTCCTACTAACTCTTCTTTTATCTTGTTTTTCTCTTCCATGACTTCACACAATCTTACTAACTAAATTTCTTTCTCTCTTTTCAGCTTTCTTACTTCTTCTTGAAGTGTGTCATTCTTTTCTAATAGGTCTTTGATTGCTTCATTAGCTTCATCTAAATTACTTTCTGAATGAATATCCTCAATTCTTTCTTCAATGTAGAGTTTTTCATTCATCTGTACTATAAGATTTTTTCTTCCTTTCAAGGAGTAAGAGAGTTGCTCTTTTTCCTTCTTGATTTTCCCAATAGCCAATTCTAATTCTAGGTTTTTATTGTCAATAACCTTATCAAGACTAAATACCTTCATTGCCTCTAATCTTTGCTCAAGCTGTTAAACTTTTTCTCTGAGAACATAAAGATTTGATACCAATTGTTGGAAATATATGATAGGCTAAGTTATTGAGAAGGGAGTGGTGAATTAATAACTATTAAAACTTAATCTTTATTTACCAATTATTCTTTCATGAGTATTCTGATCTAATTGCATGCATGAAACACTAAAAGTATTAAAACATTCATAACACTTTGACACACAATATGATGACCTAGAAACCTTCCAAATAGAAAGTAAATTGGGGTGGGGATGATACCCACAAGCTTTAGTACTATAGTATAAATTTGGCTTGTTAAGACTTGCAATGATCACTTCTAATGATATGCCCTATTAGGAGCTATAAGGACTACTAGGTCCACCTTACAAAAGGATTTACAAACATACAATGAAGTATGCACTTGGTAAAGAGATTTACAAAAGACTGTTAAGTCTACCTTGTGAAAGGATTTAACTATTCCACCTATTAGAATGAATCAATGGTTGATCTCTAATCTACAAGTTGATTTGCTGAATGAGATTCCTTTGAGTGTAATGATCACCTTGTTATGATAGATAAATCTCTGTTGCTCCTTATATTTTTGTAGCCTTTAACTTTGCACTTCTGCTTAAGAATCTTCTTGTCATACTATTTCTATCTATCTTTGGATGTGATATATATATATATATATATATATATATATATATATATATATATATATATATATATATATATATATATATATATATATATATATATATATATATATATATATACCAATCCAATTAACAATTCATCAAAGTCAGCTACAATACAAGTTTCACCAAAATACACAAAATTGGTCCAGTTGTAGGTACTTGGGTTCTAAAGACAAACTTGGTGAGGTTCTAATGCTCGACAACCATTGTCAACGCTTGACATTGTCATGCAGTTGATAGATGTAAAACCTTGGCTCATACTAATCACTTCCAAGTAGTCTAAACTCAGTCTACACTAGTGACTTAGTGAACACTATGAAACTTGACATATAAATTGAATCATATGATTCATAATACATAGCTCGATCAACACTATCACTATGAGCTTGGTATAAACTAAATCACTTGGTTGACACTACATAGCTCGATCAATAATGGATTCACATCACTAAAAATATGAACTCGGTAACCACTATAGAACTTGGTTTGCACTGAGAAACTCAATAAACATTATGAAGCTTGGTTTACACAAACAATCACCAACTTGGTAGTAACTACTTGGTAGCAATTGTAGAACTCGATGGAGCCTAAATTACTTGGTTATCTATATAATAAGCTCAGTAGTTGCTAGCTATCTAAATAAGTGTCTGTCACTAATAAACAAACTTGACTATAATGTCAACACTAGCATCTTTATCTCCAATGATTTGTGTAGCAGGATGATGTCTCTTGACATATTTAGAAAATCTTGGTTCAGCTCTAGTTTCTTCATTTTTTCTTTCAACCTTTGAGTCACTATGTACATCTCTATCAAGTAGTTTGGAATCTCTCTCATGTACACTAATCTTAGAATCAAAATGTATGTCAACTTTATTCTATAACTTGGCACCTAAAGGTAGCTTGGTTCCTAAATACAACTTGGCATTCATAGTGTATGACTCGATAGTCACTTAAACTTGTGTGTTTGTAACTTGATTTGCAACATCTTCTTTAGTAGACATACATTCATAAAAATATACAAATGATTTTTATTCTTTTGGTTCCTTCATAGGTTCAGCCTCATATACTTCTATACATTTGTCAAATTTCACATTTGCACTTTCCACAACTTTGTTAGTGTTAGTATTTAAACACTTATAAGCTTTACTTCTTGTGGAATAACCTAAGAATATACATTCTTCACTTTTTTCATCTAGTTTACCATTCCTAAAATCTTTGAGAATATAACATTTGCTTCCAAATACCTTAAAATATTTTACATTGGTTGAGTATCCATACCATAGTTCAAAAAGTGTTGAATGGGTACCTTTCTTGACTTGTACATAGTTCAAGGTATAGATAGTTGTACTTATAGCTTCTTTCCAGTATTTCAAAGTAACATTTTTCTCCATCATGAGTGTCATAGCATAGTCTATTATAGACCTATTCATCCTTTCAACAATTCTATTTGTTGGAGGGGTTCTAGGAGCAGATGTCCATCTTTTGATTCATTTTTCATTAAAAAACATCTCAAACTCATTTGATGTAAATTCTCCTCCTTTGTCAGATCTCAAACATTTCAGACTTTTACATATTTCTTTCTCAACTCTTGCTAAGTACCACTTAAACATTTGCAAAGTATCAAATTTTTGTTTTAGAATCACAATTGTCATCATTCTAGAATAGTCATCAACAAGTAGCATAATGTACTTATCTCCTTTGTAGCTTTGCACTTTAATTAGTCCACACAAGGTAGTATGAACAATCTCTAGTATTCCTTTAGAGGTATGAATTTTACTCTTAAAATGTGACTTTGTCATTTTGCCTAACTAACATTTTTTACACACTATATTATTAGGCTTCTTCAACTTAGGAAAACCTCTAACTTTTATCATGTTACTGATACTAACCAAGTTATCAAAATTAACATGACATAACCTCTTGTGCCATAACCACATATCATCAAATTCTACAACTAAACAAGTAGCATCCTCTATATCAAGGTATAATAGATTACTTCTAGTTTGATCACCCTTTCCAATTAGTTTTCCATCAATACCATATATCTTAGCAATCTTTTTTTTCAAACTCAACCTCACATCCTAAATTATTTAGTGGTGACACACTCAATAGATTATAGTTAAGTCCTTCCACATAGTAAGCATTGTCACATAAAATCTTTTATGTGAGTTTGATAGAACCTTTTCCTTTTATCAAACATGGTGCATCATTACCAAATCTTACACTATTTCTATCATAACAATTCAAGGTAATGAACTTACTTTTGTCTCCATTCATGTGATGTGAGCACCAACTATCAATGATCCATCTGTCATTCTTGTTCATTAAAGACACAAGTGTCATTGCCTCATCTTCATCAGATTCATCCTTCATTCAACATACACCACTTCATCATCATGTTCATCAAATTCATCTCTTGTTTTCTCTTTAGCAATGTAGCAAGACTTCTTGCCTTTGTCTTTGTAATCTTTGGTGTATTCATCTCTTCTATTTTTGTACTTGTCACCACTTCTATAGTTCTTCTCTGGACATCTAGCAGCAATATGACCATCCTCATTGCAATTGAAACAAATAATAGATTAAACTTGCATTTACCTCTATGAAATCTCCTTGCCAGTAGTGCTTCTAGTTGATCTACATCCTCCTCATTTGTCTCACCATCACTAGACACATATTTTGTCTTTTTCTTCCTCACGTTAGGTTCTTTCGATGACAACTTATCTTTGAAAGTAGATTCAATATTTTTAGGTTTGTAATTATCAAATTTATATAGCTAAAAAGCAGTGAGTCTACCTATCAAACCTCCCTGGTATACATCTCAATTCTTGTAATGTAGAAACTCTAATAGCATATATAAGTAGCAGTGTTCTTAAAACTTTTCTTAGTATCGTATCGTAATCTATTGTATCAATAGATCCTCGTATTACATTAACAACATCTTTTATCATTGAGCAATATTGAGCAATATTTTCACCTTCTTGCATTCTCATATCATCAAACTTACCTCTAAGACTCTTAGATTTGGCTCTAGAACATTCTTGTCACCTCCATAGATAGTTTGTAAAACATCCCACATTTTCTTTGCACTGTTAAGACTTTTGATATCATCAAACTCGGCATAGCTTAGGGTAGAGGCAATCTCCAACATAGCTTGGTTGTGTTCTTTCTTCTTTTTCAAATCCTTAGTAGTTAGGGATCTAGTAGGATCAACATGCTCAATAGTAATGGTAGATTGTACATGATCTCCAAGTCCTCCAAGATGTAGCTTCATTAGACTTTTCCATGCAGGAAATTTATCTCTATTAAGCTTTGGTACCTCTCTTTTTGACATCTTGATCTTTGTGCTTCTAGTACCTTCAAACTAGTCCTCTTAAATAGATGACTCTAATACCAATTGTTGGATTTCTTTAGAAAATTTGATTTTGGTGGGGGGGGGGGGAGGTGTGGGGGTAAATCAGTTATCTAAGGTTCAAATATAAAAATAAAACTTTTCACAGCTTATTGAGTCCATAAAACATTTATCATCATGCATGCATCCATAGGATTATGCAATCACTTAAAACTTGTGGGTTACTATCAAATCAATTTACAGAAATATAAACATGAAACATAACAAATTCAATAACACACTTGACACAATGATTTACATAGAAATTTAATTTAAGAAAAACTGCCAGTAACATGCTACTCATTCTCACTCTTTTGAAGTGATGCCCTATGAAAGGCCAACCTTGTTAAAGGTTACAATGCACAATGTTAAATGTGACCTTGTTAAAGGATTTCAATCACCATATTAGGAGTGAGCCTTGTTAGAGGGCTTTAGACCATTCACTTGGAATGTCACCCAGTTAAACAATTTTAAAATGACTATTAGGTCAACCTTAATCCAAAGGATTTACCCTAGACAGATACAATTATTAGAGAGTAATAGTAAGGCTTGATCTAATAACAACTTACAACTCCATTTGTAGATAACATATCTCTATTTTAGTCCTCCATTCTACTTGGCTTTCACACACTCCAGCTCTAATAGCTTGTTCACCTTTCAAGCATCCATACCATTAAGCTTCCTTCCTTAGCTTGCCAATGTAGACTCTTCACTTAGGTCACTAAATGAAGCAATAACCTAGACTCCTTGTCTTCCTTAGGTTCTTACACATGACAACCTTTTCTTTTAACCAGTCAACCCTATAAATAAAGAATTAAGATATTTTTTCATTCATTCTCCATCGTCCAATTTAGGGTTAGGATAGATTAGGTAGAATTTAATGAATCTACCCTTCATTCCATTTTACTTCTAGAAACCTCTCCTTTAATCCTCTTCGAATTCACCTCAAAATAGTCTACCATGAATTTTGTGGCACTAGCTCATCAATCTTATCTTCCACATGGTTCACAGAATCTAAGAAAACAAACTTGTTGGCTCAAATTGATCAAATTCATGATCTTTCTAGTCATGTTGACACTTAGCATTAAATTTCTTTTATTGCTTAGCACATACTGCATTGCTCAACATCCTCTATAAAATCACTCAACATGAAGTAAAGTTTACTGGTGCTCAAAATCAACTAAACTTTACTCAGCATCAACTATTTCACTCGGCTTACACTAAAATATACTTTTACTCAGCTCCAACTAATTTTTTGCTTGACTTGCACTAACTTTTCTCAACACCTACTATGCACTTGGTCAAGCTCGGCAGACAAAATTTGTTTCACTTGTTCTTCTGAACTTGCTTAGTATTACCAAGCTTTGCAACCTTAAGTAGATTATCAATGCACTATGATATCACTGTCTTAGTTGATTTTTATATTGGTATAATTTTTTATAGTACATAATATTTTCAAAATATGTGTGAAAAAATATGTAATCCTTGTGTCCTACAAATTAGGGTTTCTCTTCTTATCATTTTTCAAAATGTTGTGTTACCCTAGTTATGACCTAATTTCTATGTTGTTTAAATTTTATTAAATTCTAAAGGTTTGTCATCAACATAGACATTAAAATGTCCTACGTATGTTAAAACCCTAGGTTTATCTTCAATTTTTCAAAAGGGTTTGTTAAATTCCCAAGTTCCTCTCCTTTATGGTTTTACGGTGTTGGGGATGCCCGTATAAGTGTTGTGCTCTCTTTCTTTTGTTTCTGTGATCACACACTTCACTGAATGATGTAAGGGCATAAAGGAATTTTTAGTTTATGGGTATACAGTTGTGTAACTCATAACCATGAAGTGATAGACTTTGGAGCTTTTTGGTCATACAATTGATCCTTGGGGGAAGGTGTGTAAAAGGTTTGCATATATTATAAATTTTGACTTATGATTCCACGGTGATGAGTTAGCCCAAATGAACGAAAGATTTTCATTAAGGTATCTTTGACCTTTTTTTTTAAGCGTATGAGCGTAATAAGTTTTAAATTGGTTATGTCTATTGATTTACAAGGGTACGAGTAACAAGTTGAGAGGATGGTTGAAAATGTGTATGGGTTTGATTTACACTTTCACATTTTGTTGAACGGCATTAGGGCATAAAGGCTCATGATGGCATAAAGGATATCTCACAAAAATATTAAAATGGGTTTTACAGTTTTATGCACAAGGGAATCTCATAAGAGCAAAGAAAGGTTTTATTTTGTTTACATGCTTCCACTATTTTGGTTTGCAAAAAACTATAAAGTGATGTCATACAGAGGAATATGTCGTGTGGGACCTGAAAAATTGCCACTTGGGCCCTGAGAAGAATGAATCAGGTTGTGACATGTCACATATGTTAGATGGGCCCAACCCACATGGAAGGTAACTTAAGTCATTCATTTTTCATGTGCTTAAATCAATGGTGATGCTTTTTCTAAGATTGATTTGGGTCATTGATTTGTTGAAAGAAAATTTTTCCCTTACGCTCTTATGTTTCCAAGCATACCATGTGGATGAAGAGGTGCTTCATGTCTTTCTCCGTCGATACAAGATTGGTTTAGTGTATGAGAATAAACGGTAAAATGAGGAATGAAATGAATGCTTTAAGCTAGTACAAGATGCATTGAAGCATAAACATGTAAAGATATGTTGAGAGGGTTTGAGATCTTACGAAGAAAGGGGCCACGTAGGAGCATAAAATGGATTGCTAGGCTATTCTTAAAGAGTGCTAACACTTTTATGCTTATTGTTTTCTGAATAATGAGTGGATAAGCATAAGGGTTTGAAAATTGTATCTTTGGAACTACAAGAATAGAAGAGTTGAAGGTAAAGGTTCAAAGCCTAGAAGAGGAAGTTGCATCTTTCAATGACCAACTCAAAACTACAATAGAGACCGAACATGCACAAGGGAGTGTGGAAGAGGTTAGGCACACTATTGAAGTAGAAGTCCAAATAGAGGATATACTCATAGGGGTAACATTGCCAACACCAGTACTAGTGGTAAATGTGGAAGGTGAGGTTCCTCAATCTAAAAGTGCACCAAAAATGGGTATAATGTTGAGTATGCTAAATCACAGGCTAAGCATCTTGAAGAGAATCTCTCAAGATGCATATAATGCATTCACCAACTTTCAAGCTATTGACCAAATGTACAAAGAAGCAGTAGGTTGGCTTGACCCTATTTTCTAGCAATGGGGACCTTACATGCAATTTTTTGATAGACTGATACCTCTGCTAGCTAAGAAGCTAGATCTTCCTAATAAGGTCACTTCTATTCAAAAGGGTATGGATAAAGTAAAGGATTTGTTACAGTGCTTTATAGGAAAATTGGAAATCATTCAGAATAAGATGAAAGTATTGGTCAATGGTTTTTAATCCTTAATCCTTTCTATCCTTAATTCTGATAGCCAAATAAAAGACCGGAATGAATGGTCTAGTTCTTTTGACCATATTGTAAACTTGCCATAGGTGGTATCCATTTTTGAAGGTGACACTAATGAGTTTTCTTTTAATGAACTCATTGATACTTTGTTCAAGATTGAAACTAAAATGAATAAATTCAAAATAGAAGGGAAAGTAGTCATAGATGCCAAGTGGCAAAAGTTTGTTGGTGAACTAACAATCATCAAAGCATGCGAGTGGCCAACAAAAAGAGAAGTCATTGTATGGGAGGCAGTTATAGAAATAAAAGCTTTACCAATAGGGGGTAGTTGAAGAAGAGGACAAAATTGAAGATTCGATGCACCAACTATCATATGAAATTGTTTCTATTGTTTCTTTTTCTTATGGATATAAAGATATTTTGAAAAGGTTTGTTGTATTCCCTGTTACAAAGAACACCTATCAGTCACATTTTTCCCTTTTCTTGTTGCAACTCATGCTTATATAAATGAGTTTCCAAGGCATTGTGAGGGGTCTAAGAGTGGTATTTTTGCTTTATTCAGGAAAAGTAGTGTCAGTCTGTTGGTGTTTTTGAAAAACTACTAAGCAACAAAATGCTCAATACAAAAATGACATCACTCACACAATCTAAATACTAGCCAATTCCTACTAACAATTGTATGTGCAAACCATTTGGACCCAACTTCAACAAAACCAAGGGTGGTTTTCTACTCTTTAGGCTCTGCAAAACCAAGGTGGGTATACCCAAGGATGATTCAAGACTGGAAAACATTGTATGAGGATTATTTTAGTTTCATTCTGATTCTCATCTCAAATCCTCAAATACATGCATAATTCATGACAATTTGAACAACACATCCCATATAATAGATCTGGCCAAAATTCTTCTATAGGTCTATACGTGTTTTGAGCAATAGTGGCTAACTGAAGCTAAAACATTCCATGTAAACAAGTATTGGTCAACTTTGAAGATCTACAAGAAATAAAAGTAAAATTGATTATAATTCTACATTTGAAAACCATTTATGACATATTTCTCTTCTAACTGAATCAATTTGACCAATGCCTAATCCATTGGGGTTCAGAGTCTATAGCAAATCCTTACATCTAATTTGTTGCCTTACAACAAATATTATCAGCAATTCTTATCAAAATTCATCATTCAAAAAAAAATCCTTTCTACTAATATAGCAACATTATCAAATTCATCAAAGCTTTTACTTAATCCATTGAACTAATAGCAGTGATGAACAGATATACAACCTAACTGGATTGCATTCAATTTCACAAGCTTTTACTCATACAATATCAAGATAACCAAGTAATCAAAAGGAGACAAAATTCAAAAAGAATTGATATGGCGATAGCTCATAATTTGCATTCATTTTCCTTGAAAATTGTATACATTTGCAGTAAACTCATAATGACCTTAAGAAGGAACATAGAGATCATTCTATATTCATGTATTCTCAAGAACTAACAAAAAAAATACATCACAAACTTGCTCAAATATTGGATTGAGAACAAACTAAGTATATCACCTAGAAAGAATAGAAATTGGACCCTTTCTCTAGCCCTGGAATCTCACTTATATAGTGTGAGATGCAAGAAGCTTCAGGCTAAGAGAAATTGATGGGCGTCCTTCAAAAAGTTCTACATACATCCATCACAACAAGACAAAACTACAAATAATAGAAAGACTGGTACATCGAAAATTCCTCTATGAGTCCACTTATGTTATTCCCTTTGGAAAGAAAAAAATATCATGATCGGATTCCTTTAGCGCTCTAGTTCCTTGGGATAGGTGGCCATCAAATGTGACAATGATGAGTCATCTCCTACTACCTGAGGATCCTCTTTGTCTTTGTCATCAGTGGTAGAGGTGGCTTTTACTTTTGTACCCTCTTCTTTATCATCATCCTCCACCTCATCATCTACCTTTTGTTTGTTCTGTAGACATAAACTCTTCCTTCCACTTATTATAGGTAGTATCCTCTGGCCAATCAAAATTTAGGACTTTTCTTTGTACAATTATCAGGGAATTTGCAATTGCCTCCATATCAACCAATTCTTTTATGATGGAGTTATAGAATATCCACTAAATTTTCCCTTCTTTCTCTACAAATTTGCTGAAACCCTTGAGAAATCCTGTGCTCTAGCTCTAGAATCCTTTTTGCTCTGAGAAAATCTGTGATTGTGTGCTTCAATAATGGCAATTTTTCATATTATACCAGTGCATTAAGGCTGCATGAAGAAACTTTGAGTCATATTAATTCTTGTAACCATTAGTTTTGTGTTATATTTCAAATTTGAATCTGACCCATCTATCTCTCAAAGATTGGATGGCTTTATTTCAAAATTGAAATGCCTTTAAAAATTTCAAGCCCCAAGCAATGTGTCAAAAGGGCGCATGCACACATTATTTAAAATTCTTGCAACTTCTTATTGCGTGCATGCATTATTCATCGATCTTTCATAGATTGATGGTGGGCCAAAGTCCTTCTCTCTAACGGCCCACTCAACTAACTTAACCAATCAAATATCATCCTTTTACAATGTGCTATGATAGATTTGACTGCAACATTTAAACCTTCAACGCCCATGACATCACTACTTTCAACTTGGCATACCTGTCATGTTCCACCAATGAGCACACTTTACTCCATCTAACCTTTCCAGCATGGCATGACTCAGCATTTCCCTTAAGTCTTGGTCCCACTATGCCTGCTTTCCTGCATTACTTAAAATTCCTACACCTTAGAATTGCAGGGAAGTGCCACTCATTGATCAAGACAAGATCAATGATCAGATTAATTCACATTTGAACAAAGTCAAGTCAGCTATACTGACCAATAGGAAACCTTCATATGAGTTTGCACCTTCTGACAACATTCCATGCCAATGGGTCCCATATCTTCTTCTGAGCAAGAAGGTTCTTGACGTCATCTTTTCCATGTGTCAAGTTGGCCCACATTCTCACTTTTCTTATCTGATGAGCATCTTCAAATTGTGGGCTTGCGCCAGTCATCGATCTTTGAAAGATCAACAGTGGTAATGCTAGAAATCTGTAAACCTTACAAGATGAGAAAAGTGATGTTACCCTAGACATGTGTCTGCATGGCTCATTCTCACTTTTTTTAAACTTCCCTCAAGTTCTTTATTTGGGAAAGCATCCTTTGTTGATCAAGATAGGATCAACAATGTGAAAAATTTCTGCACTTTATGGTCAATCATCCACTTGGGCCAATCAAATAACTGCTTTCAATGCATGTGCTCTAACTCACTTGACTATTGCATTAATTTTTGAAACTTTCTGTTCCTACCTCATAATTATTTCAAGCTAAGCACAAGTGGAAGACCACATGGCATGACTCAACGTTCTTTCATAATTTGGCCCCACTGTGACATGCATCACCAAGGCACATACCCACATTCCTTATTTGAATAGTAGCTTCATAATGCAAGATTGCACTAACCCTCAATCTTTGAAAGATCTATGTCTAATGAGGCTTCACTTCCATTTGGTAGACAAACTTCTTTAGTGGCACATCTGGCAGTACATGTTAGTGATCACTTTATAATGTGGTGCACTACAGCATACAATTGAAATTTCTTGACCCCACCTTGCCATATGTCCAAGAACCACTTGCCCGCATTATTTATCTTTCTTGCAACTTCAAATTGCAGGCATGTGCTAGCCTTTGATCTTTGACAAATCAACGGTTATAGAATCAAGCATTTTAAATACCACGTTAGCTGCAGTTACGAATAAAATATCTCCATCCATTTTGACTCATTTGACATTTTCCATGGAAGACATCTAATCATCATCTTTGAGAACGGTGGGCCCATCTTGTCAAACTCTGCCACTTGTCCCATTTTTGCTTCCTCGCATTATTTAACATTCATGCATTTTATTATTGCTAACATGCACAAGCCTTTGATTCTTTGCAAGATCAATTATCAAGAACTCTAAACTATAAAATAATACCTTTATTAAAGAATGGGCCAATGATATTACAGGGATTTCAAAACATGTACTGGGAACACTAACAGTTATGTAAAAGGTCTGACTAACTTTTATAGCCACGAACCTCTTTTTTTCGGCACACTAAAGTTGAAATGTTAGCAGGGGCTACTTGTCAAAAAGGTGCTTCCCTGCAATATTTAAAGACCTTGCAGCTCTAAATTGTGAGAATGTGATGGCCATTGATCTGATCAAGATCAATGGTCACACAAAGTTTTCTATTACATAAGACTTTTCAAAATAAAATAATGCAGTTTAGGAAAACTTTATAGGGTTTATCAAAAGATTAAAAGGTCACTCTTTCGTAAATAAACCTTTAGGATAAAAATTGTCCCGCCAAAATTTATTTGAAAAAATATTCTCTAAATTTTTCAAAGGCTAGGGCCAAACAAAGCAAGGCACAAGGTTATTTGGTGAAACTTTTTTCACTAGGGTTTTTTACCAAATTTCAAATTACTTTGGAGTGCACATTTAGGGTTTTTTACTGTTGAATACAACAAACAAAGGTGGTGAAAAACCAAGCCAACAGTGACTCTATCTGGGGACAATGAATAAGAAAGTTTCATATGAGGGCTTAGAATCCCTGGGAGAAGCAGACCATAAGCATGACCTTAAGAACTATGAAGACCATAAGCATGACCTTAAGAACTATGACAAATTAGAGAGAAAAAAACACAAAATAGAAGAATATATAGGGATTGTACAGAAGACACAAAGATTATACAGAATGTACAAAGAAACCTAGACTACTATTTATGGAGAAAATAAGTATTTTTTAGGAAAAATACCTCTTCAAGAACTATCCATGAACTAGCAGTTCAAGAATGTTGCCTGATAGATCTTTGATAATATAAGAATCTTCTCCCTAGGTGTTTTCAATCAGATAGGGACCTAACCATATGGGATCAAACTTACCATGCTTTCCTTTATCTTCTATCGTGGCATTCCACATAGGGACCAAATCTTCACTTTCAAATTTCTTGCTCACTGTCCTCTTATCATAGAGTGCTTTAACCTATAGTTGCAACTTTTGGTTTCTAATTGATGCTTCTCTCCTGGTCTCAGTTAGCCCAACTAGTTCATCCAATCTTTCTTGCATATCATCAATGATATCTTCATCATATATTTTAATGTAGTTATACAAACCTACCAAGTTGTTCTGAGGCATTCGTGCTTGAATTCCATACACCATATCAAATGGAGCTACACCAATGGCTTTCTTCACAGTTACCCTATCAGCCCATATTGCTAACTGTAACTTGGAATCCCATGCTTTCTTGTTATCATCCAAGGTTCTCTTTATAACTTTTAACAGGCTCTTATTTGTGGATTTAGCTTGTCCATTTCCTTGTGGATGATAAGGAGAAGATGGTGATCTTGTTATTCCATATTTATCACAAAATCTGATGAATTCCTCAGATCTAAAGCACATTGCATTGTCTATTACAATTTTTTGAGGACAACCAAATCTGGAGATAATATTATTTAGTAGGAAATTATTGACAACTTTACTTGTTGCATTTCTTGTGGGGATAGCCTCTACCCACTTTGTAAAGTAGTTAGTGGCCACTAGAATCCAAGAATAGCTAGTGCTAGACTTAGGGGAAATCTCTCCTATGAAATCCATACCCCATTGTTGAAAGGGTGCTTGAACCTCCACTACCTTCAATGGAGTATTACCTAAGAACTTTAGTTTTCTAGCAAACCTATGACAAGGGTCACATTTCCTAATCATAATTTGAGCATCCTTGAAAAGAGAGGGCCACCAAAATCTAGCCCTCATGACTTTATGTGTAGTAGTCTCAGCCATATAGTGTCCTCCACACACTCTAGCATGCATTTCATTTAAGACTTCTTTTTCCTTTTCTTGATCAATACACTTCAGCAACACTCTCTAAAAATTTCTCCACCATAAACTTCCTTGGACAATTATGTATCTAGTGGCTTGTAATTTAGAACTCCTCTTTTCATTTTTAGGTAAATGGGGAGGAGCTTCCATGTGTTGTAGGTAATATATAACATTAGTGTACCAATCACAATGATCCATGTCACTTAAGTCAAACTTGAGGTCATCAACTACCACATTTATTTGATTGGCATCCAAATTAGATTTAGCCATGAGTTTAGCCAAGCCTTAACCTCTTACCAACTTAGTTATCTATATTTCAATATTGAATTCTTGGATCTTGTTGATCCATCTACACCTTCTGCCTGATACTTCCTATTGAGAAAAGATGTCCTTCACAACTGCACTGGGTACAAAGGCAATGACAATAGCACCTACTAGGTAGTATCTAAAAGCCTTTATAGCCTTTACTAAAGCATATGCCTATTTTTCATTTATCTCATATTTCAATTCAGTACGCTACAATGACTTACTGAAAAAAGCAATGGGTTGTTCATATCCTTCTTCATTTTTCTACAACAAGACTACAGCTACAGTGTGAAAGGATGCAAAAGAAAAAATATGCATAGGCTTTGTGTAATCTAGATTTCTTAGTACTGGAGCATTTTTTATTGTAGTTTTAATATCTTGGTAACAAACCTATTTTCTTAGAAATTTCAGCAAAATTGGTAAAAAACCTTCTAAGAAAATTAACTTGGCCAAAGAAGGATTGAATTCCTTTTACATTCTTTGGCTTGGGGACTTTATCAATAGCTTCTACTCTCTTAGGATCTATTTTCACCCCATCTTTAGACACTATATGTCCTAGTAATCTGCCTTCTATCACCCCAAATGTACATTTCTTTGGGTTCAAGGATACTCCATATTGCAGAGCTTTGATAAAAAAAATTCTCCAAATACCTGCAGTGATCCTCAGCCTTCTTTGAATATGTTGTAAGATCATCCTGGTATACAACCATAAATTTGTCGATATAATCATGAAACGCCACATCCATAGCTCTTTGGAAAGTAGCTCCTGCATTAATCAAGCCAAATGGCATACTTACATATACATAGGTTCCCCATAGGGTTGTGAAGGTTGTCTTAAATTTTTCATTCTCCTTTACCATAACTTGATTGTACCTAGAAAAACCATCCATCATGGACATTAGCTCAAAACCAATTACTTGCTACAACATGGCTTCCATATTTGGTAGTCCATAATTATCCTTCAAGGATGCAATGTTCAAATTCTTGAAATCCACATATAATCTTATATCTCCATTTTTCTTTCTGACAAGTACCAAATTTGAAACCTAAGTGGAATGTCTAATTGGTTTGATTATCCCCCCATCCCTTAGTTTCATCAACTCTTCTTGCATTTTGGGAGCTAGGGTAGGGTTTACTGGTCTTTGTTTCTGTCTGAAAGGTTTTACATTATCTTTTAGTGGTATGACATGTTGGAAAAAATCTTCCCTATAAGCCTTAAGGTCATCATATGACCATGAAAAAACATGTCTATACTTCCTAAGCAAGTCAATCAATGGTTTTCTGATTTTAGCAGGTAGATTTTGGCCAATATAAACCTTTTTGGAGCTTCGTTAGTACCAAGGTTTATCTCTTCTAATTCCTAAGGCTTAGGGTTTTTAACTCTTGGTTTTACTCTATCATGATTATCAAAAATACTTCCAAAACCACTAACCCCTTAGGCACCTTATTGGTTTTCAATTGCATAATCTCCTGGCCAAAAATGGTTTCCTTACCATCTATGGTTTCAATTAAATCACTGCAATCCATTTCTTGACCTTGGTATCTGTCTTCATTTAACAAAAAATTTATAATGTCTTTGTCATCTTCGAAGACTTGCTCATTTTCAATGTTATTAGGTATTGAAGGTCTATTTTGTACCTCAATTTGAGAGATTCTTGCAAATGATATCTCCTCAGGTTTGATTGCTACATTTGCTAATAAATCAGCCATCGTATTCTGAGTCCTATCTCTCCATGAGATACCAAATGCATCAAAAT
This sequence comes from Cupressus sempervirens, assembly GCA_028749045.1. Lineage (NCBI taxonomy): Eukaryota > Viridiplantae > Streptophyta > Pinopsida > Cupressales > Cupressaceae > Cupressus > Cupressus sempervirens. Next base: position 175,715,850 of record CM053789.1, on the reverse strand, counting down.
ATTCTATCTAATCCCAAAAAACATTTCTATACTACTTTAACCTCATGTTCTTGGATGCATAGGTTCCTTTTATCTAGGAGATAACTAGTTCAGAATCACCTATGACATGCAATTTCTTAATTCCATGATGTGTAGCAACTTTCAATCCTAGCAACAAGGCCTCATACTCTACTATGTTATTTGTGCATGAAAACTTCAAAGTGAATGATTATTTGAAAATATTTTTCTAAGGGGAAACAAAAACTACTCCTACCCCTGCACCCTCTTTAGAACTAGCCCCATCAAAAAATATTTTCCATAATATTGGTGAGTTCATGCAACATTCAACTTCATATTCAATTATAGCAGGAAAATTCTCAACTTCTTGAATAATCAATTCAACTCTGAAGGCATTCACAACAGTATCTAAAAAGCAAGTGGCATCTTCGTCAATTTCTTCCCCTAAAATGTGACTAATCCTTGGCTCTCTGTTTACCTTGACAGCTTTATCCCTAATGTGGAAAGTAGCATAGGTTAAGTCACATTACAGAGTACCCCCCATAGCAGCACTCCATTTTCAAGAAAGTAACATTCCATAGTGTGGAGGTATATCCACTAGAAGGATTGACATGGTTAACTCTACTTCGGGATATGCAGCTAATTTTAATGGTAAAGCATTTATGGTACCTATGACTGGGACTTCCCTAGCATCCATTCCTCTACATCTGCCCTACTTGGTTTCCACTTTCAACCCTAAGGCTTCCATTACTTTGAAAGGCATTATGGTGTTAGAAGCTCCTGAGTCTATCATGCAATTTTTTAGGGCCTTCCCTTTTATGATCAGACTGAGGAAAAAGGGGTCAATATCCTCTATAAATGCCATTGAGAAATCATCTAAAAACATTTGGGGAATCTGGGATATGATACCACTATCCTCTACTACTAATGGGGTTTGTTGGACAACAATTTGTTCTACAACATTATTATTGTTTCCTATCCCTCCCAACCATGATAAAGCCTTGCTTTTATGCTCTTCAATTCTAAGAAGTTCAGACAGAGGCACTTTTACAGTTATCTAAGACAACATGGATATCATACCAATAAGTTCAACAATAGTGGGTTTTTCAAGAATACCTGGAGTTGAAGTCTTTTGAACAGTGGGCACCACTGTTTGCTTGATAGTATCAGGTCCTGATTTCTTTGGTTGCACAACTACTTTTGTTGTTTCATTTATTTGAAATTGAACCTTCTTTTTTGGTTCCCACTTGTTAACCTTTTTGTCTTTGATCTTAGGCACATCTATATTGACTTTCTTATTTTGATCATTCATCTTATGGGTGATATCTTGGATGAATACATTGGATGGCTTTCTTGCATCATTATTTATTGTTCTATTTCTCAAATTGTAGTTACTATGGACTTGGGAAATCATTTCTACTGTAATTATGTCAATCTCTTCTTTGGAGGGCATTCTTAAGCTTATGTGACCTACATCAAAAGATGTAACACATACCTTATCTACATCATAACCTTCATCATCTGAAAGCACTTGCTGATGATGTAAATGATAAGAAATTCATTGACTAGTAATATCATTTTTAGGTTCTTCAAAATTAGACTCTATAAAATCATCACACATGCTTACCATATTTCAACTTATATCATCATGGCTTTTCTCTTCACTTTCTTCTTCAAGTTGCATGCCCTAATCTTGGGCAAATGACTGAGCAACAACACAATAATTAGAAGAATGAGGTGATTGACATATAATGCACCATGGTATATCATCATTCATATTTATAGTGTTCCTTTGTAGGGGGTCTGGAGTACCCTTATCCTTCACATTTTGTGTCTAGTTAGGAACTTGTTTACCATCTTTCCACTGGGTAGTGTAAGGGTAATTTTGCATTCTAGGTTGTCTATTGAAATTGCTATTATTCACAAGGGTTCTCTCAGTAACATTTGGCTTATTGTAACTAGTTGGATTCATCTTCTTTAGTAATTCCAACACCTAGCCTATAGTAGGTTCTTCTAGCTTCTTTCCTATAGGAATTTTATCACCCTCCCTTTTGTTATTATTTCAGGTTATTATTTCAGGGATTAAAAAGCTTTGGGTCATCTCTCCTACCCATTTTGCTAGATGCTTTCCTATTGTTTTCTATATTTACTGCAACTTTATAGGAATCCCTTAAGGTTTTGGGATCCTTATCCCTCAATTGATAAGCCATTTTGCTATCAAAAGCATTAAAATATGTAGTGAGACAAACATCCTCATTCAACCTCATAACTTGAAATAGTTTGTACATACCTTTCTAGAATTTAACATTGAAATTGAATGTGGACTCATTGGGATTCTTCTTGATGTTATTGAATTCATTTAATATGAATCCTACATTAGTGTTGTCTCCATATTGCTCCTTGAAAAAAATTTCTAGGTCACTCCAAGAGGTAATATTGTCATCAGGAAACCTTTCGAACCAATCCCTTGCATCCTCAGTTAGTGAATGAACAAAAAAAATCATGACCATATCTTCATGTTCAACTTCATAATCATTTAACATGCCTATGAAAACTCTGAAATGTTCTTCACCAGTAACAACATTATTTCCATAAAACTTAACCACTTTATCTATCAAATCAAAAGATATGGGATGTGGAGCACCAAGAATACCTGCAAATGATATTTGTTTGTACTTTTCCATGTATACAAGTTTCTTCTAGAAAATAGGAATATTTGAGGTACTTGCTATATTATCTTGGTTTAGAGGAACATTTTGGGATTGTTGAAGTTGGACAATAGGGGCTTGAGTGTAAGTGGTAGATGATGAGGTAGGAGTAGACTGAGATATTCCTTGAATTGAGACTATTGGTCTAGAGGGAGGTATAGAAGCTGGAGCTTGGATGGATAAATTTGGCCATGAGGCTAATGTAGAATGAGTCTTAAGGAAATGGATTTTTCTTCTAGTTTCTACAACTTGAGCTTCATTTTCCACCTTCTCAAGTTCTTTTGCAAGATCTTCCTTCTCCTTCATAGCTTTTTCCAGCTCTAAATCTAATTTTGACATGGGAGGGTTTATAGATTTGCTTGGAAGAGCTTGAGGTTCATTTATTTGGATTACTATGGCTTTACCCTTTCTTTTTTCTATAGCTTTTGTAGTGAGTTCCACAGGATTTACCTGAACATGTTTATAGTCTTGGACTTGAGCAATAACTAGTTCTTGCTTTTGATTCAAGCGTTGCTCTTGCTCTTAAACTTTAGCTCTTAGACTATCTATGTCTCTAAAAATGTCAGTATGGAGAGTCATAGTTTTTTCTTGTAACTTTTTATTTTTCTCCTTCAAGGCAACCATCCTTCTCAATAGTGCATCTCTTTCTATTATGGCATCCAAGGTGGCTTGCTCCTTCTCCTTTTCAAGATGAATGCATTTAGCTTCTTCCTTAGCAATCCATTTCTTCATAACTCCTATCTCAGAATGCACTTCTTTAGGATCTACAGAAGTAGCCTCTGAATCAGCAGGATCATCTAGATCTCTAAGATTGGGCTCCATGTATGGGGCTTCTCAAGGATTAAATGGATCATCAAATGAACTCCTAAATCCTAGCCTACAGTTCATATCTACTATGAGATCTAGCCTTGGTGAAGCATTTCTTACATGAGCCATATCTTTATCTTGATATGTTCTTTCATCTAGTACTGGGGTAGTGAAAATGCCTCCTAAGAGTCTTGTGGTTTCAAATTTAGAATTGAGTGAAGAAGACTCTCTCCCTAATACTGGTTGATAGTGGGAATTGATGGATACACTACCTCTAGGTTTCCAAGTGGGATTTGGATCTGTCCTTTTCTTATTTTGGTTCTTCCTACCACCTTGGGGTAAATCAGTGTACATTGGTACATCAAGATTGGCTCTCATATAAGCTCTTGTGTTCTTTCTCTTGTCAACCATATTCACCTTTTGTTAAAATAAGCACTAGCTTCAAAACCTTGACTGAGTCACCACCCTATTCTTGGGAAAATACACAATGACAATTATTCCTAACTCCAAGGAAAAAACACACAAATTGAAATAGAAATATCTGACATAGATAGACCAATCATTGAGATCATAAAACTACAACTCTTTTCTCGTTAGATAAGACACTTGGATAGGCTGGATACGTCAGTGTGTTGTTGTGGTACTTGGGCTATTCTCTCTTTAAATTCTCAAGGTTTGTCACTAAAATATCCTCTTATAACCATGGGAAAAACTTAGATAACCTGACACACACATACACAATAGAACCAAAGAAATTGCAGTACTTTTCATTTATGTGTTGGACAACTCCCCAGCAGAGATGCCATTTTTTTGGTGTTTTTGAAAAACTACTAAGAAAAAAAATGCTCAATACCAAAATGACATCACTCACACAATCTAAATACTAGCCAATTCCTACTAACAATTGTATGTGCAAACTATTTGGACCCAACTTCAACAAAACCAAGGGTGGTTTCCTACTCTTTAGGCTCTGCAAAACTAGGGTGGGTATTACTAGGGATGATTCAAGACTAGGAAATGATGTATGATGATTATTTTAGTTTCATTCTAATTCTCATCTCAAATCCTTAAATACATGCATAATTCATGAAAATTTGATAAACACATCCCATATAAAAGATCTGGCCAAAATTCTTCTATAGGTCTACACATGCTCTGAGCAATAGTGGCTATTTGAAGCTAAAACATTCCGTGCAGACAAGTACTAGCCAACTTTGAAGATCTACAGGAGATAAAATTAAAATTGATTATAATTCTACATTTGAAAACCATTTATGAAATATTTTTCTTCTAGCTAAATCAATTTGACCAGTGTATAATCCATTGGGGTTCAGAGTCTATAGCAAATCCTTACATCTAATTTGTTGCCTTACAACAAATATTATTAGCAATTCTTATCAAAATTCATCATTCAAAAAAAAATCATTTCTACTACTGCAGCAACCTTATCAAATTTATCAAAGCTTTTACTTAATCCATTGAACTAATAGCAATGATGAATAGATATACAACCTAACTAGATTGCATGCAATTGCACAATCTTTTACTCATACAATATCAAGATAACCAAGTAATTAAAAGGAGACAAAATTTAGAAAGAATTGATATGGGGATGGCTCATAATTTGCATTTATTTTCCTTGAAAATTGTATACATTCGCAATAAACTCAAAATGACCTTAAGAAGAAACATAGAGATCATTATATATTCATGTATTCTCAAGAACTAACAAAAAAAATACATCACAAACTTGCTCAAATATTGGACCAAGAAGAAACTAAGTATATCACCTAGAAATAATAGAAATCAGACCCTTTCTCTAGCCCTAGAATCTAACTTATATAGTGTGAGATGCAACAAGCTTTAGGCTAAGAGAAATTGATAGGTGTCCTTCAAAAAGTTTTACATACATCCATCACAACAAGACAAAACTACAAATAATAGAAAGACTGGTACATCAAACATTCCTTTATGGATCTGCTTCTATTATTCTCTTTGGAAAGACAAAAATATCATGATCAGATTCCTTTAGTGCTCTGGTTCCTCGGGATAGGTGGCCATCAAATGTGATAGTGATGAGTCATCTCCTGCTACCTGAGGATCCTCTTTGTCTTTATCGTCAGTGGCAGAGGTGGCTTCTACTTTTGTACCCTCTTCTTTATGATCATCCTCCATCTCATCATCTCCTTTTGTTTGTTCTGTAGACATAAACTCTTCCTTCCACTTATTATAGGTAGTATCCTCTGGCTAATCAAAATTTAGGAATTTTCTTTGTATAGTTATCAAGGAATTTTCAATTGCCTCCATATCAACCAATTCTTTTCTGATGGAGCTATAGAATATCCACAAAATTTGCCCTTCTTCCTCTATACATTCATTGAAACCCTTGAGAAATCTTGTGCCCTACCTCTAGAAATCCTTTTTTCTCTAAGAAAATCTATGATTGTGTGCTTCAATAGTGGCAATTTTTCATATTATACCAGTACATATAGGTCGTACGAAGGAAACTTTGAGCCATATTAATTCCTATAACTATTAGTTTTGTGTTATATTTCAAATTTGAATCCAACCCGTTAATCTCTGAAAGATCAGACTGCTTTATTTTAAAAGCAAAATGCCTTTAAAATTTTCAAGCCCCAAGCCACATGTCAAAAGGGTGCATGTACGTATTACTTAAAATTCTTGCAACTTCTTATTGCGAGCATGCGTTATTCATCGATCTTTCTCGGATTGACAGTGGGCCAAAGTCCTTTTCTCTAACAGCCCCCTCAACTGACTTAACCAATCAAATTTCATCCTTTTACAACATGCTCTAAGAGATTTGACTACGACATTTAAACCTTCAGCACCCATGACATCACTACTTTCAACTTGGCATACCTGTCATGTTCCACCAATGAGTGCACTTTACTCCATCTGACCTTTCCAGCATGGCATGACTTAGCATTCCCTTTAAGTCTTGGTCCCACTATGCCCACTTTCCCCAAGACAAGATCAACGATTAAATCAATTCACATTTGAACAAAGTCAAGTTAGCTATACTGACCAATAGGAAACCTTAATATTAGTTTGCACCTTCTAACAACATTTCACACCAATGGGTCCCATATCTTCTTCTGAGCGAGTAGGTGCTTGATGTCATTTTTTCCACATGTCAAGCTGGTGCATTCTCGCTTTTCTTATCTAATGAGCATCTTCAAATTGTGGGCTTGTGCCAACCGTCGATCTTCGAAAGATCAACGATAATAACACTGGAAATTTGTAAACCTTACAAGATGAGAAAAGTGACATTACCCTGGACATGTGCCTATGTGGCACATTCTTGTTTTGTTTAAACTTCCCTCAAGTTCTTTATGTGGGAAAGTGTCCTTCGTTGATCAAGATAGGATCAACGGTGTGAAATTTTTTTGCACTTTATGGTCAATCATCCACTTGGGCCAGTGAAATGACTACTTTCAATCTGCGTGCTCTGACTCACCTAACTATTGCATTAATTTCTGAAACTTTCCATGCCTACCTCATAAGTATTTCAAGCTAAGCACAAGTGGCAGACCACATGGCATGACTCAATGTTCTTTCATAATTTGGCCCCACTATGACACATGTCACCAAGGTGCATACCCACATTCCTTATTTGAATAGTAGCTTCATAATGTGCGATTGCACTAACCCTCAATCTTTGAAATATCTATGGCTATCGAGGCTTCACTTCCATCTGGTAGACAAACTTCTTCAATGTCACATCTAGCAGTACATGTCAGCAATCACTTTACAACGTGGCACACTGCAGCATATAATTATAATTTCTCGACCCCACCTTGCCACATGTCCAAGAACCGCTTGCCCACATTATTTATCTTTCTTGCAACTTCAAATTGGGGGCATGTGCTGGCCTTTGATCTTTGATAGATCAACGGTTATAGAATTAGGCATTTTAAATACCACATTAGCTGTAGTGAAGAATAAAATATCTCCATCCATTCTGACTCATCTGACATTTGCCACAGAAGACATCGCATCATCATCTTTGAGAACGGTGGGCCCATCTTGTCAGATTATGCCACTTGTCCCATTTTTGCTTCCCTGCATTATTTAACATTCGTGCATTTTATTATTGTGGGCATGTGCAAGCCTTTGATTCTTTGCAAGATCAATGATCAAGAAAACTGAGCTATAAAATAATACCTTTATTAAAAAATGGGCCAATGATATTGTAGGGATTTCAAAACATGCACAAGGAACACTAACAGTCCTGCAAAAGGTCTAACTAACTCTGACAGCCATGAACCTTTTTTTTTTGGTGCACTAAAGTTCAAACATCAGCAGGAGCTATGTCTCAAAAAGGCACTTGCCTATAATATTTAAAGACCTTGCACCTCTGAATTGTGGGAATGTGATGGTCGTTGATTTGATCAAGATCAACTGTCACAAAAAATTTTCTATTACATAGGACTTTTCAAAATAAAATAATGCAGTTTAGGCAAACTTTATAGGGTTTATCAAAAGATTAAAAGGTCACTCTTTCGTAAATAAACCTTTAGGATAAAAATTGTCCCGCCAAATTTTATTTGAAAAAATATTCTCTAATGTTTTCCAATGCTAGGGAAAAACAAGGCAAGGCACAAGGTTATTTGGTGAAACTTTTTTGCCTAGGGTTGTTTTACCAAATTTCAAATTACTTTGGAGTGCACATTTAGGGTTTTTCACCGTTGGATACAACAAAAAAGGTGGTGAAAAACAAGGCCAACACGGTCCATGTGGGTGTAATTGTTTTGAGTTTACTATCAATTGTATACTTTCTAATGTTTATATAGAAATGACAAAATAGCAAGATATTCTAGGTCTTCCATTGAGTCTCTATTGGTCATTGTATCAGTCTTCTAAAAGGATAATACAAAGGGGTACTTACATGATATCTGTGTCACTAATTCTTGTCTCCATTTTATGAGTTTGTATACTTTAAAATCAGTTAAATAAGGTTTAATTGATTAAATGCAATTTGGATAGGTTGTATATCAATTCTCTTATTTCTTTTAATTCAAGGAATTAAGGAAGTGCTTCAGTAGATCGGTAGGGTTTATGAGTTTATGAAATGGATATTTCATAAGATTGGGAATGGGTGATTACAATTGATTAATTCATTTACAAGTTATTTGAGTTGGATTTCTCGCTAATAGTTGACTCTATGTAACAATGGATAAGGCACTAGTCATATAAATCAGAAGTAGATAAGAGTAAATTCTACCCTGACATTTCTAATTTATATTCAAATCTAAATCAATCAAAGTAGTTTATCAAGTATATAAAGGTGATCATCATCTATGTGTGGAAATTCATGAAGTATTGTTAGCTGTTGTAGTTCATTTTATTTTTGCATACATTAGAGACAAGGGATCATATTTGCTATTCCTAGAAATTAAGGGAAAGAGTCAAGAAATTAGTTAAATCCCTAAGGTACTCCCACCTTGGTTTTGTAGAGCCAGAAGAGAAGGAAGCATTGTGCTTCATACTGTTGGCCTAGAGATATGATGTGTTATGCTAAACATGAGTATTAGCTACCTCTAGGTGTAATGCATTTTGTTGTCTACTAGTAATAATAATCACTATTAAATTAGGAGCCAATAAAATGGAAACTCTATTGGGGATGTACAACACATGCTTATGCATAAATTTGTTATAGTTTCCTTGGTTGTGTCAATATTCAAATTATTTGACTCTTTGGGAATTACCTATTTTTTTAGTGGACTTCTCTAGTGACAAACCTTAAGAATTTAAAGAGAAAAGAGCAAAGCCCCATGCCATAGGTGTATAATGGCATGTATGTTCCTTTCAAAGGTGTGCTATCTATCAAAAAAGAGTTTCAATCCCAAGACTAATTGTGATTGGTTTCACTCTATTTGCCAGTTTTCTTCTTAATAGTCCTGTGATAATTTTTAGGTCAACAAAATTATTGCATTAATTTTCCCCTATAACAGTTTTAACTAGTGTCAAATTTAAGGAAGTTTTTAGATCATGTGAAGTGTGAAAAATACATGGACAAATGTGAAGAAAAACCCAACTATTAAGTTACAGACTGGTCTTCCTCCTAAAGGAAAGAAAAATTGGGTTGTGAAAGGAGCTCAAATGCAAAAACAAAATTATTCCCAAGAGCAAATGGAAAGGAAAGATAATACTTACCTTTTTTTTGTTGAAAGGGAACACTTTTGCAAGGGTCCTAGATCTCATCCAGGCTTATCTGATGATGATTTCTATAATACTCCTGAAATGATATGTCAAGAGAAAGTTATGCAACTGCATACACGTAGTCTGGATGATAGGAATAGTAATAATATTTTCCAACATAGTAGGAACCCTTTCATGTCAGATTATTCTCCTAAAAAAGTATGACCTAAACATTTAGAACCTGAGAGTTTCAATGATGAGAATACCTCTAGTTCTAAGTTTTCCATTCCTGACCCTAATGAGAATGAAACCTTGAGAATGCAACTTGCTAAGCAAGAGGCTATTGATAGGAAATTTCAAAGGGATAGGGAAGAGAAGATCATGAAAGCTTATGAAGAAAAGCAATAATTACTTAAGTGAATTGCTGCCCTAAAGAAGAAAAATGAGATAGCAATCACTGCTTGGTAGCCTGAGATCATAGGTCAAGTTGAACAGCTTAAGATACAAGAGAAAAAGTTGTTAGAAAGCCAAGATGCAAATCAAGAAGGTCCTATGATACAACAGATCAAGAGTTATAAGATCGTAGAAGTTAAAAAGGATGTAGAGCATGTTGTTGATGTTTAGAACAAGGGAAAACAAAAGGAAGTTGGGATTAAGATTAATGAACCAGAAAAGATTATTTAGATCCATGACTCTTTGTCACCTTCTGATATTGAGTTGGAGAAAAGGAAGAAGGAGAAGGATGATTTGGCTAAGAGATTAGAAATTATAGAGAATGAGGTGGCCATAGTCGAGATGAATAACAAGATTAAGTTTCTAAAGAATACTAAGAGGCAATCTTTGGTTATTCCTAAAGATAATGATAGATCAAATAATGCAAATCAAAATGTTACTAAGTTGTCTACCTCCTTCTTGTCTTCTTCATCATAGAAAGTGGATCTTAATAAATCTATGACAGATGCTAGTACCAATACTTTCAATAATAATGAAAGGAATGTTGTTAATACCTCTAAGATTGACTTACAAAGGAGACCTATTTAGTTATAAGGTTATAGGAAAATACATTTTGAGGGTATTCCTGGTTTCTAAAACCCTATCCCACAAGAAATGAGGAAAAGGTTACCTAAGTTTTCTAGAAATAATGCTATGACTTGTGAGGATTACTTGAGGAATTTTCTAGACATGATGAATGATTATGAGGTTAAGGCTGAAGATGTTATATATCATGAAGTTATTTATTCATTCATTAACTAAAGATGCTATATATCATGAAGTTATTTATTCATTCATTAACTAAAGATGCTAGAGAATGGTTCAAGAGGCTCCCTGAGTCATCCATTGCAGATTGGAAAGACATTGAATATTTTTTCAAGAAACAATATAGTGATAAACAAAACTCGAGTTATATCTTAGGTGAGTTCAATAATATTAAGAAGTTGCATAATGAATTTGGTATTGATTTTAACACTAGGTTTTAGAAAAGGATGTACAAGTTGATGCAAGCCATGTGAGTTGATGATAAGATATGAATGATCACTTATTTGAATTCTTTTGATGGTAAATTGGCATACTAGCTTAGGGATAAGGAGCCTAGGACCTTAAGAGATGCTTTCAAAATTTCCATCAATATAGAAAATAATTTGAGAATTTCAAGGAGGTTAGAAAGCAAAAGAGATGATCTTAGGTTATTTGGGAGCAAGCAAAATAGAAAGGAAGAACACAAATCTATAGGAGGAAAAAAGCAAGAGCCTAGTGAGATGAGTCAAGTTCTAAATGCTATAAAAGGCTTGAGTCTTCCTTTGATAAAGAATGATAGAAATTCCCCTGAGAATAATGTCCCTTATCAATCCAATTTTAATAGACAGAATAGACTACAAAATTTTCCTTATAACACTACTTTGAAAGATGGTTAGCCTAATGTTCCTCCTCCTAAGAACACCAACAACAAGGTCACCCTTGATCCCTTATCAAATAATTCTATAAAAAGTGGTAGATAATCCTAAGTTCACTACTAAACCTACATGGTGTTTTGTTTGCCAATTACCTTATGCTCCTGCATATTGTGCAATAGCTTTGTCATATTCTAGAAATCAAACTGAGGTAGAAGAACATCAAGAACATGAAGAGAATAGTGATGATGTAGGATGTAATATGTTTGAATCACATTATGATTACTTTGATATTGACAATCATGATAGAGATGTACATGAGTAAAGATAGTTTCAGAGTAATATGCAGCAACAAGTGTTTTCTGATAATAAAATTGATGTAGAGGATAATATATGTAACATGGCATCTACTAGAGAGGAGGTGATACTAAGGAAACCTTCCAGAGAAGAGGTTGATCAAATTATTGCTAGCATGGTAGCTTAGGTATAGACCAGAAATATGGCTCAGAATACTGATGGTGGTAGGGTGGCTAGCATATTTATTAAGAAGGTGGATCCTAAGAAAAAGGAAGTTGTGAGGCCTAAAGAGGCTCCTGCCCTGAAGGTCAAAGCTACAAACAAGAAATGGGAACCGAGAAAGGTGGACAATCCTAAGATTCCTAAGATGCAGAATGATGATTCTAAGGAAATGGAGTAGAAGGTATCAAAAGTACTAGATGTGAATGAAAAAAATCATTAGGGTGTTGTAATTATTTCTCATAAACATCATGATAAAAAGGGTGTAACTGTTGATGTCTCTTCTAACTCTTTTGTAGATATGCTTGTTGTTTTATCACAAATTACTATCAAGGTTCCTTTGTTGGAATTATTAAGAATTCTTGAACATAGAAATAAAGCCATGGCATGGTTGGGAGATGTTGATATAAATTTAAGACATGACTGTAATGAAAATCATACTCCCAAGGAAAGAAATAAAGAAAAGGTGAAAGACAAAGAAACTAAGGTAATTATATCTCAAATTCCTTAGATGTTTTTGGATAGCTCTATAAACCAATGTTTAGGAAGTGTTGAGCCTTTTTTTTAGTATCTTAGTGAATGGTAAAACATTGAAAAATTGCATGATTGATTATGGTGCTTCCAATACTATGATTCCTTTTGAGATAATGAAGGAATTGGACTTGAAAGTTGATACTACTCAGGGAAGATGTTGTGCTATAGATAAAAGATAAGTGACAGTCATAGGCACTATTAATGCTTTACCATATAAATTGATAGCCTATCCATACAAAGAGCTTACTATGAGTGTGTTGGTTGTTCATATTCCACCCTAGTATGGTATGTTATTATCTACAAAGTGGAGTGCTACCATGGGAGGAAGTTTAAAATGTGACTTATCATTTGCTACTTTCAACATTGATGGAAATTTGGTAAAAATCAATAGAGAGCCTAAGAGTATACATATGATATAAGAGGAAGTAGAGGATGATATGAAAAACTTGTGGATACAGATGTCAATGCATTCTGAGCTGAGGTTCTAACTTTGAAGAAAGATAAACATAAATCACAGATTGAAGTAGAAGATGATACAAAAATAGATAAAGGTGATTTATGGACTATGTTTTTTAAATGGTGCTTGTTGGAAGAATGGATCTGGTGTAGGTATTTTATTGATATCTCCTATTGCGGTAACATACAAATTCTCTTTTACATTGAGTTTCCCTTGTACTAACAATATAGCAAAATATGAGGCCTTGTTGTTAGGACTCAGATTAGATCACAAGCATAGGATAAAATGTTTACATGTTATAGGGGATTTTGAGTTGGTTGTATCCCAAGTAAGAAATGTTTATGTGTCAAAAAAAGAAGAAGATTAAAACAATACAAAAATGTTGTATGGGATATGATTGAATATTTTGATGCATTTGGGATAGTTTGGAAGGATAGGACTAAAAAAAAGATGACATATTTGTTAGCAAACATATCAATAAAGCCTGATGACATTACATTTGCTAGTGTATCCAAAGTTGAGATTGAAACTAGGCCTTCTATTCCTGATAATGTCCAAAATTGAAAAATATTTGAGGATGATAAAGACATTCTAAGATTTCTAAATTGTGAAAATATGTTTTTAGGACAAGAAATTGATTGTGCAACCTATGTAGAAAATATAGATGGGAAAGACACTATTTTTGGGCGGGAAGTTGTACAATTGAAAACAAACAAAATCCCAAGGGATTTAGTTGTTTTAGAAACTATTTTTGACCACCAAGATAGATTCCAATTGGATACCAATGAATATAATGCTAAGGACTTGGAGGAGGTAAATTTAGGAACCAAAGATACACTTAAGAAGGTATATATTGGTAAGAAGTTGTCTCCTAAAATAAGGCAGGGTTTAATAGGTCTATTAAGAAAATATAGACATGTGTTTGCATGGTCCTATGATGACCTAAAGGCTTACAGAGAGGATCTTTTTCAGCATTAAATCCCTTTGAAACTAGATGCTAAACCTTTTAGGTAGAAATAGTGGCCAATAAATCCAACTTTGGCTCCCAAGATGCAAGAGGAACTGATCAAGTTAAGAGATGCAGGGATCATAAAGCCTATTAGACATTCCTCTTAGGTGTCTAATTTAGTCCCTGTTAAGAAGAAAAATGGAGACATAAGTTTGTGTTGATTTCAAAAACCTTAATATATCTTCATTAAAGGATAATTATGGTTTGCCAAATATGGAGGCTATGTTGCAAAGGGTCACTAGTTTTGAGCTTATGTCCATGATGGATGGATTTTTTAGGTTATAATCAAGTGGTTGTTAAAGAATCAGAATAGTTTAAGACTACTTTTACTACTCCATGGGGTACTTATGTGTATGTTAGGATGCCTTTTGGGCTTACTAATGTTGGAACTTCTTTTCAATGAGCAATGGATGTGGCTTTTGCTGATATTATTAATAAATTTTTGGTTGTATATCAGGATGATTTAATTGTTTATTCTAAGGATGAGAATGATCATTGCATGCATCTAGAAAAGGTATTTATCAAAGCCCTTAACTATGGTATTTCTTTGAATTCTAGTAAGTGTAATTTTGTTGTTACTGAAGGAAAGTTGTTAAGGCATCTAGTTAGTAAGCATGGAGTGAGGATTGACCCTAAAAGGATAGAAGTAATAGAAAAAATTTAGAAGCCTAAAAGTGTTAAGGGAATTGAGTCATTTTTTGGGCAAATCAACTTTCTTAGAAGATTTGTGACTAATTTTGCAGAAATTAGCAGGCCCATATCAAGAATATTAAAGAAAGGATTTGAGATGAAATGGCATGGGGAGCCTAGCATTGCATTCCAGAAGATCAAGAAAGCTATTAAGGATGCTCTTGTTCTTAGGGCACCAAATTATGATAAGCCAATGCATGTATTTTCTTTTGCGTCATTTCACACTATTGTTGGAGTATTGTTATAGAAAAATGAAGAAGGTTATGAATAGCCTATTGCATTTTTTAGAAAATTATTATAGGCAGTAGAACTCAAGTATGATATAAATGAAAAATAGGCACATGCATTGGTGAAAGGGGTGAAGGCTTTTATATGTTACCTAATGGGAGCCACTGTCATTGTATTTTTCCCTACTACTGTAATAAAGGATATATTTTCACAACAAGAGGTATTTGGTAGAAGATGTAGGTAGATTAACAGAATACAAGAATTTAACATTGATATTCAAATTAGCAAACTAGTTAGAGGCCAAGGTTTGGCCAAATTGATGATAGAAGCCAATTTAGAGGCAAACCAAATCAACCAATTTGATGATAGTTGCAGGGATAATCTTTATGATATGGATACCTATAATTGGTATGTAGATGTGATTTATTACTTGCAGAACATTAAATCTCTACCAAAATTAACAAACAACCAGAGAAGATCCCTAAAGTTGCAGGCTATAAGGTATGTTATAGTGCAGGGGCAGTTGTGGTGGAGGAATATGGAAGGGGTCCTTTTGAAATGTGTAGATGAAATTGAGTCTATAAGGATCTTAAGAGATATGCATGATGGTGTATGTGGTGGTCATTATATGGCTAAAACCACTGCTCATAAAGTTCTTGGGGCTAGCTTTTGGTGGCCAACACTTTTCAAAGATGCTCATGAGTTTGTGAAAACATGTGATGCTTGTCAAAGGTTTAGTGGAAAGTTAATTTTTTTTGGGAATTTACCATTAAGACTTGTTAAAGTGAAAGCACCATTTCAACAACGGGGAATTGATTTCATTGGTGAGATTTCAAATAAGTCTGATGGTGGACATTCTTGGATCCTGGTAGCTACTGATTACTTCACTAAGTGGGTTGAATCAATTGCTACTAAGAATGCAACAAGTAAAGTAGTGATTAATTTCATTCTAAATAACATTGTAACCATGTTTAGATGCTTACAAAAGATTGTAATTGATAATGCTATGTGTTTCAGATTTGAGGAATATAAAGATTTTTGTAAGAAATACAGCATTATAGAATACACATCATCACCTTACCATCCCCAAGGGAATGGTCAGGCAGAATCAAGCAATAAAAGTATATTGAAAATTATCAAGAGGATTTTAGGAGAGAATAAGTAGGCCTAGGATTCAAAATTTCCATTAGCTACGTGGGTTGATAGGGTTACTATGAAAAAGGCCATTGGATGTGCTCCTTTTGATTTGGTTTATGGCATACAAGCTAGACTTCCATAGAATAATTTAAAGGAGATGTATAAATTTGTTCAACTTTATGAGGATGATATCATTGATGAGATGCAACTCAAGATGGATGATATCTTGCAATTGGAAGAAACAATAAGAGAGTCTTCTATTTAGAATGCCAAGTTACAATCACAGATGAAGCATTTATATGACAAGAAGGCCATTGAAAGAAAATTTGAACTAGGTGATATGGTATTGATGTGGAATGCTAGGATGAAAGATAAAGGAAAGCATGGTAAATTTGATCCCATTTGGCTTGGCCCATACAACATTTGTGATACAAATGGTGAAGACTCATTTTTCTTAGGGATCTAACTAGAGATATTCCTGAATTACCAATTCATGGATAATTCTTAAAGAGGTACTCTTCCTAAAGTATCTATGTTCCATGAATAGTAGTTTTAGGGTTTCTTGTGTCCTTGTGCATTATGTATATTTTGTAAATCCTTGTAGTTCCCTTGTATAGTCTGGTTTCCTATTTCTGTTGTCTTGTTTCTATGCTCTCTAAAGAAATTGTCATTATTGTGTCAAGTATGTGGTCTACTCTACCATAGATTCTAAAATTCTTGCATAGACTCAGGTAGTCTATCATCCCCAAATAGAGCCACTATTGGTTTGATTTTTCATAGTATAGAAAATTTCCAAAATATGTGTGAAAAATCATGTAATCCTTATGTCCTGCAGATTATAGTTTCTCTTATCATTTTTCAAAACCTTGTGTTACCCTAGTTATGTCCTAATTACTATGTTGTTTAAATTTTATTAAATTCACAAGGTTTGTCATCAACATAGTCATTAAAATGTCCTAAGTATGTTAAAACCCTAGGTTTATCTTCAATTTTTTGAAAGGTTTTGCAAAATTCCCAAGTTCCTCTCCTTTACAGTTTTATGGTGTTGGGGCTGCCCGTATGAGCATTGTGCTCTCTTTCTTTTGTTTATGTGGTCATGCTTCACTCAATGGTGTAAGGATCTAAAGGAATTTTCAGTTTATGGGTATACGGTTGTGTAACTCGTAACAACAAAGCAATGGACTTTGGAGCTTTTCGGTCATATGATTGATCCTTGGGTGAAGGTGCATTAGAGGTTTTCATATATTGTACACTTTGACTTACAGTTCCACGATGATGAATTAGCCTAGATGAACGAAAGCTTTTCATTAAGATACCTCCAGTCATACATTTTCCTTTTAAGTGTATGAGTGTAATAAGTTTTAAAATGGTTATGTTTGTTGATTTATGAGGGTACGAGTAACAAGTTGAGCGAATGGGCAAAAAGGTGTATTGGTTTGATTTATGCTCTCATGTTTTGCTGAATGGCATAAGGGTGTAAAGGTCCATGATGGCATAAACGATATCTCACAAAAATATTAAAATGGGTTTTATGGTTTTACGTACAAGGGAAGCTCATAAGAGCGAAGCAAGGTTTGATTTCATTTACATGCTTCCACTATTTTGGTTTGTGGACAATCGTAAAGTGATGTCATATAAAGGAATGTGTCATGTGGGACCTGAAAAATTGCAACTTGGGCCCTGAAAAGAATGAATCAGGTTGTGACATGTCACATATGTTAGATGGGCCCAGCCTGCATGGAAGGTAACTTAAGTCATTCATTTTGCATGTGGTTAAATCAATGGTGATGATTTTTCTAAGATCTGATCTAGGTTGTTGATTTTTTGAGAGAAATGTTTTCCCTTACACTCTTACATTTGCAAGGATACTATGTGGATGAAGAGGTGCTTCATGTCTTTCTCTGTGGATACAAGATTGGTTTAGTGTATGAGCATAAAAGGTAAAATGAGGAATGAAATGAATGCTTTACATTGGTACTGTTAGAATCTGATAAGATTAATAACCTAGAAAACTAGTGCAAAGAATAAATATCTAAACTATGAATCCAAATGATACAAAATCAAAATAGCATCATAGAGTTAGTCTCCAAGAGAGTAATGCAAATGCTGGAAGCAAAATAGCATTAAGAGGGTGCAAAAACAAGAGATACAGATACAAGCCAGGTAGCATGCTTATATAGGCTAGGAAGAGGGAGGAGGTGGCAACACTAAGCAATGAGGAGCAACCATCTATTGGACTAAAGATAACAAAGTATCTTCCCAAGATAGCTAATGGATGCTCACATGTAGGAAGGTGACACCTCACAACCATTCACCTAATAAGACATGCTTTATTAACCTAAGCGAGATTATTAAAAGTGTAGGAAAAACCTAGCAAAATAGGAAAAATAAAAAACTACACTAACAGGTACAACATGTGTTGAAGCATAAACATGTAAAGATATGTTGAGAGGGTTAGAGATCTTATAATGAAAGGGGTCATGTAGGAGCATAAAATGTATTGCAAGGCTATGCTTAAAGAGTGCTAACACTTCTATGCTTGAAGGTTTCTAAAGCATCACCGAATAAGCGTAAGGGTCTAATAATTGTATCTCTAGAGTTATGAGAATAGAAGAGTTGGAGGGAAAGGTTCAGAGCCTAGAAGAGGAAGTTGCATCTCTAAAGGACCAACCCAAAACTGCAGCAGAGGCAGAACATGCACAAGGGAGTGTAGAAGAGGTTAGGCACATTGTTGAAGCAAAAGTCCAAAAAGAGGATTTACCCATAGGGGTAATAGTTGCAATGCCAATACTAGTGGTAAATGTGGAAGGTGAGGTTCCTTAATTTGGTAGTGCACCAGAAAAGGGGTATAATGTTGAGTATGCTAAATCATAGGGTAAGCATCTTGAAGAGAATCTCTCAAGATGCATATAATGCATTCACCAACTTGCAAGTTGCTAAGAAAATGTGCAAAGAAGCAGTAGGTTGGCTTGACCCTATTTTCCAACAATGGGGACCTTACAAGCAATTTTTTAATAGATTGATACCTTTGCTAGCTAAGAAGCCAAACCTTCTTGATAAGGTCATTTCTTTGAAATAAGGTATGGATAAAGTAAAGGATTTGTTACAATGCTTTACGAGAAAATTGGCAATCATTCAGAATAAGATGAAAGTGTTGGTCAATGCTTTTTATTCCTTAATCCTTTCTATCCTTAGTTCTGATAGCCAAATAAAAGATTGGAATGAATGGTCTAGTTCTTTTGACCATATTGTAAACTTGCCATAGGTGGTATCCATTTTTGAAGGTGACACTAATGAGTTTTCTTTCAATGAACTCATTGATACTTTGTTCAAGATTGAAATTGAAATGAATAATTTCATAATAGAAGGGAAAGAATTCACAGATGCTAGGTGGCAAAAATTTGTTGGTGAATTCACAATCATCAAAGCATGTGAGTGGCCAACAAAAAGAGAAGTTATTATATGGGAGGCAATTGCAGAAATAAAGGCTTTACCAATAGGGGGCAGTTGAAGAAGAGGACAAAATTTAAGATTTGATGCACCAGCTATCATATGAAACTATTTTTGTTGTTTCTTTTTCTTATGGATATAAAAATATTTTGAAAAGGTTTATTGTATTCCCTGTTATAAAGGACATCTGTCAATCACATTTTTCCCTTTGCTTATTGCAACTCATGCTTATATAAATGAGTTTTCAAGGCATTGTGAGGGGTCTAAGAGTGGTATTTTTTCTTTCTTCAAGAAAATTATTGCTGGTCCATGTGGGTTTAATTTTTTTGAGTTTATTGTCCATTGTATACTTTCTGATGTTTATATAGAAATGATAGAATCAACAATATATTTTGGGTTTTCCATTGAGTCTCTATTGGTCATTGTATCAGTCTTCTAAAAGGATAATACAAAGGGGTACTTACATGATATCTATGTCACTAATTCTTGTCTCCATTTTATCAGTTTTTATATTTTGAAATTAGTTAAATAAGGTTTAATTGATTAAATGCAATCTGGATAGGTTGTATATTGGTTCTATTTTTGCTCTTAATTCAAGTAATTAAGGAAGTGCTTTAGTAGATCAATAGGGTTTATGAGTTTATGAAAGGGATATTTCATAAGAATGGGAATGGGTGATTACAATTGATTAATTCATTTACAAGTTATTTGAGTTGGATTTCCTAATAATAGTTGACTCTATGTAACAATGGATAAGGCACTGGTCATATAAATTAGAAGTAGATAAGAGTAAATTCTACCATGACATTTCCAATTTATATTCAAATCTAAATCAATCAAAGTATTTTATCAAGTATATAAGGGTGGTCATCATCTATGTGTGGAAATTCATGAAGTATTGTTAGTTGTTGTAGTTCATGTTTATTTTTGCATACATCAGAGAAAAGGGACCATATCTGCTATTCCTAGGGATTAAGGGTAAGAGTCAAGAAATTAGTTGAATCCCTAAGGTACTCTAACCTTGGTTTTGTAGAGCTAGAAGAGAAGGAAGCATTGTGCTTCATACTGTTGGCCCAGAGATATGATGTGTTATGCTAAACATGAGTATTAGCTACCTCTAGGTGTAATGCATTTTGTTGTCTACTGGTAACAATAATCACTATTAAATCAGGAGCCAACATCTTGTACTCCTTTTCATATCATAACTCAAGCTTTCCTCTAGATGCTTTTGTTACATCATTTGATCAAATCCTCTTCATTAATCAAATAAGTGATAGTACTTAGATCATATAAGTTGTTGTCTTACCAACAAGTAGCAGGTTTGACATCAATGATAACACAATGATTGAAACACATTCATCATACTTGAATCAATCTATTTTAAATACTAATGTCATTATCCAGTTCACTTCCATTTTTTGAAGGTTGTCCTTGGTGACTATATCTAGATGGGGACATGTTTCCCTCAAGATGTGACCTTGGAGTTCTTGGAGGGGCATTATTACCATTGTTGCCAAAGGTCACAAAATTTGCAAATGGATTACTATATGTAGCATTAGGATTTTGATCTCTAAATCTATTAGTATGAGAATTTCTAAAGCTACGAGTATTATGATTGTTGGCATTGTCATCAAACATGTGAGCATTCATTCTAGCAACCACTTGTCTTTCTTTTTCAACCCATTTTTCTTCTAACCTTGTTTGTTGATCTTGGTAAGCTTTCTTCTCTATTTCTATTTTCTCATGTCTAAGTACAATAAAGCTATCCAAACATCATTTTCTCTCTTCATGTTTCATGGTAAAAGACACATCATTTTAAGATCTAGGGATATCAAGTGGAGTGTCAAAGGAACTACCAAAATGACTAAGAGGATCATACCATGTAGTGGTTTTATTTTCCTCTACTTTTCAAAGATAGGTTCAGCCTCAAACTATTGCTTATGTAGACATCTAGTAGAAGAAGTTGATTATTCAAAGACAAAAGAAGGACAATTTCCTTAACCAAATTGGAGCCTAGTTGTAACTAACATGTAATATTTAGTTTTCGGCCTAGTAAGATGACACAAAAGTACTTGGAATACAACTTAGAAATTCAATATGTTCACATGTCAAAGAGAGGTAGCAATGAAAAACTAACTTGTAAAGAAAAGTGTCCAAGAAATTTTTTAACTAATGACTTGAGTGAAGATCTAGGCAAGAAGCCAAATGAAAATAGAACAAGCAGAGTGACAAGTGAACAATCTCTCGAGTCAAGTATTTATCCAGGAGACTAAAGTGATCATTTTCAGCCTAGAGAAAAGCCAAAAATGTAGATTTTAGACTAAGACAATAGTATAATCAAGTATAGACCTTCCTAAGCAAACCAAAATTGCAATTGAGGTCAAACTAAGGAAGTATAGAGTTTGGATGATAGAAATTAGGAATCAGAATGATAGTGAGACAACACCAAGTTTCTTACAATTGTTTGCAGGAAGCAATACGATAGATTAAGTTAGTATGATAGTTTATATATAATAGTATGACATAACTCAGTATGGAAGTATGATAGACTTTGAATGACAAAATGACACTTTCAAAGAATCCATAAATATTGTACAAAAATTATTAGGCTAGTAATACAATAGTTTACCAACATAGACAATTTTAGTGACTTCGTGCCAAAAAGATCTAAGTTTCAACCATTTTTTGATCAATTTGTGCAATGTAATTGTTGTAGGAGAGTTTTTTTATAATTTTTAATAGTGAGATAGTGAATTTGAAAGCAATTTTGGCACAAACGCATGTCATCAAACAATTAGACAAGGGACAAAGCAACCTTGCCAATACAAGCACTTGTGAAGTTTTAAAAGAAAAAATCTTATGAAAACTATTATGATGTGTATGTTCAAAATATTTTTATGGGTCTAGGAAATTCAAAGACACATAAATCACATTCTACCTAAAGAACATGACTCATTACACAATACCTTAGCCCACAACTTTATGCTCCTTTGCCTTACACAAAGTGGTTCCCACAATAGATATTGGCTTTGTCATAGATGGGTTACCCACATCTAAAGGAATGTATATGGTGAGTCAAATCTTGGTGTGATCCAAGTAGTCCACTAGGATAGATCCTTGCACCAAGATTTAGAGCAGCTAAAAAGAGTGGCTTCTAAATCCTAAGGTGTCTAGTAAGGGTTTTGTTCATATCACTCCTCTTGCGCCTGATATGGGACATAACAATGGACCTTGTGGCTATACGAGTACCTTAAAAATACCTACCTAGTGATTTCCTCATGGTCACAATCCACAAGTAACCTCACTAAGTTAAGTCAAGTATTATGCCCCCAAAGACTTCCACCTTTGTCGAGAGGTTTTGATTATAGTGGGTCAAATTAGTTGAGTTTTACTTGTTCCCACTTTGGGTCATTCTTATTGGTATCTTTCCACCAATAGAAGACCCTCTAAAGGAAAAATCTCACTAGTGAGATTAAAAAAATGGATCCACACCAAGGAGGTAGATATCTATGATTCACCAAGACATAAAGAGTATGGTTTCCTACTCCCCAATGCTTCCACCAAACATGCCAAGTAATGTTAATTAAGACCACTAAAGAGTAGAATATACCACCCACTTTCTTGATTCAATGAAGGGTCAAGATTTTTGATTCACCTTAAAGGTAAAGAGCACACTTTCCTACCAATAAAGAACCCTTACTAATGGGTTTTATGTGCCTATGAAATGAAACAACTAGTAAATATTGCACATGAAATGAAATAACATGAAGACACACAAAAACTTATTTTTATAGCTTGGGCAACCCTGCAACAATGTTAGTAGCCCTTTTTATTTATCATTTTTTGTTAGCAAGAAAATAGTATGCCCCTACAAAATCGTTGTTAGGATATGTTAGAAAACTTGTAAACCAAAATGCAAAAACTTGGAAGTGAAAAATAGTAGATGTATTAAACAAATTGAATAGGGAGAGAAATAGTATAGGATGAACTAGTATCATATGATACTCCCCACTATGCCTAGGTAGTTCTTCTACCTAGTATAATACTTCATATCAAACAATATGACAGAGTCTGCAACTATTGTACAACATAGTACAATAACTAGTATGGTAGAGAAACTGGCCCTGTATTGTATCACTTTATAAAAAGTATCATATAATAATTGATTAAGAATCATATGCTATTTCAATCTACAAAAATAAAATATGAACTTGCAATTAGAAAAATTGATGGAAATAACAAAAATGGAGCTAGACAAGGTTGTCGAGCCTCATGGTGGGTACCAAAAATATATACAAAAAATTAGTACACTTCTCTAAGATATTGTATCCAAGAAATCTCAAAGATTAGAAACATTGAATGGTGACTTAGATCTCCCTATCTATGATGTGCAAGAGCTATGAGAGTGTGGATCTCAAATGAACATAGAATGCAAGCCTTGTAAGGTGCATCACAGAACAGGGGATTTTTAAAAAAGGTATGATAGTATCTAAAATCAATGATAAGTTGAATGCAAGATAAATGTGAGATGCAAGAACTAAGCTAAGAGATGCAAATGAAAGTATTACAAAGCCTTCAATTTAACTTATGTGAGCTAATCTAGAACACAAAAGGAAATTAAGCTAAGAATTCCATGAAGCTACAATGCAAGTGAACCCAGTAAATGTAAAGTGGGTGCAAAGTGAATGAAAGATGAGTGCTCAAAATGCTCCAAGTCCTTCAAAAGCCATAGGAAAACTAGTAGCATAAAGTTAGCACGAAAGAATAAGATGAGAGAATAAGGAGAGAGCCTCTTTTTAAATAAAAATGGATGATGGAGATCAAAAGATGTAATCAAGTGTGGAGAGTGATTCTTGAGTGATCCATTTGAACAATAATCTTGACTAATCAAGATCAACAATTGAATTTAAGAGACAAAAATGTGTGTAGGATAATTAAAGCTACTTTAAAAATAAAGATTCCTCTCACATAAAAATGTGTGCATTCAAGGTGTAGACAAAAAACCTTCTCTTTTATTTTTAAAATAGGAAAATGGCTTTTCATGACACATAGGTATAAAGAGAGAAATGGGGATATTATTGAATAAAAAGGGAGAAGGTTCTTTTAATTAAATAAGAACTTATGATAAGGTGGTCAAGCCAAGGTTATAATCAAATAAATTATAAAATGAGGATTTGATCAAGAATAAGAAATAGATAAATTATGCAAAAATGCTAGAAAGGGGGTTCATAGTCTAGATGACCATTTTTGGGTGATTACAAACTTGAAACAACTTCAATTGTACTACCACATGCATCACATTTCACTTGAATTACTTTATTAAAATCAGGCAAATCCAACATAGGTAAATCAACAACCTTGTGTTTCATATTATCTCAAAAATATTATCAACTCCATATGTCCATTTGAAATCCTTTTTATCTACCCTCATTGTCTCAATCATAGCATTACAAAAAGAACAAAAATTTATGATGGACTTTCTATAGGAACTTTCTAAACCATGAAATGATCATACCTCACCCACATTCTTAGGTGTAGACCACTCAAGAATTTCTTTAACCTTCTCAAGATCCATCATCAAACTATTAGTAGAAATCACAAATCCTAAATACACAATCTCCTCCTTCATGAATGAACACTTCTTCAAGTTGATCAAAACAATTTATTCCTTCAATCTCTCCAACACTTGCATAATATTCTCAATATGTTCTTCTCTAATCTTACTAAATATCAAAATGTCATCAAGGTATAAAATCACAAACTTACCCATTAATTTCTTCAAAACTTCATTCATCAACCTCATGAAAGTACTTGGTGCATTAGTCAAACCAAAAGGCATAACCAACCATTTATAGAAACCTTCTTTTATATTAAAATTAGTATTCCACTCGCCTCTTGTCATGCCCAAACTTACAAGGCAAAAACACATCTTTTTTTTTTTTACCACATTAAAATTTATGCAATAATGATCTTCAGTGACAATGATAGTTAGATAAGATGTTCATACTGGCATTAGGTTAAGCTTGTCTCAAGGGAAGGACTATTACAACTAAGTATGCAAGTATCAAGTTTCAAGGACACACTGATCATTGATCGAACACCTTCTACGATCCACAATTATCCTATATATCCATCTGGGGGGTAAGGAAACTCTACCAATACAACATTGCATAATCAAAAAATTCATTAATCATGGCCATGATAGCAAGGTAATCTCATGTATACTTCCTAAATTTGTCTTAATTATGATGAGTTCAACCATTGTCAGTAACGCCACTACTCACAATTCCCACCATAACTATAACTTAGTAATGGATTGATTGTTCCTCTATTTCCATTGCTTATCCAATCAATTTCATACCCTTATTTATTATAATTGCAATTTATAATCCTAATTGTGGGACATGGTAAAAGACTCAGACTTGATGACTTAAGAGAAGATATTTCTAAATTCCTCATATAATGTCCTTACACTTTTAAGAGTTCTATTAGAAACATATCTAGGACTCTTCTCAAATATATCTATGTACATTTTGAAAGAAAATGAGAAATTTACATATACAAATATCATCATAACTTTTCACTATTTTAGTTTCTTGACTATTCAACGGACCCTTAACCACTATACCCATCATGATCCTTTTAATCCATCATATTAGCTGTCCCACAACTTATTTAAGTGTACTTAGCCCACTAATTACTTTAATTACTACATCACACTAACCCGAGTATTATTCTTTTTGATAATTTCATTGACTCCTATAGTTACTTATTAATTATTACTATGACTTACCCTCAATCTACACCATGCCATCCAACTAATATTGTGTGTACTCTAGATCAATCCACTTCTAACTAATTAATTCTAAAGAACTTATTAATTGGAAAAACATTCCTAAGGCATCTACTGAACATCTAACTAACAAAACCCATAATTTCCTAATCCAAATTCTACCACCCAATTTTTACCCTTCAAACCCTTTATGTACCCTTAATGTTCTCTTCACCTTCAAATTTCTAAACAACTCTTAACTCATAATATTAAGACCTCTTCATTTCTTCCTAGGTTGCCTACTAACCAAAACAATCTACTAGTTCTATATGCTAGCATTTGTTTTGCCACTTTAATTATTATTTCTTCTCTACTTAATAATAATAATAATATTACTACTATTATTATTATACCTATAACTAACTACTATATTTTTTTCTACCTTACATCCTATCTACTTACCATCCATACTCAAATTACTTAACACCATTTTAACTCTTTTTGACATCCTAACCAAATCATACTATTTAATTATCTCATATTAAATTAAAATATATTATGCTCATGAATTCCTACTAATCATATTTATCCTATACCAACATTGTTCCCTCCTTTCTAATTTCTAAACATCTTCTAATCTATTACATTAATTTAACAACTCTTAGCATAAACTAAACTACATCCACCTTACCCATAGACCCCTTAACATAGTACACTTGTCCTAGTGTAAGAACCTATGAATATTTCCTTACAACTAATCCCTCCTCCTAAATATGTGTACTCACATGCTTGGGCAGCTCTTCCTCTTTCCTAGCTGATCCACACATCCCTAGGCCAGCGTGAGGACATGTTCTTTGACTTTTAAAGACCATTTACCATCTCCTTTCATGCTTTCCTTAGTACTAAGGCAGCGCACACCTATGTTCCTAGCCTAGTACAAGGTGGTGGCTTTTAGAAGAAAAGGGATTGCATTAAATGCATTGGGGAAACGTGTTTTGCAGGTTGTCATCACCTTGAAGCACTTGGGGAGTGTGGAGGCATGGATGAGGGTAAGGATGGAGGTGGACCCACCCCCCATGCCTTGTCAACTTGATTAAAATTTATTTTTAAAATCCCTTTTTTGTTGGTTGTTGATTTAGCATGAATTTCACCTAGGGATGATTTTTTTTTTTATTAGTGTTTAAACGTATATATTTTTATTAAATGGCTATCATGTCCTATCACACTGTAGGTCATCCTATACTTGGGGATTTGCCCCTATATCAATGATTACTTCACCATATTATATTTAATTTCATTTTTAAGAAGATTTCTTGGGTTGGATATATATTATATCATATTTTCTTACCTAAATATTTTATTATTTTTCCCTCTAAAGATTCTATGGCATATTCTCTTAAATATTTTAATAATCTATATTGAGTGTGTATCTTTTTTTTTTCACTTTCTTCATACAAATTCCAGAGAGTAGATTGCACACCTA
This sequence comes from Cupressus sempervirens, assembly GCA_028749045.1. Taxonomy (NCBI): domain Eukaryota; kingdom Viridiplantae; phylum Streptophyta; class Pinopsida; order Cupressales; family Cupressaceae; genus Cupressus; species Cupressus sempervirens. Next base: position 175,688,011 of record CM053789.1, on the reverse strand, counting down.
TAGCAAGCTATTTCATATGCTCTTGTACATTCTATTTCATCTATTGAATTATCTACTTCTATAGCCTTGGATACTCATGATATGGTTATTTAAATGATGCATTAGGGGTTACCAAATATGTTATTATAAACTAAATTAATCAACTTATTGATTCTTTTGAACAATATCTCAATACAAAAACCCATATCGAAAACATGGCATAATTCTTGTATGAAACAACTAATTATTCTTATCTGTGAATTTTTAAGAGATTGTAAACTATTTGCTCAAGTTATAATAATGCATTCTCTTGAAAGGATTAAATTGAGTATTCATGCATATCTATTGTTCAATGGAGCTGATTAGTAGGATAATACAAATGAGAAAGTCTACCTATCATTACAACCTCTACTATGATATCAAATTAACTTGGAAACTTATGCATACAACTCTAGAACCTTCAAGTATTTTAAATTTCTATTGATATTCATAACATGACTATAGGCCAAATACAATTCTGTTATCTCAGAATGCATATTCTACTATGATGCTTTACTTTTCACATCAAAACACTTATATTCAAGACATTGAAACAATAATACCATTACAATGAATTTCCTCTTCCATAATACTCTCACAATACACAGGTGGTGGAAACAATGTATCATAAATATGCACAAATGAATACTTTCCACAATACTGAGATACTCATAACCCTTCCAACTCACAAATGAACTGAAACAATAACATTACTCTTACAACACATTTAGATTCACATAGCAAGGTGTAGTTTTCCTTCTATGTCAAGTCAATCACAACAATGTCTCCTTCACCTATGGATGTAGAAAGACATCAAGAACTCCAAGTTTCCAAGATCATCCATTAAGAACCTACATAAGAGAGTTGAAAAATGGTGAACCATGGAGGCTCACCTCCCAACCTAGGCTTCTATGAAGCCACCCACCGAGCAGGGGAAACAAGAACCAAATAGGTTACACACATACTTCACCAAACTTTGCATGAAAATACAACATCAAAACACACTCAATAGCCTCCCATGGCTTGCATAATGATTCTCCATTGGAATCATAAAATGTTGGGTGAAGGTGGGCTCTTCAAAGAGGATATATTATAACAACATAAATAACATAATGCCATTGCATTTTGCCTCTAAGGCCACCATAAACATAAACAACATATTGCCATTGCATTTGACTCTTAAGGCCTTCAAAACAAATCATCTCCTCCTCATTCACCAAAACCTCCTTGTACCTCCCAAAACAAGAAGATTTATGGCTTTAATGGAGCCCATACTCCATAGTATAAATAAACCCTCATCATGAGGTAATTCTCTCAACTACAATGTCAAGCCCAATTTATGCCCTTCACCCAAGGCTTCTCTTCCCTCCCAAGGGTGAGTGAAGCCTTCACACCCATAAGCACATTCAACACTTACATTCAAACAAGAAATAAAAGAGAAGAAACAAGTGAGGCAAAAACCAAGAAGAAATATCCAAGATCACAAGACACATTCACCTCTCCACAACACAATGGCAAAGCCCATCACACAAGATTTACAATGAAATGCATACACCATTGATAACTCTTCATACTTGCAAATTTACTTATCCATGCTAAAGGAAAGAAATGAAAAGAAACATGTTTGAGTCACCAACCTTGGTCCAAGCTAGGGTAAGGATAGTTGTAGTAGAGCTCCCTTAATCTCCCTTCAAAACTTAGTTGTCTCTAAAAATTAGAGAGTGGGTGAACAACCCACTAACTTGTCACCCCACCCCTAAAAAGACTCTCCACTAACCCTTTTTAGTAGGAACATCAAGCCTCCCCTTTCTTTCATTGTTGTTTCCCCAAAATAAGAAAGTTGACCAAGTGAAGTTGTGAGTGTACTCTCATGGAAAAACTCAAATTTTCGAATTGGTTCAAGTTGGCTTTGTTTAAGGGGTTCCCTAAGGTAGGAAATCACTAAAATAGTTGAACTTGGGTCCCTAACATGTTATACTACCATTAGGGTGGATTTTATCAATAAAATAACACCTTAGGATCCCATTTAGGTCCCCTAAAATCCCTATCAAGTTTGAATTCGAAATTCAACATGATGGTGACCCATCCTAACACTTTCTCCCAAATGGGTGTACTAAAACATTAATTGGAAGAAAAGAAAAGGACCAAGATTAAGTGACCTTGTGACCAATACTCAAGGTGACATGTCATCAACACATATACAATACATGTGTCAAGTGACACATAAAAATACATTGCACTTCCCTTGACATGCCCTTAATGCATCTACCTTATGATTTAACATATCCACAAGCAAGCAAGCAACCATACAATTAGGAAGAAAAATACTATCACAACATGGCTTTTGAATCTTCCAAAGATTCGCCTTGGTTAAACTATGTTCACAAGGTTTGGAACTTGTTTCCCCCAAGAATTTCCATGGTTCAACTTTCCTACATGCTCAACTTAATGTTAGTAACCCAATGAAATAATATAGAAATACATGCAAATAGTACAAAATAACCCAATATCACTTAATTTCACTAACATATTCAATTAACTTCCATCGAATCATTTCCATAAGATATTCAAAACATTGAAATATCAAGATAGGTATAAAATTAATCTTTCTAATCATAACAAAATTATTATTCTAAACTCTATCACAATCCTTATCTATCATCACAATGAAACACCAAAGTCATATCATAAGAATATGTAAAATGGATCTTAGTATATATGTCATAAGTGAAAATTACTATTGTACAAACTTGTTAACTAGCATCCTTTCAAATCAACTGACCAAAGTAATATTTCTAACAATTTCTTCTTCCTTTTTTCTTTTTTTATAAATCTCATTATGAGGTGTGTGTGTCCCTAGGGTCAACTTCTCATGCCATTAAATGTTTCCAAATTATGTCATCATATTTTTAAAACAATCTACGAGTATAAGCATTTATGTTCATTGTTGTTATAATCTACATCCATTGTTATCTCTTAGAAGAGAAAATGTTAATTCATCTTTCCTAATTTGGCTAGTGGATCATTCTATAAATCCTTTGATCGAGTCCCTAGTTTGAACATATAGAGTTTCATTTTTAGGTGATCTTAGTTATTCCACCTAAAGTTATTTAACGGTTATTACACTTATAATAATCGAAATTTGCATTAGTCTCCACTAAGGTCTCATAAATCATTATTAGTAATGAAAATGTCAAACATAACCTAATTAACTCATAATCATATTATTTCATTAGGGTCTATAACAGGGTACTATTGTGGCATTACACCCCTCCTTTGATTCTAACCTAATGAAACCCACTCTTCACGTCAATCTTTGTAAAATGCCTTGCTCAACTCAAATAATCCATTATATCATCTATCCTCAACATAGGAAATATATACTTTACTGTTATCTCAATGATAGCTCTAGAATCAATACACATTCTCCACTAGTCATTCTTCTACAATATTTCATGCAATTTCTTGTTAAGTTCTTCATTCTTGGCAGGTGTGAATCTATAAGATGCTTTGTTTGACAAACTAGCTCCATGAATCAAGTCCATACAATGAATTATACTTCATACTAGTGGTGACCCATCAGGTACATTCTCTTAAATAATCTCCTTATACTCGGTGAGAAACTCTTCAACATCTATTGGGACTTTATCAATACTAACATTACTCCATGCACTAGGAATCACAACAAATAAAACTTTTTCTTTCATGATATCTTTCACAAATTTATTTCCATTAACCATGTAAACTTGTATTCTGGTGCAACAATTTTCATTAGGTTCATCTCTCAAATGTAACAAAACTTGTCTTTTTCCATTTGCCCAAATAATATATTGATTCAATCTACCATCATGCAATGCTTGTCTATCATATTTCTAGGGTCTAACCAAAAGAATATGGCAACAATCCAAAGGCATAATATCACATGAAACTTCATCATAGCAATTCTTAATCTTGAATTTCACAAGGCATTGTTCACTTACCAGTAAATTACACTCAACCTTGATCCAAGAAAATTGATAGGGTTTAGGATATCTCATCCTCTTCAACTACAACTTATTAACTATATCTTTTGATACCAATTTTTCTGAACTACCATTGTCAATGATTATCTTACAACATTTTCCTACAATCTTGCATCTAGTCTTGAAAAAACTTCTCCTTTGAAGGGATTCTCCATCAATTTTATCATTACTCAAAGTTCTCATTACCATCAAATTTTCCCCATTTCCAGGTCCATTTGGTGGACTCACTAATTCTCCTTGGATTACAACATTTTTGCTACCACTTTTAGTTTCCTTCCTAGAATAGTTGTACTCAAAAGCTCTATGTCCCTCTTCATGATATTTGAAACAAGCTTTCTAGAATCCTCCTCTTTCATAACCACCTCAATAAGAACCACCTCTTCCTTGGTAAGAACTACCACCTTTCCAATTGATCTTTCCTTTTTCATCACCTTTCCACTCAATTTTACCCTTATCTTGTACAATATTGTCAAATATGGTATTTTATCCATAAGATCTACCTTTTCATCTTTGAATTCTTCCTTCTCTATCTCTTTGTCTTTGTTCAAGCTTCTTTGTCAAGATCTCATCATCTTTCAAGGCATGTTGATATGCTTCTTCCACACTATCCAGTTTCACAAAATTAATCCCATCTTGAATTATAGTTCTTGAACCATTCAAATACCTAGCCACTTTCTCTACCTCATCATCCATATGTCCATATCTAATGTCAAATATAGAGAAATCCTTAGTATACTCTTTCACACTCATATTCTTTTGCCTCAAATTTTGCATCTTCCTCAACAAGTTGACTTGATGATCAACAAAGAGGAACTTCTTCTTTAATTTGTAACCATCTTCACCCATGTTTTGATCTTCTCTTTCTCTTTTCTTTATCTATCAATCTGCGAATATTCCCACCAAAGAAAAGAGTTACCCTTCAAATTGGATACTACTATCTTTGCCTTCCTAATATCATAGGTGCCCTCAAATTCAAATAGCTTCTCCATCTTAGATAACCAATCCAATAGAGTGTTGGTGTCTAACCTTCTATCATAGCTAGTAACTTCAACAATAGGATTTGAATGTGCCCTAGATAAAAAATTTAACAATCTTTCCTCATCTGATTCCACCTCAAGTTCAGGGTTAAGGTTTGGTGCTCTTGGTGCTCTTTCATTATCACTAACATCATCAAGATGTACTCCTCTTCTTTGGGCTCTCTCAACAACGTCTAGTCTATGTACAATTTTCCTCAACATGTTTATAATGGCATTATCAATGTTTCATCTACCATGAACCATTTTGATAGTAGGCTCCTAGAAGATTGTAACTCTTTGTAAGGTATAGGTTAAATCTCAAATCTACCACCCTACAACTCAATCCACTTAGGGTTCTACATGATCCTATAAGAATTTTTCTTAAGGAAAATTCACTCAAGATTGAAGAACTCGAGCACAAGCACAACTATAGACCAAAAAAAGTATGATCAATATATCATAGCATGTCTTGATACATCACTATGTTTAGATTAGATTGAATGCATACACTAGGAGTGCATGTATATAAAGGCCTCTGAAGTGCATCTAGAATGCCTAGGAATCAGCAACATGATAAGTCATACAACAAAGCACATGTCCACTAGATATGAGTTATCCTCCATTAAGTACAGGAGTAAGTGTGATGATGAGAGGAGAAGCCTACAAAGGTGTAGCACACAATATAATATTGTAGACACCATGTGCTAAAATAGGAGTGTGAATAATTGTGTTGTCTACATGACAACTTAGTTAATTATGCAAACTCTAGTGTTGTAGACACCATGTGTTGAATTAGAGTTGCTTACTTCTTTGTTGTCAATATGAAAACTCATAAGAGTATGCAAACTCCTAAGTGTCTCACCTATGAAATAATAAAATAATGCATTAACCTAAGTAAAGTGTAATAAGTAAATACTTATTTACACCAAAACCCCCCCTTAAGTGAAACTTAGGGGAATGCACTTAAGTTCACAAGAACTAGGATGAAATGCATAATGGGTCCTAGCTACTAGGCCATGTTAGGTACCCATGTAGAAAACCATGCAAATGCAATCTCTCATAAAGTGGAGAAAGAGAGAAAACCTCATGGGAAACACTCGCCCCCAAAAAGATAGATGAAAGATGTATGGATGGATGGAATAATCAAGACCCACCCATTATGACATACATAGAGTATATACAAAAGTGAAGAATGAGAAGGACAAAACCCCTTAAGATGAAAAAGTCCCCCCCATAAAAGAGAAGGAGACAAGGTAGCCCCCCCCCCCCCACACTAAATGTAAGGTGTTGACTAGTGAGAAATGTTCCAATGTAGAAGTTGATCTATGAACACTGAATGATGTTCCTCCCCTTTGGAAGAAACAATGGTAGAGGTACAAATGAGATGCTTCCCCTATGTGTAGAAAGAATCTCAAAGACTAAAGGTGTCTCTAAAACCTACTCAACTGTCCCTATGTTGATATTGATGGTGGCTCCTTCCAAAACTGCTAAGAAGAAGTGCATATCTAGCAAGGATTGATGTAGAACTAATTTCAAAGAATAATCTATTTCCTTAAATGATAAAGAGACCTCTTGTGACTATTGTACATAAGAATCCATAATTACATCAGCCTGTAAAGACTGATCATGTAGAGAATGGACATGAGGGTTAGAGTGAGCCCTTGCAACAACTGTAGAAGGATTAGCTTCATCAAAGAGAAGTTGTATATCATCAAAGAAGTCTCCCAAATCTACTACGTGTGACTCCATGAACAAACCTGAAATGTCAGTCAAGAAGTCATCACTTAATGCTTGAACTAGAAGACAAAGTTTACCTTGCTTGGTGAAGTACATGAATCAATCACTATGGCAATAGATGAAGAATTTTCCTCAAAGAGAACATGAATATCATCAAGGATGCCTCCCACATCTTCAATGTGAGACTCTATGAATAGGCTTGCAATGTCTGGAAGGAAGTCATCGCATGAAGGTAAAGTAGGAAGACATAAAAGGTCCTACTGCACTAAATCTAAAGCATCTATGGCTAGAATAGGATTAGTAGGAGCAACAAGAGTATCTGAAGGTGTGATCTCATCTGGAGAGGATGCAGCTACAATTGGAGGTAAAAGATCTTTTGTGAGTGGAGGAATATGTGGATCTCCATATGTCTCCCAAAGATGGATCCAAATATCATATAAATCTTTTGACTTCAAGTCATCAAGTAAATCCATAACCTCCATATCCATAAATAGAAAGAGTGTATGACAAAGTATGGAACATGTGTCCTCATCATATAAAAGTCCTCTTTCATATGGTAGCGCATTATGCTGACTAAGATATGAGATAAACAATTGACTCCATTCCTAATAGTTATCTAGTGTCAACTAAATTAAATCTTCCTCTTCCATGATGAAGTAATCAATGTAACCTCCAAAGAATCAAAGAACACCCCCCCTAATGAAAGATTCGGTGCTTTATAGGTGGTGCATGTACAATAGGCCACTTGTCAAAATGTACAAGATGGGCTTCTGATTTTTCTAGTTACAACAACCTTTTGAGGCCTAAATATAGAACTATGCACTATAGCTCAGATTTACAGTAATACTGAAAAGAAATAAAAGCAATACAATGCAAAAAAGGTCCTAATGCTAAAAGTGATATTTCTATCCACACAACCCTATTATCTAAATGCAGATCTGGAAAGTAGATGAAAAATAATGCACTTTCAAAAAAAATGGAACTTGAAAAGGAGTCCAGATGAGCCTGTACATAGCATTTCAAGTTGAAAAATGTAGGATTGGATAGGTATAGTCACCAAAAGATTCAATTTCTAACAATTCCATGCACCAAAACTAGAAAAGAGCTACACCACTAAAAAGCTTAGGAAATTTTTCTCAAAATTAAAAAAAAGTACAACTAATTTGGAATCTGGATGTCCGAGTTATGGCCTCTCAAAGTTAGGCTGCCAAATCAAAACTAAATCTGGAGAGGGATCTAGAAGGAAAATTGCAAGATTAAATTTGATAGTCAAATGGTCACCACATCAGCTAGAAAATGCCTAGTTTTGATGGTCAAACAACTATCAAATTTAACTTAGCAAAATGTTGACACAGGCAAAAAATTAGCCTCCCAGGGTGACATGATAGCTAACTAGACCGTATGGATAGTACAATCGAGACATTGGCAATTGCCATACATATAGAAAAGATGACTTAGCCCACGTGGTAGCTTAGGTGGTAGTTTGACATGTCTGAACATGTGGCAATCAAGTTGGCCTTGCTGACTAGGCAACGTGTACAACTAGTAGTGTTGAAGAGTAGGACAGTCCACGTATTTGCATGTTTGGGTCCTGTGCTACACTAGGGAATAAAGCCATCAAATTTTTAATGGGCATGGATAGAAATAATAGAAGCAGCGATCAGGAACCCTATGCAACACTAGAGCGGTGGGTCAAAGTTGAGTTTTGACCATCGAAAAAGACAGTGAGTACTGCTATTTGTTGTCATCAGGGAGCTCGCTGCCTTGTGCACTAGATTTGAGAAGACAAGCTCCAAAAAATCCCATAGGAAAGAGCTAGGTTAATTAAATGGCCAATGGATGAGTGGGTTTTATCCCACACATAGGAAAAATACAGTCTATGGGGTATTTAAAACAAAAGACCTGCAACGCTTAACCAAACAAGCATGCTGCCATATGTTGAAGCCACTTGCGAGTGCAAATTCCAAGGTCTTTGTTGATATGTATGTGAAATCTAGTGAGTGGTATGAGGCTAGCATGATTTGTTCGGCCCAAATTTAAATGTGACCCACCAAATGAAGAATATTCTAAATATTCTCTATAGGCCGGGGTGTCACTGCTCGATTCTGCAAAACAAAATTCTTTGCAAGGGCAACTGACGAATTTATTATTTTTGCAAATATGTAGGAAAATAAATGCTAAGATCTGAATTAAATAAAATTGCAAATCAAAAAGATCATACCCAAACTTGCAAACTGGGGCCTTTGGGTGTCGATTTGCAAAAAAAATTGCCTCACGATAGACTTTGGCCTAGGGTAGGCAACTTTATAGCTAACTTTCACTGAAGTAGCATTTCAGATGCAATGGTGAGGTTAGATCTAGCTCTAGACACTCCCAATTTCTATGATACTCTAGATTCAAGCCAAGGTGCTACAACAAGAAGATGGTCTTGAATGGCTTTGTGAAGAGAGATTCTCCAAGAGCTCTGATACCATGTAAGAATTTTTCTTAGGGAAAATTCACCCAAGATCGAAGAACTTGAACACATGCACAACTGTAGACCAAAAAAAAAAATGATCAATATATCATAGCATGTCCTAATCCATCACTATGTTCAGATTAGATTGAATGTATACACTAGGAGTGCCTGTATATAAAGGCCTCTGAGATGCATCTAGAATGCCTAGGAATTAGCAACATGATAAGTCATACAACAAGGCACATGTCCACCAGATATGTGTTATCCTCCATTAAGTACATGAGTAAGTGTGATGATGAGAGGATAAGCCTACAAAGGTGTAGCATGCAAAATAATGTTGTAGACACCATGTGCTAAATTAGAGTTGCTTACTTTTGTGTTTTCAATATGACAACTCATAAGAGTACATAAACTCCTAAGTGTCTCACCTAAGAAATAATAAATTAATGCATAATAATAAAATAATGCATTAACCTAAGTAAAGTGTAATAAGTAAATACTTATTTACACCAATAGATCTAATGTCCACAAGGATGAAACCTTTCTCTAATACTACCTAATGCAAGGAGATTAGTCAAAAGGTATGGCTAAAGGCTCTCTTAACAATCAACCAACCCTCACTGAGTTACATAATGGAAGAAATTCAAGGACAACATCAAAAGGAGAGAGAACCATAAATATTCATTTATTCATCATATATGCCCAACTGTGAGGCCTTCTAGGTTATGACCAATAAAAAGACTCTACTATGTAGAAATATATCTTCCAGCATGTAAGATCTACAATCCTCTTTCTAATTCTAACTTCCAAACTCACTACTCAATTCCCTCTCTCTAAATCTAGACCAAGATCCTTTATTTATACCTGCCAAAATGTCTTATAGAAGTTTTTGTTGGTTGTTTTTTAGACTACTATGTACCTTAAACCCAATACTAGAAAACATAAGACAAAAACCAACCTAAGGATTAGCCAAATCCTATATTTAGTGTGATCAGTCTTAGCTTATGGAATAACTTCAATAGAGTATATGAATACTCCCTTCACTTTAAGCTCTGCAGGGCCAAGGTGGGTAAGCCTTAGGGATTTAGCTGACAAATTTTATGATATTCTTATCTTCAGGATTACCTCCTATAGAAGAAAGTGGTCATAATCTTCTTCTTAGATTTTGTAATAAACTTCTTGAGTATAATGGCTATTTATAATCAATAGGAAAACAATTACAAATAAGGGTTGATCAAAAACTTTAGTTCTTGATTACTTGAAATGGAAAATTGGTTATAATTGATGTATATATCTTGCAATTGTATAAACTATCAACTTGCAACTGAAATTAAGTGATTAGTGCCTTATCCATTGTTATATAGAGTTAGTACCAATAGTCTTGTACCTATTTAACTAATTTGCAGTTAAATTTGTCAACAGTGAACTCTGAACTTCATCCTTATCATCTCCCTCTCATATACCCAAAACCCTACCTCTTATTGAAAGTAATAACTTAATTCCTTGAACTAAATGCAATCAATAGAAAATATGCAATCTATCTTAATTGTATTAAATTTAAAGAACATTGCTCATTTCAATCTAAAAATCACAAATATGCAAGGAAGCAGATAAAATTCAGATACACATATGTGCATAAATTCCCTTTTGTATTAATTTCCTTTGAAAATACATACAACACTAGATATAGACTCACAATATAACTTAGAACTTGGTAGTTTGATCCTTCATATTCATTACTCTCTCAAGCTCACAAGTTTGAACATATTTATACAATCACAAAAGACTAGATGAACTGTAAATATAACATAAACTAAAAAATATACAAACTTCCGACCTCAACTCCTCATCTTGGAAATCCTGATATAGGATTGCAACAAGCTATAGATGGGAGGAAGACACATGTGATTACCTTAATGGAAAAGAGTAAGGAAAGACACAAATAAAAAGATAATAAAAAACATTCTCCTGTGCTCGATCCAAAATTAGGAGGGTAGTTAAAAAGTCAGCATGTGGCACTTTACTATAGTAAATTTATCTTTACTCTACTTTGTCATCTTTTTCCATTTGCTTCCTCAAAAGTTTCAAAATTTAATAGGCCTATTTATGAGATTTTTATCCTTCTAATAAAGTGATCAATGTATTTGATCTTATATTTTAATCTCTCATTTGCCTTTAACCTTAATAATGTTTCAGCTACTTCATATTGGTAAGGCCTTTATTTCTCCCACTGCTTCCCACACATAGATCTCTTGATTGGTGGGCGATTCTATAGTTTTGACCTTCTCTAGGTTGTTAATGGCATTAGTCCACTTAGCATCTATTATGGCCTTAGATTCTATTATGAATTTTTTCAAATCCATTTTTGCTCTAAACAAGGAGTCAGTCAAATTATGGAAAGGGGCATCACTAATGTCTTCAAAAATAGCCACTGTGGCCTCTTGAGTCAATATTGCACTAAATGCATCAGACCAATTATGCCATTCCTTCACCACATTACTATCATCCAAAATTGGTGGTATGCAGGGCTCAATTCCCTAAGATAAAACTTTCAATTTACTTTGTATAATTTGTAATTTCCTAATGAAGAAACCAATTAACTCCTTAACTATTTCCAGGCTCTCCTTCACTGTGATTATTTTATTAGGAAAATTTGGCTTTTTAGACATAATCATAATAAGCCTCTCTAAAAACTGAGTATATGGTCCCCACATATTGAATGTAGGTGATAGCCATGAAAGTGCCTCATTGCAAAATTGCTCAGCACTTTGTAAAGAAATATATAGTGTATGGGCATGTTGAGAGGTGTTCTTCATAATTTTAACCCTATGGCCAACCATACACTTAAGGAAAAATGTCCTTACCTCATCTCCTTGCTAAGTTGGTGGAGCATCAATGCTCATTATGCTAGGTTCTATTGTATTTTTTGCCTCCAACTCATCTATTTGTGTTGGGGCCTTAATTATGTCCTTAGCTGGCTACTCTGGATTGTCATGTTCTTGGATCTAGTCTATAGTAACCACTTGCTCTACATTTACAAGTTGCTCTATAAGGAATGCAACTTTAGCTTCTAGTACTTGGACCTTAGCCTCAAGCTCTTTAACCTTTTCTTTGTAGATCCTCCAAATCTATTGGCTCACTCATAGCACCATCCAATCCAAATGCTTCAATGAATGTGGCATAGTCTAGAGTGCATAGAATAGTTCCATCCTTCCTATGGAATTATTTGGTGGCTTGATTATATGACTTGATTAGGGCTTTCACCAAATCCACATCAACGAAGACCTCTAGAAATATTAATTTCACCAAGTTCTTCTTCCAAGAGTTGCAAATAGGGATCTTCTTCTCTTTGTTATGACAAAAATACTTAAAAATCTTAAAACCCGTGACCCTAGGGCATGTAGCATCTCTACATAATTTTTATTGGTTGGAAAAAGCATGATCATCTACTATATTTGTGTGTGAGGATCCTAAGAATAGTTTTAACCATTCTTCAACAAATCGGTTTGGTTTCTTCTATCTTGTTTTTCCTCCCTTGGAAGTGGAGGGTTTTGCAACTTCCATGTCCATTACCTGAATTTCTTCAACGTCCTTATCAAACATTCTGAACTATCTTGAAAACACTAGGCAAAGTTATATTTGGGCAATGAAAACAATAATTTGCACTCACTAAAAACTCTATAATTGCTTAGATTTTCTCTTTGTGAATGGTAAACTACAACTAATCAGTAGAATATATTTATAACTCAATGTTCATCATCAATATCACTTTGCATTAATTTTCAACATGTTCGAGCCTTAAAAATTATCTTATTTTGTCACCTCAGGGGAGCATCGTCATTATTATCTAATGTTGCACTTTTTGGTTATTGCTTAAATCTCATTGGTCAAGAACCCTTTGTCATTTCTAGCTTAGAAAATGGAAAACATAATGTCAACTTAGGGTTTACAATGACTGCAGAGTCAAAATCTTCATAATATCTCAGGCATGGAAGAAATATCCTTCAATCGTATGATCTTCTAAAGTCAAAATGCTTATCGCAATTTCACAAGGCTTGAAAAAAGTCTCTACGATCTCATGATATATGGGTTATTGTGGAATTAGAGCTTTCCTTTAAAATCTTTACTATTTCACAACAGGCAGTTTACACTTCATAGTGTAACATCTCATCTCATATTTCTTTAACTTATGATCCTACGATCACAACTCGGTTGACTACATTGTGACTTGCTTAGGTATTCTAATCTTATGATCACTATCCTCACAGCATCGTTATCATTAAAATCCTCTTCCCTAATCTAATGGCTAGGCACTTAGCGTAACATCAAAATACCTAAGAAAAACCATTATAATTCCATGATTATCTCTTCATCGTAGGATTGGCACCTTCCATCTTCTTCATTATACTCTCATACTTCTATGATCCTACAACAAGCCAATTATTGCATGGTCATAATTCCTCCATTCTACTTTTATGATACCCTAACTACCTATTTGTCATAATATTGCACACCATGAATTAAACCTTCCATCAGGAAACCTATAACATATCTTAACATTGGGGAACCTAAAATATCACTCTACAATCCTCTGCTAAACCTTGTGTCATAACATTGGGAGTAAGAAAAAGCAAGCCTGGAACTAGACACCAAGGCCATAATTGTAAGATTAGAGCTCTAGGATTTGAAAGACATAAAAACTCCCACCTAAAAAACTTAGGATAAGGGCCAAAAGGTTGTAGTTTTGAATGAAATTTTTAATGGCAAGATAAGAATACAATGTTAAGATACCCAAATACAATCATATGACAATATTTTCACTATTTGATCTCAGGTAAAATAATTTTGCTAGGGTTCTTTTGAAACTGACAATAAATGAAACACAAAACCCTAACAATGCAACACAATTTTAGATCATTTTCACAATGAAGATCAAAAGTTTAGTATAGTAAAAATGGAGGCTATCAGTTTTTAAATTAACACATTGAACAAGGTTGACCATATAATGGTCTACATACATCCCAATGGTTGATCCAATACATTAAATCATGATCACAAATTCAATACAAGTCGACTATCAAAAAAGAACTGGATAGACAACTCGTTGAAAGAAGAACAAGACATCAATGAACAAAAACCATTAAAAAAATTCACTAAGTTACTCGGTAAACACAAAACAAGAACTACTCAGTGAACAAGGAATGTGAGCCACTTGGTGATTGAAGAATGAAACACATCCACTGAGCCAATCAACAAAGAAGTCATTGAGTAGGTTCACAAAGGTAACCAAGTACACATCTACCGAGCAAGATTGTGTATTGTCCTTGATGTTACACAAAATGTCATATCATTACCAATTAGTGCATGTCAAGCTCACTCGAGCATTGAAAATAGTTCTCTATGTCTACCAAACAATCCATAATTTGCCTAGTTTAGAAGCCAGTGTCTACTAAGTTCACTTGGGTGTCAAAGAAAAGTCTACGGAAGATGAATGTTAACCAAGCTCACTCGATTAATAAAGGAAATGTTGAGTGGGACCAGTGCTAACTGAGCTCATTTTGTTACTAAAGGAACTTTGTGAGTATATAATGTTGATTGATTTTACTTGGTTAACACAAGAAAATTGTTTTCTGAGTTAGTGTCTACCGAGCAGGGTCGGCTAATTAAGGATTTTCTTGTTTTGGCATATTGAGTCCAATTGATTTATTTGTTGGTTCTAGCCGACTGAGAAGATGAATATTAATTATTCTAATCTATATTTGAGCCAACTTGACAATATGAAAGATATAAATAAGAGGTCAAGTTGAGGGTTAGAAAAGGTATGAAGGATGAATGCATGGAAGATTTTTTTGAAGATCTAATGATGCTGAGAGGAAGCAAATTAGAAGGATAAATAGAATATCCTTGAGAAGCTAAAAAGATATATTTGATTAGGAAGGATCAAGTACAAGCCAAAATTGAGATCTATAATTAGTAATTCAATTGCATCTAAATTAGGTCATGTCATTGTTACTCTCTAACCATTGTAGCAGTGATCTAAATCTCTTAACAGAGTTTTCTTAATAGCTATTTGTAAATCCTCTAACAAGGTGGCAATTCAATTGAATTTTATAAAGACCTCTAACAAGGCCACTCCTAATAGGGTCATTAAATCCTCTAACAAGGTCACACCTAATATTATTTTTTGTAACCTTTAACAGGGTTGGCTCCTAATAGGGCTATCTTTAGAAGAGTGAAAATTAGTAACTAATTACAATTAGTGGTTTTTTCCCAAATTGAGTTTCCACATTAAATCTTGGTGTCATATGTGTTCATGCTATTTATTTTATGTTTTTGTAACTAATTTAAAGTAATAAGTAATCATAGACAATATCTTAAAATTTCCATGTTAAGTGTGTGCCAAGCATTCTCAATATTTACCGAGTTACAACATTTTTTGTGTGTTTATCGAGCATCAATAGAATTTAGATTTTAGGGTTTATTTTATACTAAAATCTAAGGGATCTAGGATTTATTTTTGTAGTAATTGATTCACCCCTCCCCTCTCAGTTACTCCACTTATATTTCCAACAATTGGTATCAGAGATTTTGGTGCTTGCAGAAAAGGTTTCAAGGACCTAAGCTAAAAATCAAAATGTCTTACAAAAGAGAGATTCCCAAGTTGAACCAAGAAAATTTTGTAGCATGGAAAGGACTTATGAGATTAAATCTGGCAACTATCAGTGATTCATCGCCTGGCTTGATTCTCATTTGATGGTAACTAGACTTCAAGTCTATCTTGGTGAAGTAGCAAGCACCTGCTAGTTGATCCAATAGGTCCTCAATCCTTGGCATGGGGAGCTTGTACCTTATTGTGATTTTTTTTAGATCCTTACTATTAGTATGTAACCTCCATTTTCCATTCTTTTTAGGGGCCAAAACTAAAGGTACGACACAAGGACTAAGACTCTTTTGGATGAGCCCTCTTTCCAACAATTCAGTGACATGTTTTGCAATCTCTGCATGTTGCAATGGTGTCATTCTATATGGTGCCTTATTAGGAAAGGATGAGCTTTTTATAAGGTCTATTTGATGACTAATGTCCCTAATGGGAGGGAGGCTAGTGGGCAGGTCACCAGTTGTGATATCTTTATACTTTTGTAGTAGTTTAACAATTTCATTTGGTATGGGCTCCTTTTGATCAAAGCTAATGTTATCCTTGGGTTTTGAGATTAGAATAAATGAATCTATATCAGATTCTTTCAAGGTTTTTAACATCTCTTTTTCTCATGTGATAATCACAATGGGCTCTTTTTCAGAGTTGTTATCAAGCAGGGGCTTCATGGTGAAGGTCTTCCCACCTTTGGTGATGGAGTAAGTGTTCTTCCTACAATGGTGTATGTCATCAACATCAAATTACCAAGGCTTGCCTAAAAGGATGAGTGAGGCATCCATCTCAACTACATCAAAAATGAATTTGTCCTTAAAATTAGATATAGAAAACTCTACCCAGGCTTGTTCTATGACTAGAGTTTTTTGGCCTTTGGTTAACCATGAAACATGATAGGGGTAAGGGTGTGGCTTCTTAGGAAGATTTAACTTCTACACCATTTCACAAGACACAAGATTTTCAGTTGAACTAGAATCCATAAGAACATTACATACCTTTCCATGACATTTGATCTTTGTCCTGAAGAGATTCTTCCTTTGTGGAGGCTCTTGAGTTTGTGGTACTTGAAAGAAGACCTGCCTCATCATCAAACATGCTCCTTCCTCTAGTTCCAATTCTCTAGCATTAGCATTGTCTTCTTGCTTATCTTCTTGGATGAATGTTTCTCTTCTCTTACCTTGATTGTCATTGTTCCTCTTCATAGGGCATCTTCTTGCATGGTGTCCCATTTGATTGTAATTGAAACACTTCAAAGGTCCATTTCTTCTTCCTGCATTTGTTCTTCCTCTATTGAAGGGTCTTCTTCCTCTATAGTTTCCTCTGGAATTAGAGTCACTATTTTCTTTGTCTCCTTGGTCAGAGGTCTTGTTGTTGCTACCACTAATTTGTCCCTTATTCCAAGAGTTTCCCTTGCCTCTAAAATTCTTCCCATGATCATTGCTCTTCCCTTTTCCAAAGTCTTGCTTTCTGTTCTATTTTTCCTCTACCTTTAGTGCCATTTGATAGCACTTATTGACTATGGTATGGAAATGTAGGCTTAGTTCCTCTTGAATGGGCACCTTCAAGCCATTCATGTATCTTGCAAACTTCCCTTCCTCATCTTTTGCCATATTGGTCTTCATACATAGTTTTAGGAACTCCTCAGTGTATAAGCCTACATCCATGTCCTTTGGTTTCAAAATTTTCTTCCTCCTATGGATTTATACTCCATAATCCTTAGGTACATAGGTTTCTTTGATCAAAGCTATCATCCTATTCCTTGAATTGATAATGCTCTTTACATTCTTCACCCTCTTTGTCTACATGAAGTTCCACCAAGTTAGGGCTACCCCCTTCAATTTGGACCTCGGCATCTTTACCCTTTATTTTTTAGGGATATCCTCACATTCAAAGAATGTGGTTAAAGCCTCTATCTAATCCAAGGCTATATTGCATTCATCTTGCCATTGAAAACTGGCAAATCTATCTTATCCTCCATGGTTCTCCTTCCCATGGATTTCAAAGGAATTTATGAGAGGCCTTTGGTCTGTAGGGATGTGTTTTTCAAAGTCATCCTCCTCTTCATCACTCCCTTCTTCATCTTCAAACCCATTTTGTTTGTCTTTCTTCTCAAGCTTCTTCTCAAGTTCCTAAAGCCTCTGAGTTAAGGCCTTATTTGTAGCCTTTTGTTCTCTCACCATCTTTTCTAACTCATTATTTGTAACCCTTATGGGGATCTCCTCACTCTTAGGCTTAGACATGGCTCTGGTACCACTAGATGTATTAGTGGATAGTGAAAGTCTTCAAATAGAAAGAAATGATGAAAGTCTTCAATTCTCTCAACACCCAAGGTGAAGGGTCCTAGTGCCAAATACCTATCGCAGGTATAGAAAAGGGCTTAAAGGAAGTTTATCACAACCCCACAAGATAAGGTAGCCTAATCACTAGGCTTACCAAATTTCTAAGCACCAAAAACACAAAATGCACTATAGGATTCCCTTGACAAATAGAGGGATCAAACCCCAAAAAGTGGATACAAAGACCAAGGGTGGCCTACAATCATTTTTATGGCCTATTTAGGTCTTACTCAACATTAATCAATGATTCTTTCCATCAAAGACAACTTATAACATCAAGTTGCTTTGAAAAACCAAGGATTTGGCTTGTAGTCATTCCTAGAATGAAAATGAGGCATAATTTTGAATGCTCCCAAACAACATGGTTACTTGACTTGAGATTTTGATACCCTTTTGAGTTTTATGAAACATGCCAAAGTGCCCAAGGATGAAAGTGAACAAAGGTTGCTTCTATTGCAATATTAGACTAGATTTAAAGGCCTAATTAGGGCTCCATTTACACTACAAGTGTACTTTCTAAAATGGAGAAACTCGATCCAAAAATTGATACATGTGGGGACATGTAAAAGAAACAAGAATCCAAGGTTTCTACTCATGGAGAATCCCCATTCACCAACTAGTAAGGACTATTGTATTGTATGGTGTACTCATGAAGATGCACACCTAGGGTATGGTGGCAAACCCAACTCCCTACATTTTCTATAAAAAAAAATTTTAAATGTTAAATAACATGGATAAACCTTGCATTCTACCAAAGGGCATCAATTTCCCATGGTGGAATGTGCCAAAATGACCTAGCCCTAGGCAAGTGTTGATTTCTAGGCTAAATCCTAGGCAGCAAGGAAGAAAATTCAATGACTCTCAACCTATGATGAATTAGAACATGAGAATTTATGAAAAACAAAGTATATTAAATTCTCCAACTTCTATGATCACTGGCACATGCCCTCTCATCCGTACAATTCCATACTCAAGCTTGGAACATGGGTTTTGCAAGGAAAAATGTTGATTTTGTATTGATTGGAATGCCAAATTACAATATTTGCTCCTACCATCAGCCTATGAGGCTTTTTAGGAATTTTCCAATGGTTAAATGGTTATTTAAAACTACTTAGCCATTGGAAGAAGAGTTTTAAAGTATTTGGCAACTTTTAGCAAAGTTGCTCAAAAGTTGTTGACAACTTTTTGAGCAAATTTTGCAAAATTTGCAAAAATGCAAAACTAGAGACCAAACTTGGTCCAAACTTAAAGCAAATGATCCAACATGGATCTAGATATTTTTTAAAAATGAAAACCTAGAATCCTATGTATTTTTAGGCGTATTGATCACTTCTTACCTTAGTTACCTAGGGGCTCATAATTATGCCTAAACTTGGAACTAGTCCTTACAACTAGATCAATGTGCCAAACTTGCCTAGATAGACTATTTAGGATCCTTAGGTTCCTTCTTTGAAGAGTCTAGAGTAGGTACTCCTACACCATTATGAATGGGAAGGCTAGACTTCTAGATGGAAAAGGAAAGCTGGTTGGATTTGGCAAACAAACAAAAGGTAATCTATTTTATCTTGATCTCAATGAAAGTTCATGTTTTATTGCTCAAGTAGAAGAAAGCTAGTTATGGCACGAAAGATTATGACATGTAAACTTTGATAATCTAGTTAAGATAAGAAAACATAAAATATTAAGAGGTATTCCTAGCTTGAAGAAACCTTATATGGGTCTATGCAAAAATTGCCAAATTGGTAAAATGGGAAAGACTAGTTTCAAAAGCAAAAACTATCATTCTGAAGAGGTCTTAGAGATTGTGAATGCAAACTTATGTGGACCTATTGGAATAGAGAATTATAGTGGAGATAATTTTTTCATTATTTTTGTTGATGATTATTCTAGAATGATGATTGTAATGTATCTAAATGAAAAATTAGAAGCTTTTCAAAATTCAAATGGAATATGGCAAGAGTAGAAAAAGAAACTGGAAAGAAATTGAAATGTTTGAGATCAGAAAAAGGTGGTGAATTCATCTCCAATGAATTCAATTAATTCTACATTGAAAAAGGAATTAAAATACAAGTATCAACCCTTGGTACACTGGAGCAAAATGGTATAGCCGAAAGAAGGAATAGATCCATCATGGACTATGCAAGAACATTGATGATAGAAAAGAATGTTGCAATCAAATACTAGAAGGAAGCTATCAGTACTGCAGTTCATACCTTGAACAGAGTACAGTTGAAGAAAGACTCACACCAAACTCCTTATGAACTATGGTATGGCTAAAAACCTAACATAAGTTACTTAAAAGTATTTGGTAGCAAATGTTATATCTTGAAAGAATCTAGAAAAGGAAAATTTGATGTCAAAGATGATGAAGGCATATTCCTAGGATATTCCTATAGAAGTAAAGCATACAACTATTTGAATTTTTCTACTCACAATATCATAGAAAGTGCACATGTGACAATTGATGAGTTTGCAGAAAGGAGTGAAGAAGAAAGCAAAAAAAAGCCTAAGGATTATAGAATATTTGTTTACTATGAATCTAATACCCTACCAAATCTATCTAAAAGAAAGGAGGCTTCACCTCCTGACTCCCCAAAATCTCCAACAGCTATCGAGTTGCAAGCAGTGCAACCTAAGTCACAGTATGAAGGACTCAAGTTGCAATCAGAGGCTACTGAGCTAGAGAAAACTAAGTCTAATGGACTTGAATCAAAGACAATGGGACCTGAGTGTAATACTAAAGTACATGATGAAATCGGTAAATCCAAAGAACCCATGTTAGCAAGATATGTCAGAAGGCTCATGCACCTGATCAAATCATTGGAGAGAAATCATATTGAACAATGACAAGAAGCAAATTAAAAGGTACATGTTTACTTGCTGAATTTGAACCTAGAAATGTTAAAGATGCTTTGAAAAATGAAAGTTGGATTGAAGCAATGAATGAAGAAATAGAATAGATAGAGAAGAACAAAACTTGGACTCTTGTTCCTAGACCCAAGAATAAAAATATAATTGGTACAAAATAGGTATTCAAAAATAAGCTAAATGAAGAGGAAAAGTTTTCAAAAATAAAGAAAGGTTGGTATGTAAAGGATATTCTCAAGAAGAAGGTATTGATTATGGTGAAACTTTTTCTATTGTTGCAAGATTAGAAGGTGTTAGAACTTTGCTAGATTATGCAACCCACAGAGGATTTAAATTTTATCAAATGGATGTAAAATTTGCATTCTTGAATGGAATTCATGATGAGGAAGTGTACATTGAACAACCTAAAAGTTTGTAGATCCTAGCAAAAAGGACATGGTATGCAAATTACACAAGGCATTGTATGCTCTCAAGTAAGCTCCCAAAGCTTGGTATGAAAGACTTCATAACTACTTGATACAGATTGGTTTTCAAAGAACAAATGATAATAGTAGTTTGTATATCAAAGAAGGAATAGATAAGAAGATTGTGTTGGCAAAAATATTTTTTGATGATACTTTATTCATGGGAAATGAAGACTTGTGCAAAGAATTTTCAAAAGAAATGAGTAAAGAATTTGAGATGTCTTTTTTTGGAGAGATAAAATTCTTTGTTGGATTGCAAATTCAATAGAAAAAAGATGGTATCAACATCACTCAATCTAAATATATCAAGGAGATATTAAAGAAATTTGGAATGGAAGACTCAAGACTAGTTGGAACCCCTATGTCTACTGGACATAAACTTTCCAAAAATGATGATTTCAAAGAGCTAGATCAGACCACATACACATTAATGATTGGAAAATTGCAGTATGTAGTGCACACAAGGCCTAATATTGCATTAGCAGTCAGTATGGTGGCAAGATTCTTAGAAAATCCCAAAGAAAATCATGCGATGGAAATCAAAAGAATCATGAGATATCTGAAAGGTACTGAAGAATATGGCTTATGGTACAAAATAGGAGGTAATTTGGACTTAAAAGCATTCACAAATGTTGATTGGGTAGGAAGTATTGATGACAAAAAAAATACCAGTGGTGGAGCATTCTTTCTTGGTAAAGGCTAGTGTCTTGGACAAGCAAGAAATAAAATTGTATCTCGCAGTCCACACCAAAGGCAGAATATGTGGTAGCAACAGTCAATTGTTTTAATATTGTTTGGTTCAAACAACTATTGACAGGTGTGAAGATAGAAATCAAGGATCCAATAGTCATATATTGTGATAACACCAGTGCAATCAATATATCAAATAATCTAGTGATGTATACCAAAACAAAGCACATTGCCATAAAATATCATTTCTTGAGAGAATTGGTGCAAGATAAAGAAGTTAGATTGGAATATGTAACTAAAGAACAAATTATAGACATATTCACCAAGCCATTACCTAAGGATGCATTTATGTATCTAAGAGGTAAGGTAGGGGTCATTTCGCTATCTAAAACTCACTAAATGAAATTTAGTGATGCATCAACCAGAGCATTGTTGAAGATCATTTAGTTGGTGCAATAGTGACAAGGGCATGCTACAAATGAATCAGTACTTGAGGTACATTAATATTCACTGAACATTGTCTTTGGCATGAGATGTCAAAGAGGGAGAAGTTTTTTGTCATATCTCATAGAAATTTTGTAAAGAGTTGTCAATGAGGGAGAATGAACTTGGCAGAGTTTGCTATCAAAAGAAGCTTTCTGACAGATGAAGTTCTCATTAATGAGAATCAAAATGAAACTAAGGATAATTCTTTACTTTATTCTTACTCAAAAAATTTATTGTGTTATGACATGTTGTGTTACCATAAATTCCAAAGAGAGAGATTGTTGGAACAATTGATTAATTGTGTATTGTCCTTGATGTTACACAAAATGTCATATCATTACCAGTCAATGAATGTCAAGATCACTTGGGCATTGAAGACAGTTTTCTATGTCTACCAAGTGATCCAGAGTTTTCCTAGTTCAGAAGGTAGTGTCTACCGACTTCACTCAGGTGTCAAAGGAAAGTTTGCAGAAGATGAGTGTTAACCAAGTTCACTCGATTAATAAAGGAAATGTTGTATGGAACCAATGCTAACCAAGCTCATCTAGTTACCAAAGGAACTTTATGAATATACAGTGTTGACCAATTTCACTTAGTTAACACAGGAAAATTGTTTTCTAAGTTATTGTCTACCGAGTAGGGTTGGCTAACAAAGGATTTTCTTGTTTTGGCATATTGAGTTCAATTGATTTATCTGTTGGTTCTAGCTGACTGAGAAGATGAATATTAATTATTCTAAGTTGTATTTGAGTTGACTTGACAATATGAAAGATACAAATAAAAGGTAAGAAAAGGTATGAAGGATGAATGCAATGGAAGATTTTTTTGAAGATCTAATGATGCTAAGAGGAAGCGTATTAGAAGGATAAATAGAATATCCTTGAGAAGTTGAAAAGATATATTCAATTAGGAAGGATCAAGTGCAAACTAAAATTGAGATCTGTAATCAGCAATTCAGTTGCATCTAAACCAGGTCATGTCATTGTTACTCTCTAACCATTGTAGTAGTGATCTAAATCTCTTAACAGAGTTGGCTTAACAACTATTTGTAAATCTTGTAAATCCTCTAACAAGCTGAAAATTCTATTGAATTGTCTAAAGACCTCTAACAAGGCCACTCCTAATAGGGTGATTAAATCATCTAACAAGGTCACACCTAACAGTGTGTTTTGTAACCTTTAATAGGGTTGGCTCCTAACATGGCTCACTTCAGAAGAGTGAAAATTAGTAAGTAGTTACAATTGGTGGTTTTTTTCCAAATTGGGTTTCCACATTAAATCTTGGTGTTGTATGTGTTCATGTTATTTCTTTTATGTGTTTGCAACTAAGTTAAAGTAATAAGTAATCATAGACAACATCTTAAGATTTACATGTTAAGTGTGTGCCAAGCATTCCCAATATTTATTGAGTTACAACATTTTTTGTGTGTTTAACAAGCATCGACATAATTTAGATTTCAAAGTTTATTTTATATTGGCATCTAAGGGATTTGGGATTTATTTTTGTAGTAACTAATTCACCCCTCCCCTCTCAATTACTCCACTTATATTTCGAACACCTACATCAACTTCATCACTAAGAAACTATAAGAAAACAAAAAAAAAAACTCATGATTTTGAATAATAAATTCTTTTGCTAATAAGTTTCCATCCAAATTATTATTATTTCTTGATATGTTCATATTTTGAAGGATATTGTTTATGTTGTAGAGAAAAAATTGAGTTTCATTCCCATTTCTAACCAAGTTTAAAGAAAATTTGATTCACAATATATTTCATATGTTTTTAGTTGCTTCACATAAATAAAAATTTGTTAATTTATTTCCCATCCCAAATTTTATTACATTCTCATTGAATTCCTCTATAAATAATTTATACTCATTTCTTCTCTTTGAAAACTTTCTTGAAAAAGTACTTATATAAAATCTTATTTGTTTTGCTTATTTATTGTATTTTCTTTGAAAAAATGAATATTTAAGATGCATGATCAATTTATTTGTCTAACCACCACTTTTTTAGTAAATCTTTAAGTTTTTTTACATAGAAGTCACATTTTCTCAAAAATTAAATTGACAAATGGTAGGATGTTTTCATTTTATAATCTCAAGAAAGATTGGGCAATGTTTTGATCATGAAATTGGTTTAATCTAAAATTTCACTTCTCGTTTATATAAATTCAATTTGTGGAAATAAAGCATTTTTTGAACCTCTAAACTACATTTTCATATCATAGCCTTTTCTTGTTAATATGCAAAAACTCATCATAGCCTTTTCTTGTTAATATGTAAAAATCCATCTGATGTTGTAACATTAGAGAAATTGTGATAGTGCTATCAGGATTTAACTATGTGATTTTGAGTCAAAATTATTGATCCATGTTTCATGAGTAGTGATTCAACATGAATCCATCTCTCATGAGAATAAATGGAACAACATAGCACTCATTGGATCTAGGTGATGCTCATAGGGGTGAAGCATCGAGACTTCCCGAGAGGTCACCCATCCTAGTACTACTCCAACCTAAGTGTGCTTAACTATAGAGTTTACTCCATCGTTAAAACCAAATCTTGCAAATAAAACCTTCACCAAGTGTTTTTCCTTATGAACCATTCATTAGAAAGCCCCTTAAGTTCATCAATTGATAACTAGGAGATCATTTCCATAGCAAGTCAAATTGTGATATTGCTATCAGGATTTAACTGCTTGATTTTGAGTCAAACTCATTGACCCATGTTTCATGAGTAGTGATTTAACATGAATCCATCTCTCATGAGAATAAATGGAACACTTAGCACTCATTGGTACTAGGTGATGCTCACAGGGGTGAAGCATCGGGACTTCTCGGGAGGTCACCCATCCCAGTACTACTCTAGCCTGAGCATGCTTAACTACAAAGTTTCCTCCATGATTAAACCCAAAGCTCGCGACCCCATTTGCAAAACTTTAACCAAGTGTTGTGCCTTATGAACCATTCATTAGAAAGCTCCTTAAGCTCATCAATTGATAAGTAGGAGATAATTTCCATAGCAAGTCAAATTGTGATATTGCTATCAGGATTTAACTATGTGATTTTGAGTCAAACTCATTGGCCCATGTTTCATGAGTAGTGATTCAACATGAATCCATCTCTCGTGAGAATAAATGGAACACTTAGCACTCATTGGATCTAGGTGATGCTCACAATCAAAATCACACAGTTAAATCCTGATAGCAATATCACACTTTGACTTGCTATGGAAATTATCTCCTACTTATCAATTACATAAATTTACATAATAGATAAAATCTTCAAAATCAATTTGTAATTTTCATGGGATATTCAACCTATCACCATTCTTTGGTGTTAAGATTGCATTCAAGTAACCACCTAATATAAAAATATCTCATAAAAATAATTAACTTTCAACCCAATACTAATCTATGCATCCTCTTATCAATTTTCTTTTTATGAGACCATACAAAACTAAGAGAGAATGATAGCACTAGGAAGATATTGTATATATTAATAAGTTTCCAACTCATCCTAGAGATGATAAGGATGATTTTGGCCTAAGAGGGATTAAATAGTGTTCTCAATTCTCTAGCATTCTCAAGACATTAACAAAGTATTTAAATACATCATTTACAATATATCTTACCCTACAATTTCTAATTTTATTGTTTGTAATATTATTGTACTTGTCGTAGGCAAATACTATTGTATTCATTTTTTTTGAAAACATAATTAATTTCTACCATTTCCACCAATCACAAGTAATTATTTTAGAGCAATTGAAAGTTATCTAATGTTTTATTATTTATTTTTTAATTTTTTATATAGAATAAAATATATGATTGGCTGACTTGCTTTTGTTTTATAGGAGCCCTTTTCTCGGAAGGTTCTCCAGATTGCACCTTTTTCGAGAAAATTTTTGTTTCTTAATTTCAATATTAGTTATTTTACAATAAATAAATTCAATAGTTTCTCACACAAGATTTATTTCTATAAATTTTAGTAAAGGGCAAAATGAAATAGTTAAAAAGGATGGATAATAAAAAATTATTGTTTTAGTTTTACAATCTTAGAAGATTACTTTTTATAATTTTTCAAAAGTTATAATTTATTCTCTAATTTCATTTTTTTTATCAAAATCTTTGATTTATATTTGTAATTTTTAATGAATTTATGTTGTCCCAAAAAAAAGTAATAATAATTAGAATAATTAAGTAACTAACAATTTAGTTTACTTAAATATTCTATTGAAATTTTAATTTTCTTTTCTTTAAAATTTCTCTATTTGTATTAAAATTATATAAATATTATAAACAAACCAATCCTATTTATTTGGCATGATTATATGATTAAAAGATTAGTTAATGTATAAATATAACATTAAAAGTTTATCTTGCTAATGTGTTGTCACAGAGAAATGAAATAATAATAATTAAAATAATTAAGAAAAGTAACATTTTAGTTAACTTAAATATTCTATTGAAGATTTAATTTTCTTTTAGAAATTGCCTCCATTTGTATTAAAACTATATAAAATATTATAAGCAAACCAATTCTATTTATTTCATATGATTATATGATTAATAGATTTCTTAATGTATAAATATAACATTAAAAAATTATATTGTTATTAATGTTTTGTGTACATACATAGGTCATCGTTGGTTAAATTATGAAAATGTAGGGATAGGCAAGAAAGACTTTGTGAAAACAACACTAAATTGATAAAAATGGAATGACCCCCAAGTCTAATTCACTCTTCAAAAATGAATTTCCATGTCAAGGCTCATTGTTGTTCTCTTCCAATTATTAATCCGATGGACTAGATTTGATATGATGGTTATTTGATATGCATAGTTGCTTTCTCATTCTTTTAAAGTTTAAACTATAAAGTTTCAAAAAATTATATAATTAAAAATTATTATCATACTCATGCATTTCTATTCCATTGCAATTCACTAATGGCAAGTATGTGCCACTACGTGGCTGTTATGTATGCTTTTGCAATGTTAGAACCTATTATTAGCTTACTAGAGTTATAAAGCATGTCTTCGAATGTAACATGATTAAGAAGAGGGGTATAATGAATGTAGCACAATTAAATTACAATTTCTTTCACCATTACTAAAATCATTTTTTTTAAATTACTTCATTCCATATTAGTTTAATCTATATTATTTTTATCCCTATGAAAATGATGGATGGCATGCGATTTGCAGGTTGCGGCTAGGGACTGCATGCCCTAGCTCATCATTGACTGGTTCTCTCCCTACTACAAGTTGTTCCATTTCATAGGCAGGTGCTTGCTGCAGATTCAGTTGTTGTTACGTTTTCAAAGGCGGGTGCTTGCTGCGGATTGAGTTGTTGTTTTGTTTTCATAGGCAAGTGCTTGCTATGGATTGCATGGATGTTGCTATTTTTGGCAACGTGTTCCTCCTTTGGCTATGAGTAGGTGTCTATCTCATCCTTTTTTGTTCTTGCATACGTGGTAGGGTCTGTGGGGGGTGTGGTTGAGGGGCTTTTGCCCTTCTTTCCCTTTTTAATTTTCTTTGTCCAGACCCTACGTGAATGGGGGAACTTGGAATCACCTCCTCCATGCCTTCTGGTGGAGATTTGGAGATGGGTGATTTGATTTTGATAGTGCATGCTAGTAGTAAGGGTTTGGATGGTAAACCCCAATCGTGAGAAGGAGAATCCTCTTCAAATGGGAAGATAAGATTACATAAAATTAATGGATGTTTGTAGAAGGTTGAGGTCCAGCCAATTTTGGTTATCCAACCTGAATAGGTTTCAGAGGATGTTGAGTACTGGAGCAATCATGCTCTTATTTGCAAATTTTTGGGCCTTTGCCTTTCATTGCCTGTGTTAGATTCCTAGACCCATCGGGTGTGGAACCCAGAAGGGGATATGGAGATTCTGGTAGTAGCTAACAATTATTTCATGGTTATCTTCTCAAGCATGTCAGATAGGAATAAGGCTTTTGAAGGGGACCCTTATTTCTTTAATCAGGTGGGACTTTTTATCAAGCCTTGGCTATGGGCTTTAACTCTACTAAGGAAATCCCTTCTCGAGTTCTAGTGTGGGTTCACTTGCCAAGACTTCCTTTGGAATTCTGGAGGGAAGATATTCTTCACTCAATCTCGATGCTTCTAGGAAAACCTGTGGGACTGGCTACATAGACTCAAGATCATAAGGTAATCTCTTTTTCTCATATTTGTGTAGAAGTTGATTTAAATAACCTGCTGCTAGATTCTATAGAGATTTGTATGGGCTCAATTTCCTAGATTCAACAACTGGATTATGACACCCTACCATTTAGATGTAGAATCTGCCATGAGTATGGACATTTATTTCACAGATGTCCCAAGAATAAGAACCCCACCTTGGATGCTTCTGAACCCACTAGAGAGGACAAGGGGAAGGCTAAGTTATCTAAAGCACCTATTGATAGTGAGGGATTTACTCAGGTTAAATCTCGTAATAGAGGTAAAGGTAAGAAAAGAACCTGGATGGACAGGCGGACTGATGACACCTTTAACAAGTTTGATGTTCTTGGAGACATGGTCCAAGAGGAGGGTATCCCAATTGAGATTTCTCCCAAGGCAAAAGGTCAACATGAGATTCTAGTTGGGGATATGCAGAGTGAGGATTAGTTTCTAGTTATAGGGGATCTATAGGCCAGGCAGCTAGATATTGATTTGTCTCCTCTTGTTTAGGATATAATAGATATTTATGGGTCATAGGGTTCGAAGGGCCCAGTCTTGGCAACTCTTATCCCCTTATGCCCAAAGGAACCTCTAATTCTACAAAGAGTAATAAGGCCCCTCTTGCTTTAGGCATACAACAGAAATCCTTCAAAAAGGGGCCTTTAGATAAATCGACAAAGAGTTGTAGAAAGTCTAATCAAGAGAAGGTGAAGATTATGGGTGAAAATTTGGTTGAGTCTGGGTCAGTGAAACCCATTGATTCTCATTTTTCTCACCCCCATAAATGATTGTATTGTCATGGAATATAAGGGGGTTGAACAACATCCCCAGGAAAAAGGTTGTTCGTAGATTAATTGAGTCTTAGTCTCTTGATTTGGTCTTTATTTAGGAAATGAAACTTTCATTGGATGGTTTGGCTAATTGTGTTGCATGTATTTGGCCCCAGGGTGCTTGGCAGGGGATGGGTGCCTTGAACTTTTTAGGTGGAGTGGCTTGCTTCTAGAACCCAAGGAAAGTCTCCCCCTTATGGTGGATCTCTAGTCAGTCCTCCATTTCTTTGGTTGCTACTAGCTTTGAGACTGGAGAAAGGTGCCTTCTATCCAATATTTATGCTCCTACTGATTTTACAGGTAAATCCTAGTTATGGGCTCATATTAGATTCATCCGGTCCTTGAACCCCTTTCTCATATGGATTATGGTTGGAGATTTTAATGTAGTTACTAGTCTAGAGGAAAAGTAGGGTGGGCTAGCTAGGCTGGAACCATCTTCTAATTTTCTTAGAGATATGATTAGATAATTGAATCTCATTGATGTGAAGCCAACCAACGATGTCCTTACATGGAATAATTGGAGATGTGGTGGTGAGGCTATCTCAGAAAGGTTTGATAGATTTTTGGTTTCATGCTATTGGTTGGACAACAGGTGGATCGCCAATTCTAAAATTCTTGACTAGAGGGGCTCGGATCATTGGCTCATTAAGCTTTCCATCACTTCATACAAAGCTACCAAGAATCCTTCTTTCAAATTTCAGCTGATGTGGCTCAGAGACTTGTCTTTACCTAATATTATGGTGAATTGGTGGTATGAAGGGATACCTACTTATGGTATATCCATGTACACTTTTAGTAAGAGGCTTCAACATGTGAAGTATAGGCTTAAGAGATGGAACAAACAGTGCTTCGGGTTGCTACATGTTTAGAAGACTATTTCTCAAACCAAGCTAGATGATATTACTCGCCAGATTTGTGACCATGGGTTGAACTCTGAGCTGAGTAAAGCTTAGTCCATTGCTCTTAAGGATCTAGAAGAATGGGAGCTTCAGGAGGAGATTTTATGGAAGCAAAAATCTCGTATTGATTGGCTTTAGGAGGGGGATAGGAACACTGCTTTCTTCCACAATTCGGTTAAGGCACACAGGCATGGGAATTGTCTCTCCTCTCTTGTCTTAATAGATGGAGCACAGATATTTTCTTGTCAAGATATTTCTAGGGAAGCAGTCAATTACTTCTCCTCTCTTTTCTCTAGGGAGGATCTTTCTACTAGGCCTGAGGAGCAGGACATTTTGGATTGTATCCCTCACCTTGTCTCTACTGAGATGAATGACACCCTCTTAAGTCCTATCTTGCTTTCTAAAATAGAGAAAGTTGTGTTCAACATGAAGAAAGGTAAGGCCCCTAGTCCAGATGGTTTTCTGATTGAGTTTTTCCAAGAATTCTGGGAGATAATAAAGTATGATCTTCTAGAGGTGGTCTGAGAGTCACATAGAAATAAATAGATGCTAAAGTCTTTGAATTCTACCTTCTTAGCTCTTATACCTAAGAAAGAAGGGGCAATTAGTTGGACCAATTCAGGCCTATAGCATTATGTAATGTTGTCTACAAGATTATCACCAAATTGATTGTTGAAAGGCTCAAGCCACTCCTTGGTTCTTTGATCTTTGCTGAATAGGGTGGTTTTGTTGACGAAAGACAAATTTTGGATGCGGTTGTGATAGCAATGGAGATTGTACACTATATGGCTACTTCTAAGGAGAAAACTATGTTCATTAAGCTGGACATGACCAAAGCTTATGATCGAGTGAACTGGGAGTTCTTTCAAAAAATTCTTTTGACTTTTGGGTTTGCTGAGGAGTGGGTGGATTGGGTTCTTAGCTATGTGACCTCATCCTCCTTCTTAATTCTTATTAATGGAGAACCTTTAGAGCTATTTGGTACCTCTTAAGGACTTCGACAAGGGGACCCTCTATCTCCCTACTTGTTCATTATCATGGCAGAGGGTCTTGGTAGATTTTTGAAAACTCAAATGCGGCAGGGACTTATCCAAGGCTGGAGCTGGAAAAATGATTGACCTTCATATTCTCATCCTCAATTTGTGGATGATATTAGACTAATAGGCATGGCTAGAATCAGTGAGGCAGTGAACATCAAGAAAGCTTTGGATACCTATTTGAAAGCCTTAGGTCAGAGAATTAATGAGGACAAGTCTTTCATTTATTTTTTTAATACTCCTCGGCTTATTTAGAACAAGATTGTTGGAATTCTTAGATTCCAAATTGGTTCCCTTCCCTTGATGTATCTCGGGGTCCCTTTGTCCTTAGGTTCTCAGTGGAGGAATTACTGGCAGAGCATTTTAGATAAATTCAAGAGTAAGGTTAGTCATTGGACTTATAGATGGTTATCTTCTGTTGGGAGAGTGGTTTTGCTAAAGAATGTGGTGCATTCTCTCCCCATTTATAGGTGTTGTGTTTAGGTCCCACCCTCTAATTTTGTGAGGGACTTTGATGCTTTATCTCAGCAATTCCTTTGGTCTAGTAGCTTTCTCTCCATGAAGTGGAGCTTAGTCAAGTGGGAATTGGTGTGTAGACTAAAACATGCTAGTGGCCTTGGGCTTCATTCAATGGCTCTTATTGTCATGACCTTGGCTACCAAGTTGTACTGGTGTTGGTGTAATAATCAAGACCAAGATTGGGCCAAGATCCTTTCCCAAAAGTACTTTCTTGGCATGGATTTCTCTAAGGTGCCACGACTTCCTTTGGCAGGTAAAGGCTCTTCTATTTGGGATACTCTTAACAAGGGAGTCCATCTAGTTAAGGAGGGATTTGTAACAGAGGCTCATATACTCTTTTTTGGTAGGACTCTTAGGATGGCCATCCTCCCATTATTTCTAGTTTTCCCCAGCTTTTACTCCTTTCCCATACTTTTACTAATGCTGGTTGGCTTAAGGTGGAACATTTTAAGACTGTCAAATGCCTGGGCTAGGTTGAGGTGACTTGCTGGAAGGATTCTTAGGAGTGGCCAGTTCATGGCTTTGTTGAGGATCGTGCACTTCATTCTAAAGTTTTAAAGACTAGGTTTTGCAACTCACTTAATGGTAAGGACAGCTTGGCTTGGAGTCCTAGTCCAAAGGGTAAATTCACAATGACTCAAGGCTATGCTACTCTTGACAAGGACTTGCATGGTCTAGCTGAAGTGTACTAGTGGAAGAAGGTTTGGAGCCACTTTTCTTGGCCCAAATGTAATTTTTTCTTATGGTTGTTGGCTTAGAAGAAATGCCTCACTTGGGAGAATCTTTGCAAATGAAGCTTTCAGGGACCTTCGGTTTGATGTCTTTGTTTGCACAATGAGGAGTGTGCCTCTCACTTTTTTTTCTCGACCTTTTTTTGAGACAGATATGGCATAGATGGTGGGAGGTTTGGCATCATGGGTATATTCATGCCACTTCTCTTATTGATTTCTAGGAAAGTTTGGGCAGACCTCCAGCGAAGACTTCTTTCTTACAGATTGCCTGGATGGTTGGCCTGATTTTCATTCTCTGGAACCTTTGGCTAGAAAGGAATTGCATAATTTTTTGTGATTCCAAATTGGGAAGCAATCAATTATGGAAGATGATTCTCAATAGGCTCTAGGAAATGATTTATGCAAAGTGTGATATGTCTGATATTATAGAGCTGGGGAATCATGTTATTGTGAGGAATCTAATCCTAGAAGTTAACAGTAGGAGAGACATTCTGGGAAAAAGACCTAGCCATGTTAAGCAGCGAGTGTGTCAAGATGGGAGGTGGTCTCCTCCCTCGACTAGGTTTTTGAAGATCAATACAGATGGTTCTTCTTGGGGGAACCTTGGTCATGCTGGTATCAGTCCTATTGGTAGAGGCAGTGATGGTGATGCAATTTTTCTCCTCTCCATTTACAAGGGTCAACATTCTAATAATCTGATGGAGGCCATGTCTATTAAGGTTGCTATTGAGCATGGTTGCACTTTAGGATGGTGAAAGATCATCTGTGAGTCTGATTCTCAGATTGTTGTGGATATGCTGAATAACCAGGGGTTGGAAGATGTTAATTGGCAACTTGCCTCTATGGCCAGACAAATTCTAAGTCTTTGTATGTCCTTAGACTCTATCTCCTTTTGTCATATCCCTCGCAAATGGAACAGAGTGGCAAATTGTCTGGCAAAGTGAGCTTCAGAGAATGTGGGTGGATGGAATATTTATGGTAGGATGAGTTACCTTATGAGTATTGTGAGATCATTGATCATTTTTTATTAGAGGACAGGAGTTTGTAGTGTTGTTTTAGGCCGTTGGCCTTTGCTCTGTATCTTGGATTTGATTGAATAAATTTTTACCCCTACTTTTTCAAAAAAAAAAAAAAAAATCTATATTATTTTAGTAATAAATATATTCTATAGATTTTGATTATGTTTTTATATTTAATGAAATCTAATATTTTGAATCATCCCTCAAAGTATATGCAATTATTTTTTACCCATGGTATTATATGATGACGACCTTTAGTTGCATGCAAATTTTATGATTATGAATTATGCTTACTTTTTTTTATTGTATATATTTTTTAATTTAATAAAAAGGGTTTTTAATCATTTTATAATGGAAGTTACAATCCTTTCTTATAGATTAAATTTTCTAGATCTAGGAATCTTTTTTTAGATCGTAGATTCGAACCCAAGACCTCCCAGCCTAATCTAGGAATCTTTTATTACTTATACAAGTCTAATGCATTTCAAAGCACAAAAAATAAATATTTATATTAATATTTAATATTAATGATTTATTTTTTAAACTAATTTTTTTGTAATTATGAATTTTTTATTTATTTATGTATGATTGTTTAAAAAAAGATTACTATCGATGAAATTCTACTTGAATAAGATACTATTATATGACTATTTTAATATGTAATTTCTTTATATAAATATTTCATATATGTGCTTTTGAGAGTACCTATATTTGGAATCTTCAAAAGAACTTACATTGAACTCCATAGATTAAATGAGAACGAGATGTTAGTACCAATCTTTTTAATAAGGAAAAATAATATTCCTTCTTATATAAATCTATAGTAACCAAAATTAATATTTAAGTTGATAGGTTTATATGTGCAAGCTTTGCTCCCAAATTTTACAAATTCTCCCAATCTTAAAAAATTCTTTTCCGTGATTTAAAACTATTTTCTTATTATTTTAAAATTTTATTAATTTTTTTTTTATTTCTTTTTATTTCCTTTGAATTTCTTTCTATTCTTATCTCTCATCATAATTTTAATATTTATTAAGTTACCTTATTTGTTTCTTAAAAATTCTCCACCTCTTTAACAAGTTACCTTATTTATTTCCTTAAAATTCTCCAAAAACAAATTCATAAATAGGAATGAGGATCACTTTATTAGAGTGATAATATAATTGGGTCATATTTTTGAATATTAAAGATTCATCCTATGTGTATATGGATAGTGACTTTGTATTTTGATCAAATTTTTAAAATATTCATTTTGGTTAACATCCTTTGAAGATTGTTTGTTCTATATTTAAATTGTATATATTTTTATTTTGTATCTAAATTGCAATAGTTGTTAAGCAATGTGTAGATTATCATTGTTTTCATAGTCTAATTTTACTTTGTAGAACATCATATGTTTTTTGAATGATTATTCAAAAATCAAATTATGTTTATTTATTTTTATTTGTATTTATACATGTCAAGCTAAAAGTTGTAGATCAAATATTTGTATAGCATTTGAGACATACAAGATGATCACAAGTTGCATTGTCATTGGATTTTACATGTCGTTTTAGGTTAACTGGTTCTAGTTGTTGGGTTTTTCCAATGAGTTTTTTAACTCTTGTAAATTTCCCACATGAGATTATCCAAATATGATTAAACTAACCCTTTAATATATGCACTTAAAGGTAGCATTATGATCCCAGTATATTGTCAAACATCAGTTGTTCAACTATATGCCCTAAATTTTCTGGTTTCTTATAGAGCTTCTTATGAATATTAATTTCTTGCATGAGTGTTTAGATCATTTCTTTCTAGAAATTAATTATAATTTTGACATTATATTATTAGATTAAATGTGTACATGTACTATAAATATTTTCTATATATAAGCAGTTATCATTTCATATTTATTTTTTAGGCAATTTTATTTTTTTAATAAGTGAGATCTTTATTTTTATTCCTCCCCATATTAAAAGTGAGTTCATTAAGAAGTTCTATTTTCTTTTAATTCAAAATATTTAATTTTATATATTAATCTTTTCTCTTTAACATAATTAAAACCATATGATGTGTTAGATTCACAATCTTCTTTTATTTATAATTTAAAAAATATATCTTCTCTATATAAAATTAAATGAATTTTTTCTTATATTTTGTTGAAGATGTTATTTTATTTATATATTATACATTTATTTCAAGCTATTTTTTAGGGTAGCATCTAAATACATATGTCTAAGGTATATTAGAATGCTTAAATTTTTGTAATGCAATTTCAATCTTAATTTAGATAGACTCTAGCTTTTGAATAATACTTCTTTAATTTTTTTTAAAAAAATTGGAGAGTATGAATAATAAAAATTAACTTAATCTATGAAAAATTAAAAAACAAATAATTTAGATGGTACTATAGTTTTTTAATAATACATTTACAAAAATATGATTTAAACTTTTTTTAAAAATATAATCTAAAGAGTTTTAAAAACCAGACATTTGTTTTAAAAGTTGATTACAACGTAGAAATAAATAAATAATATTAAATTTTTCATATTAATTTATAATAGAAACAAATCTTGACAATTGAAACAAAAGAAAATTTGTGTAGATTTTACTAAATAATTTAAATAATCTATTGTACAAAATATATCACTTTCCTAAAACTAAAAACTAGTATCACCTTTATTGTTGAAGTACAAAAGAATGACAAAAATAATAATCAAATTAATTATAATTTTTATTAACTATGACCTCTATAATTGACTATGTTTCAATTATTGATCTACTCACTAGCCCCTTTAGGTTTAAAATAAGTTATTTCCATTTTATTGTGGAATAACAAAGAACTTCCCATTCTTTATTAAGGCGAAAAATAAGACGTGTATTGTGATGAATTGTGCACTTAAGGAAGTAGATAAGTAATGAAAAGTATGAGCAATTATAAATCTAAATTCTTCTCTGGAGGAAATTGTGCAATATAGTTATAACTATAAAAATGCTTGGTCAAACAAATTGTTTGCTTTTTTATTTTAAAAAAATCTTATATAATATCTTAATTTATATAATCAATAAAAAATAGACAAATAAATTTTCAAAATTATAAAGTTAAATATATTACATGTAGATTTTACAAAGTATAAAATTACTAATAAAATATAAAATATAATAAAGTTTAATTGGTTGAACAATTAATTTTTTAGTCGACAGGCTATTTGTGGGAACTTTGTTCCCGGAAATTGAAATTTTGACAAAAAAGTTGTTAGTTCACTCGAAAAGTTGTTAGTTTGGCCAGAAAATTGTAAATCTTTCTCGTTAATTATTTACTGGTTAGTTTTTATCTCACTTCACTTTTAACTTGTGTTTTGATATTTATTAGTTGTTATCTCCACTTTTAACTATTATTTTTTCTTTTTCTATTTATTTAAAAAATAATTATTTGTGATTTCACATTAGCTGATGTTGTGATTTCTATTTATTTAACTTTTAATTTTTCAAATTGAATTAGATTTTAGTTTTTAAATTATTTAAATTAAATTTTTATATTAGTTTAGTTTTTATTTAAATATTATTTTTTTAGTTTTGTAATTTATTTAGTCAATAGAATATTTGTTAGAGATGTTCCTATTTTTTCATATTAATTTTTCGTATTTCTCTTATTAATTTTTCATAATAGATTTTTTGATGAGTTTTTAAAATAAAAAAAAATTCATATTTGATAAATTGAATTTAAATAAATAATATTTATTAATCTATTTAAAATATTTTAGTAAATATTATGTTGTTGAAATAAAAAGTGACCAAAAAACTAGGGGGTTGGCCCTTACAACCAAAATGTTGGTAACCAGCACATAACCAATAGAGACCAACAGTGAACACTACTAAAGTAAAAACATACTAAAGTTGAACATAACCACAATAATACTATGCAAATAACTAACTAGCATACTACTAGGAACAGAAGCAATTAAACTATAGTAGAAGTCTATAATGTTTGCTATACTACTTAAGCTCATCATAAAAATTGTTGGCACAACCAAGCCAAGTCTGAGCAATAGATGGATACCAACAAATCAAGTAACAACAAATTAACATAAAACAACTCAGATCCAAGGATCCCTTAAAACTAAAAGACTTAATTCTTAGTTTTTTCCTTTCCCTTCCTAGCCAGAAGAACCCAGGCCCAGTCATTAGCAAGGAATTTAAAAAGGAGCCTATGATCTTCCATGTCCATTTATGTTTCTTCTTTCTCCTATGCTAGCAGTTGGAGGCCGGTGGCAGTAGTGTGAGTAACCTTTAGAGCAAGAACCCTTATTCTAAAGTTTTAACCCTTTTGTCCAATTTGGCATACACCTCCAATTGCTCCTCGGTCACCTTATTTTTTGTTCCCGCCTTTTTCAGTTCCTCTTTAGCATTTTTCACTTGGTTATCCTCTTGAAAAACCCTTGGGTTAGTAAAAACCTTAGATTTTTCCTTGACCAAGGAGGAAATAGTAATGGGGGAGGTGTCCACTTTACTACTATCTTCACAGAAAATAATGGGTTGCAAGGTGAAGCTAGCCGAAACATGGGTAGTCTCTATGGTAACAGCATTTCCAGCCGACACCTAAGTATTTTCAGTAGAAATATGGGCATTATCAACAGAATTGTTTGCAAAGTTCACACTTTTTTCTACCTCCTCCTTCCCTTTTTCTCTTTTTGAATCAAAGTTATCCTCCTCCTCCCTCTCCTCTTCATTATTTTTTGAGCTCCCCCTCTTCCATCTCCTCAAACCTGAATCTGTTAGATTTTTGCTTGCACCTTGCCTGGGATTGGGCAATTCTTCCTAATCTTCTCCTACCTTTTCCCCTACTTCCTCCTCTGAGTCCTCCTCTTCCGCCTCCATAGGTTTTTCTACTTTAATTTTTTTATTGCCCTTTTGTTCCACAACTGCATCAGGTTTCTTCTTTTTCTTATTTTCACGACTAGGGGAGGGTTGTGGGGTATGAATTTTGGTACCAATACTAGTACTCAGGGGAGAATTATGCCGGTGGTGCTGGTTGTCAACCACCACCACCCTAGGGGGGAAAGGGCTAGATGGAATTGGTATAGGTGAAAGATCAGGCCTTGGTGGATAATGGTGAAGTTATGCCCCTTATTCCTTTTCTCTCTAACATCACTGACCATATCCTCTAGAGAATGTAGCAAAAAAAATGGGATAGAAATAAAATCCCTATTTCTAAAATGATTCAATAAGAGAAAATGGTAGTAGTAAACACTGAACCTGCCCTCTAGCGTGAGGTATTTCATGAGAACTAGGAAAACATTGTCCCATGGGGCTAGCAGCCTATCCCTCTTAAATCCTCCTCTGTAGTGCACTAGTTCCTCGTCCTCCGCAAAAAAAAGCTCATTCTGGCCTTGTTAGTGATTTTAGTGACCTTTCTCCATTTTTCCCCTTCATTGAAAGACCAATAGCCATGGCAATTACTTCCTCATTCACTTGAAATGTGATTCCATTAATGGTTACCTTGCAGTCATTCCACCCATTAACAAACTGTAGGGCACAATTCTCGTCATACCCCACCATCGACTGCATGTAAGGCAGAAAACCCCCCTTCTTCAATAGCAACCAGGTAGCCATCCTGTCTTTGAAGTTCTTAATTTTCGTGGGCTCTAGCCTATTCAAATCTCCACCCATATCTTCCCCACCAATTTCTAGTTCCTCCACCTTAGTGATGCACATCTAAACCTCCTTGTCTTTGAAAAAACTATGAATGCTATCAACCCTGAGTCTCTCAGAAATGAGTGAAAAGGTTTTACAAGCCTGTGCTTGATAAACTTCAAAATTCCATGCAAATTAATTATGGGAATTGTGTTTGTTTAACATCATAATTTTAACACCTCAAAAATTTTTGACAATTTGAATAATGATATCATTCGTACTTTCAAAGGGGAAGTAATTTGAATTCCGCAATGTGTTACCATGATGGTGAAATGACACTCTTCTTAAATTGCATTCATTCATTTTTCTATTTGTATGGCCACATCTTCTCCTCACTTCCCTAAAACCTTTATTAAATTTAGCACACTTCAACTCTCCAAGGGAAAAAATGCCAAATTTGGCCCCAGCCTTAAATGTTATAGCCATAATTAAATGATACTCCCTCCTCTTTGTTTGCATATCAAGGACTTAATATCCTTGTTTAGATTTTCCATATTTCTCCAGCATTTGATTGCTGTTAATTAAAACCTCATGGAAGCCACTGCATCGGCCACCTTATTTCCTTCCATGTAGGTGTGTTTCAGGTGGACACTTTCAATCCCTTCTAAAATATGCCTGATGTCCATAATGGCAGTCCAAATATTCCATCTCAGTTGGGACACTCCATTAACCAAATCAATAATTAATTTGGAGTCCCCATCTATGGTTATTTCCTTAAGTTGCATTTCACTAATCAGCTGAAGCCCCCAAAACAAATCCATTGTCTCAGCCAGATTATTACTTCCACTCCCCACCTTCCCAGCATAGACTAACAACGCATCACCATTCCCATCCTGTAGCACTCCACCTGCCACTCCTATACCTCCTCTAGCAGCACCATTGAAATTTAGTTTGAATTGTGTAAGGGTAGGTGGTTTCCATCTTATTTTTTGTCTCCTTAACATTTTTGAGTTATCAAAAAGGTAAAAATCCTCATGCGTACCCCATTTTTCAGCAATTTGACCTTCTTACCTACCTAGTTCTTCCTTTGGTATCTTACATTTGGCAACCCTAATATTTTCCTTTAAGAATTTCTCCATTATTTTGAAAACCACCTCCACCAGTTTTTCCTCCTCCCGAAATATTA
This sequence comes from Cupressus sempervirens, assembly GCA_028749045.1. Lineage (NCBI taxonomy): Eukaryota > Viridiplantae > Streptophyta > Pinopsida > Cupressales > Cupressaceae > Cupressus > Cupressus sempervirens. Next base: position 175,647,233 of record CM053789.1, on the reverse strand, counting down.
TGTTATTTCTTTCTTTCCATATATGCCAAAAAATATATGGTGGAACAATTTTCCACAGAAAGACCAACTTTGGGTGGTAGAAGGGATAGCACCAGTTCTCCACAAATTGACATAATTTGTCTTTCATAACCCAATTTAGACCAAATATCTCCCATACCTTAGCCCATATCTTTAAGGCATACTAGCATTCAAGGAATAGGTGAGAAATACTCTCCTCCTTTTCCTTGCATGGATAGCATTGGTTTGTCATATAAAAACCCCTTCTTTCCAGATTGTCTATAGTTAAAATTTTGCCATATTGAACCATCCACCAGAAGAAATTAATTTTAGGGAGAAGGTTACTAATCCAAGCATTACTGCATGATTGTGGATAGAGGTCCTTGCTAAAGAGGTTCTTGTAAGCCGATTTGACTGTAAAGTTATCACTCAAAGTTAAGTCCCAGACTCTTGTATCCTCCTAGATCAGAATTGGGGGTCTTTGTGCTCTTATCAACTCTGCTAACTCCAAGAGAAGCTGAATATCCTCTTGAATTATGTTATTTAAATTAAAAAATATTAATACTCTAATTTGTTCACATAAGATTATATTTTAAATCTCCAATTTTAATTATTGTTTTTTGTTTATTTAAAAAACAATTACTTGTGATCTCCAGATTAGCTCATGTTTTTATCTCTATTTATTTGACTTTTGATTTTTAAAATTGATTTAGGTTTTAGTTCTAAATTATTTTTTATATTAGTCTAGTTTTTTTCTTTAAATATTATGTTTTAGTTTCTATAATTTATTTAGTCAATAGAATATTTTTTTGATCAATAAATAGCTAAAGCCTTGTATTATAGTTTAATAAATGAAAAGAATACATGAATTCTTCATTGAAACAAGCACTGGTAGGAAAGAACGGAGTAAGAAAACCTCCAGTCTAGCCTGAGACTAAAGTCCTATACTATACAAAATAAAAGGGGCATACCCCAATTTACATCATCTCGTTTAATTTTACATTAAGATATTTTAATCAAGATTTCCTTGAGAAGATGAGAGACAAGGAAACTAAAGCCCATAGCTACAATTTCCTTTCTAGATTTTGATAATTGGCTAGAAACTGCATCAAAAACACTATTCACTTCCAAATAAGGTTAGAGGTCAGCTTATACCATCATATAAATTACCAAGTCTAAAATGTTCATACTTTCTTATGATTAAAGTAAATCTATAATTCTAAGTATTAATTTCTCTAACATGTCTTTTAATGGAACATTCTCCAATATAATTTACATGTTTCCTCTCATTTGATGGATTAAGAGTTTTCTCCCTTAATTTATATGCTTCTCCCATTTTGTGATGATGTAGATCAGCTTATGATGACAAGTCTTGATCAAAATTAGATGTGGAAGGGAGAAACATAAGATTCTTTTTTCCTTGCTTTGTATGCAATCATTTGCCAATATTGTTAACATCTCTTGATGCAGAAACTAACAATTCTAATTCCTAACCCTTTTGTTTATTGCCTCTAAAATTAAATTAACTACTTCTCACTTGAAGGTTTTTTTTGAAGGACTGATATTCTACCTTGCATTTATTAAAAACCATTCTTCATTCTTATTCTTTAAGATATTCTATGTATTCATTGTTATATTTATAAGTTTGGGTTTATCTTTTGTATACACCATAAACTTAATATAATTCTATTTTAATCCTTTTTTAGGTGCAAACTATCACATTTCTTTCTATCCTTACTCGGTTTTGAAATATTGCCAGTAGTAATGAGATTAAACAACATTAATTATACTTTATTAGTGATCTATAAAAAGGATACCAAAACTAGAGAGTGAAAGACAATGGTAGCAAAGTTACCGATATATTAATATACATACAATTTTCTCCATACCGGGGAAATAAATATACAAAAATTACAAAAAGGGAAGACCAAGAAGAAAAAAACAACAAAGAAAAGCAACTTAAAGTCCCAAGACCTACTAGAGGGCCAAAACACAAAAGGCTTATGGCCACATTGTATACACATAGTAAAGCAAAACCAAAATCCTACATTTAGGAATCATAATCTTATTAGAGTAAATAATAGCAACAGTAAGATAGCCTGTGCCCAAACAACTAAGAAGGCAGAAACTTAGAGACCAAATCTAAACCATCCTACGTACATATGCCAATGCAGGAAAGGATTAACAAGTAGCACAAAAACCTCCAACAAGTATCCAAGATGATCAAAATTAACATCTGAAAATACCAAGAGATGCCACCAAACTTAAACTACCTTTTTCTAGTGCACCATGATGATTTCCACTATGTCCTTAGGGTTCTTGATTTGGAAGTTTGGTGGAAATTTGAAGGCACTTTTCTCCCTACTAGATTTTTCCATGTTCAGGATACAAAATTCCAATGCTTCCAGGTTATCAAGCTCTAGTCCTAGATGAATCTAGGGATTGAAGATGCTGAGATAATTCTTGAGCTAGGCCTTTTTATACTCTACTATGATCCCTCTCCACCTGAGGAGAAAATAGATATTGGCTTCCATTTTTGGCCACTCTTGAAAAAATAAGTCATTCTCTTGAATTACCAAAGAGGGACATCTAGGAACAATGGCTAGCTCAAAACTTCCAAGTGGATGTGCCATGTAAAGCTCTAGCAAAGGGATCCTAAGCTTCTCATCTATACTCTTAATAACTTCTTCAATACCTACACACCAAGTTGGATTGAATATATTATAGCAAAGTCTGATACTTGCCCACTTCTCCACTTTGGCTTTGGCCAGACAACCTATAAAGGAGCCTACAATGCCATTGTTGGTTCTCCATGAGAATTCATAATTGAAAACACCCTCCCTTAAGACACAGATGACAATGATCCTAGTCATATCATCCATAGGATTTAAAAGACAATTCCATCTTTCTAGTTTAACATTACCTCTAAAAGCCATGGTATGGACCTTTGAGGAATAAAATAAGCTCACATTGGTTTTCATTCTAATACTGAAGCTAAAATAGGCTAAACAAAGATAAGGCAACATAAGCCAAAAATACCTAGATGACATTAAATAGAAAACTAACAAACACAATAAAAGGATCCAGAAGAACCTAGATTGCTTGATGTCAGCTAGATGAAACTGAATAAATTTGATATAAGATGAAGCCTGGTGTCAAACAATGATGAGAAGTTTAGGGGAGTAATAAAAAGGGTAACCATAATTGAAGTAACAAATTAAAATTACACCAATGTAGCCGAGTGAAAGATTAGGGATACACATTAATATATTCAATGATATGTAGCCAAAAAGACTTACTAATTTCCTAATTCCTACATTGATTTCCTTTCATATATGGAAGTATTATTGTCTAACTATTTTTATTTTTAAATTAAAAGCCCTATTTTTAGTTATTATTTTAAAATTACATTTTGAATCTTTCAAATTCTTGATTAATAGCTATAAATTCTTCTCCAACTGCCCCTTTGTTTGCTAAGAGGGGAAAATGCTCCAAGGTTTATACATGTCGACATTCACATAGATATATAGATTTAATGTATATATATTAATGAACAAAAATGTTTACACATATAAACATAGATATCTAAAAGTAATGAGGATGTTATATTGGTTAGTATCCTTATTCTCTGACTTTCCCATTAGAGTTAATTTCACTAATTAGAATAGGAGTTCCATAATCCAATTATGGTTAATATGGCTATTCAATTCTTGGTTAAATTACTAATAATTATAGATTAAGATATTTTCATTATCAGCACCCTTATTTGCTAGTTGATCTTCCTTTTTGTTACCTTCCTGAAAAATATGAAGAATTTGAATATCTTCGAAGAGGTCTAGTAAATTTAGAACTACTTCCAGTTTAGAGTTTAAAACCCAATTTGGTTTCTTCATTTTTCTTCCTTTTTATAATGACATTTAGGACAATATGTGAATCTCCTTCAATAATAAGTTTTGAGATACCTAGATTTAGGAAAATTTAGAGCCCTTCTTAAAGGGCTTCTAGTTCAGCAAGTTTGTTAGTGGTTGATCCTATAGATTTACCCATTTTGGTGATCTAGTTGCTAGAATCATTATTAATGATGCATCCTATTCTAGTAGTACTAGGATTGCCTCTTGAAGCTCCATCAAAATTTAATTTGGTCCAACCACTAGGTGGTGGAATCCATCTACATTTGTCTCTCGCCTCTTTATTCTTTTTTAATACATAAGCAAGGGATTAATTAGGGTTTTCTAATTCTTTTTCACTGGACCATCCCATACTAAAAATGATCCTTCCTCTTTCTAGTTTTTCCTGAGGTGAGAGTTTAAAGTTTCAACAATACAAGCCTCAATTTTATTAGTAATCTCACCTGCCGTCATATCTTGATCATGAAATATTCTTCTATTCCTTTCTTTCCATACTTCCCAAACAAGGATAGATGGGAAAATATTCCATAGTTTTCTATATATACCTCTACTACTATCAGTTGGCCAGCCCTTAAGGAAAATCATCTAGGGATTTTGGCATAGTACCATTCCATCCTAGCATATATTTGAGCCAATCCCAATAATATTGTGTATATGGACATCTATATAAGAGATGATTAGTATTTTCACTATTATACCTACCATCTTTTGATGCTACCCATATGAGTTTTTCATTTCTTTCTAATTGCTTTATTTTCCTTTTATGAATGATTTTTTTCGTACACCTTTTTTATTGTTGGTTCCACGTCTATATTCTCCAAAGATTTCCATTCCCAGCTTATACTTCCATTAATTTCTTTTTTAGTTTTATAATTGCCAACCTTACACCCCTAGAGTTCGACTAATTGCTCTTTAATGCTAGTTGGGATCCCCATGCTATCTACTGGGGGATGACCATACCATTAATCCTCCCATAAGAGAGCTTCATCACCATTACCAACATCCCATTTGATATATTTACTAATCAGGGCTTTTCTTTTTACTATAAAGTTCCAACTTTTGGATCCTTTAGAAAGGGTCCTCATCCTAAACATAGAGTAGGGATCATTTGCATTTAGGTATTTTTTATACAAAATTAGCCCATTTTTGTTCCCTTTCTAAAAAAAGATGCCATGTCAATTCAGCCCCTAATGCTTCATTTTGCCAGCTTAAGTTTTTGATACCTAGGCCTCCTAATTCCTTTGGGTTACATAAGTTTTCCCATTTTATAAGCGCTAGTTTTTTTTGTTTGTCAGTGTCATTCCAGAGGAAGCTTCTAAGATTTTCCTCAATCTTCTTATTTATACTTTTTGATAGAGGTAAGTAGGAAAGAGGGTATGTTGGGAGGGCATATAAAACTGCTTTAATCTTAGTAACTTTACCCACTTTAGTAAGTCATTTATCTTTCTAGCCTCCTATCCTTTTATCCATTCTATCAAGAATACTATGCCATCCTTTATTAGTTTTACTACCTTGCTCTAACTCTATTCCTAAGTATTTACATGGTAATGTACCTATTTTATATCCCATAATATTACAGATTTGTTTTTCTATTTTAGGTTTGGTGTTAATGAAAAAAAAATTCTGATTTTTCAGCATTCACTCTTTGACCCGAGGCTTCCATATATTGTTGGATGACCATCTTGATGTTTAGGGCCTCATTTATTGTACTTTCTCTTGGTAAAATGATATCATCTACATATTGTTGGTGGGTTATATTAGAGACATTATCGATTAAAGTAATGCCCCTAATTTTGTCATTAGAGTACACTTTGGTGATTGCTCTACCAAATGCTTCTGCCATGATAATGTATAGGAAAGGAGATAGGGGATCTCCTTTTCTTATACCTCTTGATGTGTCAAAGAAGCCTTTGAGGGTCCCATTAATAAGAATTGGATTTTTAGTTGTTGAAATGCATTGATAGATAAGATTAATCCATTGGTGAGAGAATATGAATGCTTCTAAGGTCTTTCCTAAAAACCTCCAGTCAACCATATCATATGCTTTTTGACTATCTAGTTTCATGAACATGCTTGCCATTTTATTTTTAATGCTAGAGTGTAATTTTTCTCGTATAATGAGTATCCCATCTAAAATCAATCTTCCTGGTACAAAACCTGTTTGTTCTTCTGATATAAGCTTAGGAAGAAACACTTTCATTCGGTTAGCTAAAATTTTGGATATGATTTTATAGATGGTGTTGCAAAGAGCTATAGGTCTAAAATCCCCTAGGTTTTTAGGAATATCTTTTTTCAGTATCAAAGTAAGAAAGGTATTATTAATTTCTAATAATAATGACCCACCATTTCTTGACGCTTCAATAGCTTTCCAAAGATCAATTCCAATAATATCTCAACATTTTTGGTAGAAGAAAGCTTGGAATCCATCTGGACCTAGAGAACTATCCAGGTTCATGTTGAATAACATAGATTTGATTTCTTCCAAAGATATGGGTGAATTTAATGCTTCATTATCTTCTATAGAAATCACTTTTGGTATAGTTTCAAGAATTTTTGCTTGAGCTATCATATTCACACTTGCCAAATTATTTAATAAATTATTGAAATGACCTACAAAAATCTTTGATATACTGTTAGGGTTTTCAGTGATAGAGCTTGAAACATCTTTAATTTTAATGATTTTTCTTTTAGCTTTGTTGTATAAAGTGCTATTATGAATTTTTTTTGTATTACGATCTCCCTCTCCTACCCATTTTTCTCTTGATTCTTGCCTCCAAAAGACTTCTTCCTTTGCTAGAATGTTTTCTTGTCTGGTGAGGAGTTCTTTTTCTAGAAAGAAGTTTTCATTATTCATACCTTATTTAATTACTTCTATGTTTAATTTTTTAAGCTTTCTTCGATGTCTATTTTTTCTTTAAATATATTGTTGAAATGTTCTTTGTTCCACTTCAGTATATTTTCTTTATTCTTTTTCATCTTAGATACAAATGTATACATTTTGGAACCTTTAAAATTGCCTTGATTCCACCATTCACTAATGAGCTCAACAAAGAATTTGTCTAAAAAACACATTTTTTCGCATTTAAAAGGATTTCTAATACATTTAATAGGCTCAAAAAAATCAATCATAATAGGATAGTGGTCTGATCTTGCTATAGGTAGGATTGAGGCTTGAATATCTAGATCTAGTCCACTTAATTCTCCTTTGAGGAAGAACCTATCCAATTTCTCAGCAATAAAGGAGAAGTCTTTCCTTCTATTATTCCATGTGTCCTTACAATTATTAATTGGAATATCAAATAGGTTGTTAAGGTCTATCCATTTTTTAAATTCTAAAGATGGTTGAGAAATTTGTTGAATGCCTCCAAATATTTCATCTATATTAGCGATAATATTGAAATCTCCTCTTATAAGGATGAGTTCATTGCTGTGATTTCTGATAAATAGACTTAGTTCTTCCCATAGTAGTTTTTTTTATCTATGTTATGGATGATACCATAAATGTTTATTAGAATTAGTTGTAAGTTAGTCTTTATACTTTTAATTTTGCTGCTCATCCATGAATTGTTTGATTTTATTATATTTATATTTACTTCCCTAGGATTTCAAATTATTCCTAATCCCCATGATGCTCCTCTAGATTCATGTAAGTTAATGTTCTAGCTACCTAATTTTTTTTCTAGCTTAATTCCTTCTTCCTTATTCAGTTTTGTTTCTTGTAACATAGTAATTTCATAATCAAATTATTTTAAATTATGTTTTAGTAAACGTTTCTTGCAAGGTGCATTTAAGCCCATAACATTCTAGGTAGTGATCTTCATGCTGCTATGGGAAGGTTCTTCCCCTTCCCAAGTTTAAGTAACTGACTTATCTTTTGTTGTTGTTTTACCTGCCCATCTGCTTCTCTGAGTTCTTTAAGAGACTTCCTTCCTTTATTAGCTTTTTGTCTGCCATATTTGGGAGTACTTATCCCTTCTTGATTCATCAAAATACTGAATTTCTCTATGTTCTCCTATGCATTTACTACACTTTCAGATTGATTACCTTCTTTCACGTCTTTTTCTTTGTTTTCTAATTCTTTCATTATCTGATCTGCAAGAGTTATCTGAGCACCTATATGTATATTATCTACCAAATCTGGTGTATTCCATGTTCTGCCCAAATCCATAAAATTTCCTTGTCCTATATATATTCTATCTTCGATTAACTGTTCAACTTTACATCCCTTATCTTCATCCTCAATGGTTAACAAATCTCTTCTTAAATCTTCAAAGGTGTATTTATCTCTGCCTAGTTTCAAAACTCATTGAATTAGTTCCTCTTTTTGTAAGTCACTACTTTTATCAATATTGTCATGGTTCAAAACTTGGATCAATTCATTTGTTAAGAGTTCCAAGTTTTCTTTCTTAGCCTCATCTAAAATTAACATTTCCAGATCATCAATCTTTGACATCTCATTATTCAAGAAGTCATGAAAATCTTTTGTTGCTATTCTTTTTATCTTACTTTGATCCTTCTTCCTTACAATGTGCCCACTGAGGTTAATAATTGGAGATTTTTGTGTTGTATTTGGTGTTTGTCAAAATTTGGTGCACTTCTTGACAACCTCTTTATTGGAATCTATGATTTCCTTTATAGACTCTTCTTTTTGTTGCAATAGGGTCTCTAATAATTCTTTTGTGTATTTATCCTTACTTCTCTCAAGAGATGCAACAAAGAAGAGACCTTCATTTTCAATTTCTTCAAGAGTACTATTAGATTTATCCAAGATATTTTTGTCCTGAGACCTAGGTTCTTTTCCTAACACTTTTTCTTTCCCACTTGTTTCTTTGTAGATTTAGCTTTCTATGCTTTTTTTAGTTTCTTGTTTAACCTTCTGCATTTATTTGTTGTCTTTTGCATCCTAATATAGGTTGTATTAAGTTATGTTTTTTCTCCTTCTCTTATGTTGATACCTTTAGGAATTTGATCTTCATAGGAAGGATCACTTTCCAACTATGGACTAGTGCCTTTACTTTCTTTCATATCTAAGAATTCAATCATTTCTTTATTGTTATCTCATATTGAAGACTTTCCCTTTTCTTTGCTTTGTGATTCTTTTCCTTTTACTGCTTGTGGTATTTCTATAACTTTCTTCTAATCTTTGTATCTGATATCTGTAATTGGAGTTATCACTATTGTTTTTCCTTTACTTATTTCACGATCTTCGAAATTTGAAGCTTCTTTCCCTATTGTAACATGACTGCACTTCCCCTAGAATTCTTTTTTGTTTCTTATACTCATCATAGGGAAGGTGTCTTTAAGATCCGATGTTGGCTGAATAGTTTTAAATGTGATATTTATTTCATTATTTAATCTAATTATTTTATAAATTTTGCCTTCAAATCTATGCAGATTCAAGTTATAAATAAATTTGTTGGTTATTACCTTAATAGGTTGGAGTTTAGGAGTTTTAGTCTTGAAGTTGATCAAAAATTTAATGTTATTACAATATTTATAAGAAGCATCTATTTCTATCAGGTTATGAATTGATGAACCTATATTCTTGAGAATCTCTAAATGCAAAAGTTCCAGAGGGAGAGATTGAATTGAGACCAAGTTGGGATGGAGAAGTTTAACAATTCATCCCTAAAATCTGGGATCCATTCCAAGAATTTAATAGAATAACCCTTAAAATAACAAACAGAGATAAAGAGGAAATATTTTTTGACATGATCATCACTACAATGAATGTGAACTAATCTATCTGAATGTTGAGATATACTTACCTAGTTTTGACAAAAATCCTTTAGCCAATTAATGAGATTGATCATTTCTTGTTTTGGCCCATTCCAAAATGCAAATACACTAACATTCTTGCATTCTTGCCAATGCTCTTCACTATCCTGATTGCTGATAATCAATATATGTTCTTCAGTTTTAACATTAGGTTGAGAGGTTGCTTGTGATTGAGCGCGGGACTGAGAGGGAGACTTGGGCATAATATTCCTACGGTGAGGTGGGATATATGTTTTAGGAGGGTTATACGTAGGCTTGAAATTTGAATTATCAGGCTTACAAAAATGTGCTTTATGAATTTTGAGGGAATTCACACAGGGTTTATCTATAAAACCTATCTGCTAGGAATACAGGGGCAATCTCTTACAAGTAGCATATTTAGTATGATTAAAAAAATGAAATTGATTGTCAAGACTCTCAATGGAAAAAATGATATTAGGTCAGAAGCTTTTCTAGGTAGAAGGGTTGCCAAATTTATGGAAATCATCACTATTAAAGGTTTGATGATTAAACAAACACTTACTTGCCTTATTCAAAACCAAGGCATTTTGGGTCGAAATGATATGAAATCATCACTATTAAAGGTTTGATGATTAAACAGACACTTGCCTTATTCAAAATCAGGGCATTTTGGGTCGAAATGATATGATCCGTACTGATATACCCATTTGATTTTGCCACTAGCCAAACCCCTAACCTCTCTAAGGATTTCTCTGAAAAATCTTGATTAGTGGCACCAAAATTTTTATCGATGAGCTTATGTTTGAGATTTGTTTGTTGTACATTAGCATGTTCCAAAGCATTGGGCTCAGTTAGAGCCAAAAAAGCATTAGTTGTGTTTATTGCATACCTCAAATTTGTAGGAGAGTGGATGAAGGGAGAGTTGTTGATGCAAAGTCTCCCAAACTTATTTGTTCCCCCTCTATTGCTTCGTTGCAATGATGCATCGGCTGCTTGCATTGCAAATTTGATCTAGGGTTTTGGAAATTCACCTGATACCTTGGTTTGGGATGCCCACCTTTCAAACTATGTTGTTTGTTTTTAAGTGCAGAATTTGTATACTTCACATTATTGTAATTTGCTTTGCTTGCCATATTCGTCTGATTTTTGACTTAACTAGTTTATCAATAGAATATTTGTTAGAGACGCTATTTTTTCATATTATTATTTTGTCTCTTATTAATTTTTCATAATAGATTTTTTGATGGGATTTTTTTAAATGATTTTTTTTTTTCATATTTGATAAATTGAATTTAAATAAATCATATTTATTAATATATTTAAAAGATTTTAGTAAGTATTATGTTATTTAAATTAAAAATTATTAACAATTTAATTTTTTCACATAAGATTATATTTAATAATTAAGTCGATAGGCTTATATGTAGGAGCTTTGCCCCTAGCTTTTACAATTTTCTACCAAAAATTTGTCAGCCCCAATGGTAAAATAGTTTTTCCGGTTATTTTGAACTACTTTCCAATCATTTTAGAATTTTTCTAATTTTCTTATATTTTCTTCAAATTTCTTTCTAATTCATTTCATTTTGAATAATTAGTTATATGATTTGTTTCTACTCTTTCTAATTTAGAAACTTATGTCAAATCTTTTGCATGTCTTTGATGGCCTTAAAACAACTATAGATTAATTTTTTCAAAAGAATTCAACAAATGAGAAAACTCATGATGGTGGAGCTACTCAGAGTGAATAGAATGGATTTGTGAAGATGAAGAAGTTTTTACCACAATCTATGCTACCAACAAATTGAATGCAGGGCTTTCCTTCAAACAAATGGTTGAAGAGATGTTTTGTGTGGTAGGTGCTTTCTTGATTGGTGTTTTCATTCCTTCTCTTGACTGGCTTGACTTATAGGGGTTTTGTCCAGCTTAATTCCACTACACATAGTTGCTTTACTACTTCTCACATTAGATCTTATTGTTTTAAAACTCATCAGCATAGACTTTGTAATTTATGGGTTATTACTTTAAATTGGCATCTATAAACATGTTCTCAATACTGATTTTGTTTGAGTATAGATGAATCAAAAATCACATTGAATTCTGATAGCAATCTCCTTATCCTTATCCTTTTTTATTTGTATGGTCTTTTAATATATTCCAAAAACTTTTCATAATTGAAAATATTTTAGTTTTGTTAAAAAATTAATGCTTTTATTTCGTATGGACGAAACAAAATTATTGTTTTAATGAACAAATGAGAGAACATGCAACTCTTTATAGAAAAAATGAATTAAGCAAATAAAATTTGTTCAATTTGAACCTTACTTTATTTTATTTCATCTTTTGAGTCTATGTCTTCATTATACTCAATAATTTCTATTTTTTCCACGTCTCTGCCCTCTATTTGCATTGACCACTAAATTTAAGAGTATTTATGCAACTAGGATGAAGAATATAAATTTTAGGGATTTCCAATTAGACATTTTAAGTAGAATTTAATAACATATTTTATTATTCAAAAGTGTGAAATGCTTCTTGTTTATTTATTGACACCTTCAAAAGTTTTTTATTTTATTTTGCCAAACATTAAAAAGAGACATGGATTATTTGGGTGTTGTATAAAAACTTGTGAGTGGTATAGTATTAAAATATTTAAAACTATTGATTGTTGTATAATTTAAATTTCTATTTTCACATTAAAGAATAATTATTATAATTTAAAACTATAAATATTATTGAGATATTTTGATATTTGATATTTATCAAATTAATTTTAATTATTTAAAATTATAATTGAAGACAATTTTATTTATTCCTAGTTATTTCAATGTATGGTTAAATTTAATTTTATTGTATCATTGTATTCAACTATATTTTGCACTAATAAAATTAACTATTTTATCAAAATTTGAAGTTATCTAAAGTTGACATATTTATTCATTCAATTCATATATTATAAAAATAAAAAATATGATTGTTTGAACTTACTTTTTCCCACCACAAAGATAGTTTCTTAATTTTTTGGCCTCAAATTTGCTTAATTTTTGCAAAAAATATTTTTATCTTGTGCATATCCTAATTTAACCCACCTTAACAACTAAATTATAAAACTAAAACTCATTTTAATAATGAAATTCAACTAAATAACAAAATTAAATATAAAAAATTTAAAATAATTTATAAATTTATATAATTTATTTTATATTATGAAGAATTTGCCTTAATAAAATATATTGTATATAATATCAATCTTAAGTTGTTGTTTTTTTTCTTTTCTTCTGAAAAAAGGGTTAAAAACTTTATTAAATATCAGAAAGCACAATTACAAAGAAAGCAAGGACCTAAGGTTCCGAGAAAGCCAAAGCACCTCCCACACAGAGATAATACAACCCTCGCCATCATCTGTCACCATTCTCAACCCCATCCACATCAAGAATATTCATTAAGTCCAGATGGCTCTCCTGAGGGACTAACTCCCACTCCTCAATTCTCCATCCCTCAGCATGCTTAGAAGCCCACTTTTCCAAACAGTTAGCAGCCCTATTCCACTCCCTTGGAATATGGACAAAAGTCACCATTTCCATCAAAGAGCTAGTTCGTAAAATTTGTTGCACAATCCTAGTCAAATGCTAGCTAACATTAGCCACTCTCTGTTCAATAAGTAGATTGATCAAAACTTGGGAGTCGGATTCACAAACTATCCTTCTCCACCCTAAAGCGTGAGCTCTCTCAAGAGAAGCAAGAATAGCCAGGCCTTCCACCAAGTTGATGGTATGTACCCCTTCATAGATTGAAAAAATAAAGACCACAGAGCCCCGAGAGTCTCTACCAATCCTGCCAATACCCTCTAGACCCAGATTACCCCTTGAAGATCCATCAGTATTGATATTCAACATTCCAAAGGGAGGAACTTGCCATTTGCCAACCCTGTCAATTTTTTGCTTCTCATGATGTCATCTCTTAGCCTTGGTCAAAGTCGTTAAAGACCCTAGAATCCCCAATCTTTCTATTGGAATTATGATATATTTGTCATTAGTCACAACACTTATTTGATTTTGAATGCTTATCGAGCTCATCACCTAGTCTACAGTTCACACCGAGCATTTAGCGGTTACCTTATAAATTCTACAGGTAAACAGTTGATACTGAGCATTCCTTTGGAAATCGAGCATATGGGTAGTTTAGTAGTATTTACCAAGTTCACAGTGGTTACTGAGCAAAACAATGTTTTCCAAGAAGTTAGTGGTTACCAAGTAGAACACTGTTCCCCAAGCAGTCAGTGCTCACCGAGTCATCAAAAGAACTTAGTGTTTACCGAGTGATCAAGGTAAACAAAGAACTTAGTGTTTACCGAGTGACCAAGGTAAACAAAGAACTTAGTGTTTACCGAGTGATCAAGGTAAACAAAGAACTTAGTATTTACCGAGTGATCAAGGTAAACAAAGAACTTAGTGTTTACCGAGTGATCAAGGTAAACAAAGAACTTAGTGTTTACCGAGTGATCAAGGTAAACAAAGGAATTAGTGCTTACCGAGTAAACAAGGTAAATGAAGGAATCAATGTTTACCAAGTGAAGAAGGTTATCAATGGATTTAGTTTTTACCAAGTGACACAATATTCACCAAGTCACCAATGGTTACCAAGTTTCGAGCTACTCAGAATGATTAGTATGGATCGTGCCTCTACTCTTACCGAGTGAATGATGATGCAAAGTATTATATAGTGGATGTCAAGTATCAAAAGGTCACCGAGTCAGTTTGTGGAACTCGAGTTTTCTACCACCTGGCCAACTCAGTAATATTTGTTCACTTGTGTTTGGCCGACCTTGCCAGTGTAAATATTGGAATGGTATATATCATTTGAAATAATGAGATGTTGAATATCGTTGGTTGTGTTGTATTGCAATATTTTGAGAAGAGGGAAAGTGAATCACTAGCAGAACAAAGGGATACAGCAAGGACAACATTGATACAGAAAAGATATATCTATCACATCAGGTGATCAGAGCACAAAGGATCTTATCAGCAATCAGTTGTAACCAGATCCACTGCTTCATCCTAACAGGTGAATCAGTTTGCTAAATCCTTTAACAAGGTAGACTTGACAGTCTTTTGTAAATCTCCTAACAGAGTGCATACTTCATTGTATGTTTGTAAATCCTTTAACAAGGTGGATCTAGCAATCCTACTTGCTCCTAACAGGGCAGATCATTAGAAGTGGTCATTGTAAGCCTTAATCGGCCAACTTTATACTGCAGTATTGAAGTTTTGTGGGTATCATCCCCACCCTAGTTTTACTTTCTAATTGGAAGGTTTCTGGGTCACCAAATCTGTGTGTTCATGTGTTACAAATGTTTATCTTTTCATGCATACAGTAGATTAGATGGATGAATGGTAAATATGTTATTATGCATAATTGAATTAAAGTTTTAGAGTTACTAATTCACCCCTCCCCTCTCAGTAACCTTGTTAGTCTTGATTATTTCCAACAATTGGTATCAGAGCATTGTGGTTCTCAAGATAAAGTTTGACAGCTTGAGCAAAGATCAAGGATAATGGAGATATTCAGACTTGACAAATCTATTGAGAATGAAAAGCTAGATTTGGAAATGGCCATGACTCAACTCAAAGAAGAAAAGGAGCATCTTTCTCAATCTCTGAAAAGAATGAAGGAACTTGCAAGACAAATGAATGATATTAGTATATTGAAGAAAGGATTGAAGACCTTTTACCATCAAGTAGTTCAAATGAAGCTAATGAAGTAATCAAGGAACTCCTAGCAAAGAATGGTTCTCTACAGGAAGAAGTAAGAAAGCTCAAAAGAGAACAAGAAATCCAATCCATCAGGCTATGTGAAGTTTTGGAATAGAGAAACAAGGCAAATGAAGACTTAGAGGTAAGAAATAATCAATCCCTTCAGCATGAAGATCTTGTAGGTCAACTATCTAATGCAAATGAAGAAATTATGAATCTAAGATCTAAGAATGAAAGTTTCAGAAATGATTTAATCACTGAAAGACAAATCAATGCAAGCTTACAAAGTGATCTGAGATCTGAAAGACAAATCAATGAAAGTTTGGAAAATGACTTAAATGTTGAAAAAAAAAGTCAATGAAAGGATGATAAAATCTCAAGCAGATATGGATCAATTGAATCAGCAAAATGAGCAGAATCTTCATAGACAAAAAGGTAAAGCAGGCCTTGGATACAATGAAGAAGGTGAATCTTCCAAACAAGGCACCCAAAAGAATAAAAAACCTACTTGCAATCACTGTGGTAAGTTAGGTCATACATCTAACAGATGTTGGAGCAATAGTAAAGGAAAATTCAATGGTAAATGCTACAATTGCAATCAGCATGGTCATAAAGCAAATGAATGCAAAGAGAAATCAAAGTTTGAAGGAAAATGTCACAAATGCAAGAAACAAAGTCACAAGGCATCTAAGTGTAGATCCAAAACATTCAATCCAGCAGAACAGGTTATCAAAGCAATATTTGGTTGGGACTATAATACTTAGTGCAGATGTCACTATTGTGGAGAATATGGACACACTGGAATAAACTGTGCAAGGCATCACCTAAGGAAGAAAGATACTACTATAAGATGTTATACATGTACCGAACTTGGTCATATATCCAAAAATTGCATGAACATAGGAAGAGTTGAAGATGAAAAGAAAGCTAGAGCTGACAACATTCGAAAGCAGATGAGACAACAATGGATTCCTAAGTCTACCGAGCCAGAAAGTTCAAATGATGGTAATGTCACTCAAGAAATGGGTGACTCCACCATTTCTAATTAAGATTCATCAAGAAAGACCAGGGACTGCATCTTCAAGCAATATCCTAAGCAGTTCCAAAATGTAGAAGTGCAAATGACAAATCAATATTTCAGATACAAGACATAGTTCATTGTGGTGCATTTACCAAGCAAGGTTGGTTTCATACTTAACCGAGCTAGGTCGGTAATGTAAAAGGTTTTGTTTGTTTACCGAGTAAGTCAGTGACTATCTGACAAACCCTAGGTCATCTCTGCTACCTTCGTACCCAAGCATTAATGGTAGATTTTTCATCAAAAAGGCAAAATTTGATCTCATTTTTCACCATGAATTTAGAATATATAGAGTGACAAAGTTTCCAAGAGTGCGAAAGTGAATTCAAGTGATTTGAAGTGATTTTCCAGCAAAGAATTTGTTTATCAAAATCATTTCACTCACCGAGCAGCAATGGCATCCGCAAGCACCAGCAGCAGCAAGGCAAAGAGAGGTTTTGAAATGCTTGTGAAGGGAGTAGAATGGAAAGCACCCAGCTTCAAGCTCGTTCCCGCCATAGCTGAATCGCTCGACCCACATGGAACCCAATCAAAGATTCCACCAAAGATACTACTTATAAACGACATTCGTACTCATTTCAAATGCACTGTTCAAGAGATAGGGACACTAGATATGGATAATGCCCTAGCCGAATTGTGTGTGGATGGAACCCTCAAACCTGAGTTCAAACATCTGGAAACCAAAGGTTTGACCCATATCCCACACTTACCAAGGAGCTTTCAAATGAAATGGATAAGATACATTTTAAGCCGTGTGCATAATGGTCAGTTGTGGTTAGAGAAACCCGTCCTGATAATGAAGAAGATGATTCATTATATCACGGGTTTGCCAATGTTAAACAAATCAAAAACCACTAAAACCCTGAGTCGGGATGAACTTTAGAAGTTAACCCTAGCCGAATGGGATGACAGAGGATTGAAACCTAACAATGTATCTGATGTAGAGCTAAGATTCAAAATTTATTTAATTGCATATAAGATGTATAGTTCCAGCAGATTGAATAGCATGCCCTATGAGGCCGTAGATTTAGCCTATAAGGTTGTGAAGAAAAACATGGAGTTTGACCTAGCAGATGTGCTGCTGAAACAACTAAATAAAACCATGGACAGTATAAGGACCTCAAAAACCAACTCTTGTAAATTTGGTTCTTTGTTAGTTTGTTTATTTTTCTATGTACAAAAGTTTTTCCCTTCAAAAGGTACAGTTGTATAGAGAAAAGATATTCCAGTTTTGTATCAAATAAATGAGTTTGTAGCAAAGATGGGTGAAAATTTTGATAATATTATTGATAATTATTTTGAAGACTTCAAAGAGAGGATGAATAACAGATTCAAAATTCCTCCTAAGCTTGTTGAGGACTACAAAGATGATGTGTGCTTCATGGTTGACTGTGACAAGGTATACATTCAGGCAGTCAGACCCCGAGTTGCATGGGTAAAACCTCTTCCTTATGAGATAAATATTGATGAAGCCAGAGACATTATAGAAGCACTGGTAAATGAGCTAGTAGACCTAAGGCAACAAATTTTTGGAACCTATGAAGAAGCTAAGGCCAAAATTGAGCTTGAAATCAAGCTACCACAGGCCATAAGCATGGGCAAGAGGAAAATAGCCAAATTGAAAACTTCTACCGGTCCTCTTATGCTTACTAAGGGAAAAGGTGAAGATGAAGAAGGTGAAGAAGAAGAAGGAGGAGGAGAAGAAGAAGGAGAAGAAGAAACTGTAGAAGAACAACCAAAGAAGAAAGGTAAGGTAATCATTAGCAAACCTAAAAAGAAGCCTACTGTAGTATTCACCAGAAGAACCAGGAAAGGTAAGCAGGAACCTATACTAGTTAGGCCTGCACCCACATTCGAGCAAAGGCTCAAACAATTGGAGGAAGGAGCTGGCATCACAAATTTCAAGGCATTGAAATTTGAAACTAGAACTGATGCTGAGAAAATGCAGATTGAGGAACTGGTACTCAGTAAGATGGGTAAATGGAAATACTCCCCAGACCAGATTGCCCCTCAAATCTCAAAAGAACTACTAGAGAGATTGCAACCGAGATGGGAGTCAGCCACCCAAACAGTAAAAGATATTTATGAGCAATCTCTGAAGAATCTCTGACCAAGTCTCACTGGAGCAGAAATAAAAATTGAAATGAAAAGCTACGAAGGTAAAATGATGATCAGATTCCACACCTGTTTAATTTTGATTAATGATATTGAACATGTTGTAAATGATGCTACAAACATGTGGAAAAACATCTATCATCTACATAAGCCCAGTGTAGACCCAGTAGAAATCAAGGATGATGACAGTAATGATGAGCAAGGTAATGTTTCCATCTCCATGGATGTAACTGATGAAGATCTTTAGGATCTGATAAAGGAGAAGGAGGAAGAAGGAAAGGAAGAAGAAGCTGATAAGTAAGACAAAGAAGAGGATGACCCTATGAAAATTGCAGTGGCAGTCATTGCATCTCTTCCTCACACTTCACCAAAATCTGTTACCATAGAGACAGCTTCCACTAGTGAGATTGTGAGCACTACTGCCACATCAATTGCTCAATCATCACCAATCTCCTCCTAGCTCCAGGTATTCCCAATGCAAGTGCCAAGCACTTCATCTACCGAGCTGCAAGCAACTTCTTCAGTTACCGAGTCATCCACTGCAGCAGTCACTACATTAGAAGTATCTATTCCTCCTGCAGTATGTACAGTAAGTTTTCCACTTTGCTCTCCAATTTTGCCAACTTCAGCTACATTAGCACCAATTTTTGCACCAGTAAACTCTTTAATTGTGAATATTTTGGTATGCACATCAATTCTAAGAAGTATATCAAATTTGGATACATTTAGCCCCTCTCTCAGTCTTCCTTTAGTTGGTTCTATTCCACTTTTGACAGCTAGTCCAACCTCATCAACCATTGTCTCTGTTTTCAAAGGGAAAGATGTTAGTATAGCACAAAAACCAAAGACTCCATTAAAACTTCTACTTACAGGCAAGACAATTGATGAGGATGTAGACTTGGATACTGAAATTGTCATTCCAAAGATAGATACGAATACTGCTTCAGTTGATGAACTAAGATTGCTCAGTCAGTGCATATAACTGAAGGCAAAGCAGAAACAACTAAGGAATGAGAGAGATAGAGAGTTTAAAATTATTAATGAAGCAAAAAATATAATTATAGAGGCTATAGGTGTTGATGTTGATACTTCTCAACACATTTTGCTACAATTAGAAGAGGTAGTCAATAAATTCAATGAGGATACCTCCGATCAAGAAAAAATGATGGAGAAGGTAGAAAAGAAGTTTGATAATAAGGTGCTTGAGCACATTGCTTAGCACATAGCAATAAAATAGGTTGAATTAACAAGAGTTTTGACCAATATTGAAAATTCTTTTAATAATGTAACATCTCTTTTTGCTAAGCTTTGTGATGTTACCGAGTATACTAAGGAGATAAGAGAGCAATTGAATAAGATAGATGAGGATCTGAAGGCAAGCACACAACACTTGAAGCTTGACCCTAGTTCAACCTCATCTCATCACCTTAGGATCAAATTTTTTTTAGAAAAGAAAGCAAAATTGCTGAGAGAAGAGTCAAGGATCCGATCTACATTGTTAGACATTTAGAATATGATCCTTCCCATCATGGACACAATGCAGAAGCACATTGCCCATTCAAAAACATTGATCCATGACAACAATTTCTCTGTTGCAGACCATGTGATTGAACTCTCTGCAGAAGTTCAAATAGCTCTATCCACATGCAAAATCCTGCAAGAGAATTGGGATAAGACTCTGCAACTCATTCTTCAGGTACATTTAGAGTTTATCTCACATTTTGGTGTTTCTATGTAAATACATTATTTTTTTATTCTTTGGCATTATTGTCAAAAAGGGGGAGAAAGAGATACTCGAAAAGAGTTATTGGTGAGATAAATGTACAAAAGGGACAAAGAGATACTGTAAATAAAAGTCATATAACTCATGTAAATACCTTGTGTATATTGAATGGGGGAGTCATATGTAAGGAAGCCATGTATATTCAACATAATCAATTGTCAGTATGTCAGATATTGTATATAAGTTTTGGCTCATAAGTGTTTTTGTCACTAATGCCAAAGGGGGAGATTGTTGCAATTATGATATATTTGTCATTAGTCACAACACTTATTCGATTCTGAATGCTTATCGAGCTCATCACCTAGTCTATAGTTCACACTGAGAATTCATCGGTTACCTTATAAATTCTGCAGGTAAACAATTGATATCGAGCATTCCTTTGGAAATTGAGCATATGGGCAGTTCAGCAGTATTTACCAAGTTCATAGTGGTTACCGAGTAGAACAGTGTTCTCCAAGCAGTTAGTGGTTACCAAGCAAAATAGTGTTCCCCAAGCAGTCAGTGCTCACCAAGTCATCAAAAGAACTTAGTGTTTACCGAGTGATCAAGGTAAACAAAGAACTTAGTGTTTACCGAGTGATCAAGGTAAACAAAGAACTTAGTGTTTACCGAGTGATCAAGGTAAACAAAGGAATTAGTGCTTACCGAGTAAACAAGGTAAATGAAGGAATCAATGTTTACCAAGTGAAGAAGGTTATCAATGGATTTAGTTTTTACCGAGTGACACAATATTCACCATGTCACCAATGGTTACTGAGTTCCGAGCTACTCAGAATGATTAGTATGGATCGTGCCTCTACTCTTACCAAGTGCATGATGATGCAGAGTATTATAGTGGATGCCGAGTATCAGAAGGTCATCGAGTCAGTTTGTGGAACTCGAGTTTTCTACCACCTGGCCGACTCAGTAATGTTTGTTCACTTATGTTTGGCCGACCTTGCCAGTGTAAATATTGGAATGGTATATATCATTTGAAATAATGAGATGTTGAATATCGTTAGTTGTGTTGTATTGCAATATTTTGAGAAGAGGGAAAGTGAATCACTAGCATAACAGAGGGATACAACAAGGTCAACATTGATACAGAAAAGATATATCCATCACATCAGGTGATCAAAGCACAAAGGATCTTATCAGCACTCAGTTGTAACCAGATCTACTACTTCATCCTAACAGGTGAATCAATTTACTAAATCCTTTAACAAGGTAGACTTGACAGTCTTTTGTAAATCTCCTAACAGAGTGCATACTTCATTGTATGTTTGTAAATCCTTTAACAAGGTGGATCTAGCAATCCTACTTGCTCCTGACAGGGAAAATCATCAGAAGTGGTCATTGTGAGCCTTAACCAACCAACTTTATACTGTAGTATTGAAGTTTTATGGGTATCATCCCCACCCTAGTTTTACTTTCTAATTGGAAGGTTTCTGGGTCACCAAATCTGTGTGTTCATGTGTTACAAATGTTTATCTTTTTATGCATACAATAGATTAGATGGATGAATGGTAAATATGTTATTATGCAGAATTGAATTAAAGTTTTAGAGTTATTGATTCACCCCTCCCCTCTCAGTAACCTTGTTAGTATTGATTATTTCCAACACTTTCAACCAACTCTGTATCTCTCTTCCCCAAAGGGAATTCCACTTCACACTTAGCTGCAACTGTCTCTTGAACCATGCCCAATATCCTTTGCCAAATTTTTTGTACTAGCCTATGCTCCCCATGAAATATCCTCCGATTGCGCTCTAGCCAAATCTACCACAATAAGAAGATAGGCCCCACAAACCACACTTCCTGCAAAAAAGGAGCCACAAAAGAGGGTCGACCCATTCCCTACCAAAACTCAATCAAGGAGGAAACATGAACACAAGGAGTAGTCCAAACACCCCACCAAAAGTGCCAAAGCTACATGGCAAAAGAGCAACAAAAGAACAGGTGGGCTAAATCCTCCTCATTAGCCCCACATATAACACAAATAGAAGGCCCAAGAAATCCTCTTTGTCGAATATTATCCCAAGTCAAACACTTACTCTAGGCCAACATCCAAACAAAATAATTACATTTTGGCCAAGAAAGCTTGTTTGAAACCTTTTTCCACCACTGCATTTCAGGTCCAACCAACTTATGAGACAACAACTTGCTGTAACCAAAAGCTATAGTATAGATCCCCTTAGGATTGGGAGACCAAGAAAGCATGTCATCTTCCTAGAGAGAGCAACATCTTCAACTGGAGAGGATATTTTGTAGCACATCACACTCCTCCTATAACCCAACAACCGACCATTCATCTAGGGACTTCCATTTTGCCATCTCCATCTAACCACAGAGAAAGAAGGACTTAAAGTCCCTCACCCATGACCAACTAATCTCCTGAAACCACTAAGAAAGAATCCCTAAATTGGGGAAATGAGAAGTGATGGGAGGATAACCATCCCAAGAATCTGACAAGAATTGGGCCTCCTCTCCTCTCTTGTAGATCCAAAATAATCCATCCTTAATAAGCATGGCCCCTTTCTTAAGGGTGTCCCAAATTGTAGATCCCTTACCCACAAGGGGGTACCTAGAGATATCAAGAGGAGGGATTGTCGAGAGATACTTCTAAAAAATAATCTTGGCCCAGCTCTTATCCTACTCATTAAAATGGGCAGAGCACACCACAAAATCAAGATCCTTTAGAAAGCCCATAGGAGCAACCTGGAGCATACATCTATAAATGGGCAGAGCCTGCACAACAGACTTAATCAACTAGACACAACCAACAAAGGATAGCCAAAAATGAGTCTAGTGATTAACTTTCACCTAAAATTTATCCAAAATAATTTTCCAAGACTCTCTGGGTAGTCTACTCATCGAGATGGGAATACCAAGATACATCAATGAAAGACTCTCAATTTGAAATCTCAAAGTTTGAGCAATTCTTTGCTAAATAGGGCTCGGAGTGTTGAAGAAGAAGATAAAATATTTTCCTTCATTAATCTGCTGATCGGAGGCATCTAGGTACACATCCAAGACCCTTCAAATATTAGAGGCCTCCCTCATAGTGGTCATCCCCATCAAAGCAGTATTATCCACAAATTACAGGTGAGTTTGCGGAGGTAAGGTACCACCCTACTTCCAACCCTGAATAAGACCCAATTCCACATTTCGTTTAATCCATCTCCCCAAACCTTCAACCCAAAGAATTAACAAATAAGGAGAGAGAGGGTCTCCCTGCTAAAGTCCCCTCGAAGCCCCAAAAAGCTTAGAATGACTCCCATTGATAAGAATTGAGAAAGAAACTGAGGTAACACAACTCCTAACCCATTGAATCCAATCTTCTACAAAGCCAAAAGCACTAAGAACCTACTAAAGGAAGGACCACCTAACTCTATCATAAGCCTTAGCCATGTCCAGTTTGATAAACATCACTTTTTCTTTTGACCTGGCCATAGAGTGGATAACCTCAGTTGTAATGACAATCCCATCCAAAATTTTCCTACTAGCAACAAAACCACTTTTCTTTTTGGAGATTAAATCCACAAGCCCCTTCTTCAACCTATTAGCCATAAGTTTAGAAATAATTTTATAGATAACATTGCATAAAGAGATGGGCCAAAATTGGCTCAACCTATCTACCCCCTCCATTTTGGGTTAAGAGCAAGAAAAGTAGCATTGAGAGCCCTTAACATATGCTTATTGTGTTGAGACTCATGAACCACCACCAAGAGGTCAAATTTGATGATTTCCCAGAATTCTTGAAAAAACTCAATTGGGAAACCATTTGGACCTAATGCCTTCCCCTTCTTCATATTAAACACAATCCCTTCAAGCTCTTTCAATGAGATATCCCTCACGAGCTACTGATTCATATCTTTAGAAACAAGAGAATGGATACAAGAAAGAATTTTCTCCTCCTTAGGAGACCCCCCTTGCGAGTCCTCTCGAAAGAGAGACTCAAAATACTGCACTACCTCACTAGAGATTTCTAGGAAGGAAGAAAGATGATCACCCTTGTCATGTACGAATCCAGTAATATAATTGCCCTAGCACTTGGCTTTCACAGAATTGAAGAAAAAAGCAAGATTTTTGTCCCATTCCTGGAGCCACTCAATCCAAGCCTTTTGTTTCTAGTACAATTCCTCCTGCAGTTCCCATTCTTCCAGCATTTTCACAGCCCAAGCCTCATCTTGAAGCAGATTAGCTATGAGCCCCTTCTCCTTAATTCTCCTTGTAATGTCATCCAGATCTGCTTGGGCCAACACCTTTGCATAGAAAAAATTCCCAAAATACAAATGATTCCACCATTTAAGCTCAAATTTAACATATTGAAGGAGTTTAGCAAAGACATACATTGATGTGCCATATGTTGGTCTCCCCCTCCTCCACCAGTCAGAAACCAAATCATTTAGCGAAGGATCCCATAACCACATGAGTTGGAGCTTAAAAGAAGGCTTACAAAGGGCTCGAGTTGATTCTGTAGTCAACTTAATAGGCCAATGGTCCAATCCTCTCTAATCCAAGATCTCAAAGCAAGAAGACCACATCCCTCCAACCCAATAACAAGAAACCAAAAATCGGCCATTGTTTGGTTTGATATCAACAAGATTCAAGGTATTGATATTGTCTCTAAGCAACAATATAGAGGGCTCCAACCTTCCAATACCACCACACTTCTCAGCCAACTCACAAATAGCATTGAAATCTCCAGCCATAATCCAAGGATGGAAAGGCATCATACTACGAACCAATCTAATGTGAGACCACAAACCTTGTTTACCCTAGAAATCAGTAGGAGCATAAATATTGGAAAATAATATGACTTCCCCTGTCTCCAGGCTAGTAGCAATCATATACATAGAGGACCTAGAGGAAATCCACCAAAGAGGTTGGACTCTTCTAGGATTCCATAAACAAACCAGACCCCTAGAAGCTCCATGAGCTCCAATGCTTTGACTCTCCCCATTTCTCCACAACTTAGGTGTCAAACCTTGCATATTCTCAACATATAACTTAGTTTCTTGCAAAAAAACCACATTAGGACCTTGCCTTCTGATTAACTCATGAACCGTTTTTTGTCTAGGGTTGATGTTCAAGCCCCTTACATTCCATGAGAGAACAATCATTTCAAGGGGCTTGAAAAAATAGAATCCAAAGGCTTAACTGCCCCTAACTCTACCAAATTCTCACTAGCAAGTTTAATCTTTTCCAAATCATTTTTTCTGCTAGGTTTAACAAATTTCTCTGCCCCACCCTTCTTAATGTCTTTATGCAAAATGCCCAATTTAGGTGGAGGCTTAAGTTTCACTACCGAGTCTGAGCCATTTCCTCCCCCCCCTTGCCCCCCATAGACGAAGAATCCACTCCTACTGTAGTAACAATGGCCAAGGGTTCCTACATCTTAGGGATTCCTCTTTGCTAATCTATTTCCAAGTGCTGATAGTCCTCCCCCTGTGGGTCCATAGAAGCCTCAAGAGCAGGATCCTCCCGGACTAAATCTGCAAGCCCTTGATCCAAGTTGATCAAACTCGGGTTCACCTCTTATTCGCTGAGCTCATCAAAAACCTCAAACCTATTGAATGTACCATCATCATGCTTTTCATTAAAAGGCCTCTTTTGACCCCTATTCTAATTTCGAGACTTGACCGGTACAAAACCATCAGAAGCCCCAGCCTCTACTGAAGAAATACTCTTTCCCTTATCTATTATAGGAAGATTACTCTGTTAGGAATAAGGTGTCTCAACCTTGGATAATTCCTATTCTTATTATTTGTTTTGTAAAATGTATTTCTTGCAAATAATGTTGATGTGTCGACATCTTGAATTGTCTATAAGGAGATCATGGCTAAAACGGCTATGACGAATTCCTATGACACGTAAGAGCTATGTTAGGAAGATTCAATGATAGGTGAAGACATGTGACAACTGTTAAATCTGAGTACTATACACTCTACCCCAAAAGTGGGGTTCAGGGCATCGCCCCAAATTTTTTTTTGGGGTTCCTATTTTTTCGGAGAATGGTAAAACCCTAATACGGTTTACCTTTTGGGTGTAACCCTAAAGTAAAGTGCATGTATAAGCATTTTTAGGGTTGCGAAGAGGTGAATGGGAAAAAGTGTATTGTTGGTACTGTGAGTTGCTACTGGAGTCTTCTGTTGTCACTATTGAACTTGCATTGCAAGTGTGTTGTAACCTTGTGTTGAAGATAATACATTGTGCAGGTTCTAGAGGGGTGGGATTGTTTTACCGAAAGGTTTTTCCCCACCGAAAAATCTTTGTGTTATGTGTTTCTTTCTCTGTCTATTTTCTTTATGCTTGCTTGGCTAAAATATTGTTGTTCACATGATATTGAATCTATAAGTGTAAAAGATTTTAAATAGGATTTGCACCATACTTCTCTTAAGAGATTAGTGTAGGAAGCGATTTTCGCACCTGATTTTCCTTACATACTCATGGGTTATGAAGGTTGGGTCTCCCTAGTCTTGAACCTTGGGCACCTCTGCTACAAATGGTCATATTCTCGGCAGAGCCGACATTGAAAAGGGAGGGTTTCATAGTCCAATTGCTGCACCCAAGAATAAGGACCTGCACACATTTCTATTGCATTTGGTAAAGGCCTTCTTAGATCAATTTCAACACAAATGCATGCAAAAGTCATTACCTTTTTTCCCAAGGTCTACGATGACGTTCCTATAGGGTTACCAAGCACAGAGGCCAAAGGATGTAGCACATCCTCTCGACAACATTCCACCGAGAGACATGGTAAACAAACCCACACTAGGACATGATTTGGAAGTTCTTCTGCAATGAATCTAGCATGCCATGACTTGATAAACAACCCTACCTTATTATGAAAATAAGCCCCCCCCCCCTCAAATACCCAATTGCGATCAGCAATGCAATTAAAAGTAACCATGAAATAATTGTTTGCCAATAACATAATCTCCATTTCCCCCTTCGGCTCCCAAGTCCTCCAAGCCCAAACCTCCAAAAATTGCAATGACACCCTCATCCCCAAAAACTTACAGTAAAATGAGTGATGTGAAAAACACTCAACATCTTCAACAATCATCGCATCTGGGATAACCAGTTTTGGCCTCTCCTTGCACCTCTTGAGACATCCATTAGTTTTCGTAATCCTTGATCCATTAGATGGCCCCAAATCAACATTCCCAGAATTCAACTCAAACAAATTATTATCAAAGGTCTTCATCCCTTGATTCAAAGACTTTGAGCCTATTGCTTCTTGAAAATCCAAGTGAGAGCTCCTCATTGACCTCTCATCCTTGAAATCTGCCATTATGCCAGGGCAACAAAATTGCACCAAGAAGATGAAGAGGCAATCCGCCCCTCACCCTAAGTCAAAATCTAGCAAAACCCTCACCAACAATCCTTCCTTACCATGCAACAAAGAAGAAAAGAGGTAGCGGACCTACAGGCCACCACCAACAGAGACCCCTCTACCCCCTTAGGCAACAAAAAGATTGCACCAGGCTCAAGCTGCAACTCGTGCACCCACCAAAGTCTCGCCTTCCCACAACTCAGCCCGACCCCAAGTGCAGGCAGATGAGTCGCCCAACACCCAATCTCGTGGACACTAAAAACCCAACAACGCAGCACCCAAAGAAACATAGAGCAAATGGAGCTAGGGCACAGATGCCCTAGCTTGGAACACAAAGCTTCACCATCACCATCCTTCCTATTAAAATATTCAATCTTAACTTTGAATTTGAATTATCTAAACTAAAATATATATAATAAATAATTTTATAATTTTTAGTTAGGATATTTTGATAATGAAACTTTACTCTTTTTCAATAATTAAACTTTCCCTCTTGTTTTCTTTTAATAATTTTAACATTCACAACCCTCCAATAGTGAAACTTCCATTCTTTTTTATTTTTTAGATAATGACAAGTTTCTAATTTTTACAAGTCATTTTATCCTAATTAAGTTTTTGATTTCTTTTTCAAATTTAATCAAAGTTCATAGATTTCTTTTGTTTTAGCATATCCATTAAATTTGTATGAAGATGGTTTCTTTTTCTTTTTGTCCAATGAAATTAATAGCTTTGATTGAATATCATGTTTTCATTGAGTTCTTTGAGATGTCATTAAATAGTTTTTCTTATGTGTTTTGAAATAAGTGTTAAATTTGATCCAATTACAATTTTATCTATCTTTATTTTAAGCTTCTAGCACATTCTTAGATTTCTAAATATAATATCTAGATCTATTTTGTTCTTTAAAAAAAGTAACTTTTATGATTTAGAATGTTACTTCCATTTAGTTAGAACCAAATCAAAATAAACCACTTCCACTATTTTCTTCATGTTATTTAAGCTCATTTTTTTTGTTGTTACTAATATTTTTGTCAGTGGTTTCGTTCTTAGGACAAGATAAATTTCCTTTTGGCTAATTGTTGTACGTACAAAAACATACAACTACTAGTAATAATTTTATTAACAAGCACCTATCAGCTTATTGTTGCAAGCACAAAAGCATGCAACCGCTAGTTTTAATTATATGTCTAATTTTTATATCAAGATTTTTGATGATGTATTACAGAAACACAGATTATAAGAAATATAGTTGTTATGCATAATAATTCTCTAAATTTTTAATATTACACACTAGCTCTCTTTTTGAACAAATTATAATACACTATCGACTCATTGTTGAATGTACACAAGCATGCAAGTGCTAGTTATTTAAATTCTAATATAAATATATTGTTAAAAGGGCTTTGGTCTATTGGTGAAGTTGATTGGCTCACAAAAAGCCCATCAGTAATCAATTCTTGCTCACTGACAACATAAGAAATGATACCAGATCTCTTTAGAAATATTTTATTAGTAAAAAATTATTTTACATAGCTTAACACATGTAGACATAAATTTCATCTACTTATTTTAAATTTTTTGAAAAATTCTTTAAATATATAAATGTCTCTCAATTTTACTCAAGCTATTACACTCTGCTCCTCACTATGATTGAAGAATACCTCCATACAATCTATAAAAGTACCCAGTCGACATATCCATACCAGATCTCTGACCCCGCCAAAACAAGACAGACATTCTTATCTTCTTGCATCTGATGATCTGAAGCTGTTTACAATGGATTAATGCGGCTCAATAGTGGTAGGCACAATATATGGTCCACTGTAATGAAACAGGGCATACTCAGAGCTCACATCTCGATCAATGGATGATTGACGTGAAGACTGTTTGATTTCCACACATGCGGAGCCCTTAAGTTGTTCTTCCAAAATGCATTCCAGTTGTTTCAGTACATCGTTCATGGCCGGTCGATGTGCAGTTGCTTCCTCAACACAACTTAATGCCAGGTTCACAAAATTTTCAAACCCTAGCTTTTCTGAGTCGCTCAAAAAGGGATCTAATAACTGTTTATTCAGGGCATTGAATCCGCCACTACTTATAACTCTCCGCACTTCACGGACTATGTATTTTCCTTCTTCAATAGGCGGGCGTGCTGTAATTAGCTCTAACATTACAACGCCAAAACTGTACACATCACTCTTGTCCGTCAGATGGTTGGACATATAGTATTCTGGGTCAAGGTAACCCTGCAAACAAAACCCATCATTTATACATGCATTGAAAATTGATAATAGTTTTGGTTTGGATATATGTTTATTCAAATTGTTGTATTTGGTTATATAAAGATGTTGATGTCTATGCTTTTTTAACATGTTTATGAAAACAGAAAAACATGCCAATTGAATGCATTAGACTTACCAGTGTCCCTTTCACTTTAGTAGACACATGACCTTTACCGGGTCGTTCTTTGCCTCCATCTGCAATGAATTTGGACAGACCAAAATCTGCTACTTTAGCAGTGAGATCCTCATTCAGCAATATATTAGTTGACTTGACATCCCTGTGGATTATGGGTGGGTTTGCATGGTTGTGGAGGTAAGCCAATCCCCTGGCTGTCTCAAGTGCTATCCGAACCCTTGTCTTCCAGTTCATGTGAACATCCCCTCTCCCTGAAATTTTTTTACAGAAATGCAGTTAAATGAAAATTCATCATACCCAGACTGACTCTGGCGTAATAGCTAGCCCTTTCTAAATGTTTGACATTTTGATCTGATTTTGGCTATAATGCTGAATTGTTAATTGCTAGGGATCAAATGATTTGATCTCCATTGTTGAAGTTTTGATCTCAGCGGCGTGCCTGGATCTACTATCCATACTTGTTAGCTCATAAATAAATTATCCAACTGGAGATATACAAGTATGACATTCGCGGAATAAAGATTCATTGTCAACTAATTTTATGGTCTGAGTTGAGTTTTTGAAGGTATGTTTCTCTTATATAGTGTGTAATAGTCTCATATTACTATATAAAGGCTGTTTGATATTGTGAACTATAAAAGATTTTTCTTTCTTTCATTTTTTAATCCATCAATTAGAAAAATGACCAATTGTTCTGTATTGAATCAAAAGAATTCGACCAACTCAATTCACATTGAAAGATTTATTTCAAGCAAATTTATTCATTGCTGCAGCGTGCAACCTGGAAAAACTTGATTATTTTAAGAATTTTTCGTAGTATGTTAAGCTATAATATTAATATCAAGATCCAACTAGTTGACTTTTGAGTCAGACCATTATTGATAAGTAAGACAAAGTTTTCATCCTTCTTGGACTCTCTTCTTATCATACTATTATTTTCCAAACCTCCAGGCCAATCATTCTTAAAGCATCTCTGGGGTTCCAGTGCTTGGCTGCCTTCTCTAATATCTTTTACTCGTTTTGGTTTGAGACTATAGTTATCTGTGCTTTTCTTTTGCT
Organism: Cupressus sempervirens; assembly: GCA_028749045.1. Lineage (NCBI taxonomy): Eukaryota > Viridiplantae > Streptophyta > Pinopsida > Cupressales > Cupressaceae > Cupressus > Cupressus sempervirens. The sequence goes on along the minus strand of CM053789.1, from coordinate 175,616,066 downwards.
TCAAACCCTTACTCTTCAATCTACAATTAAGCCTACCTTAGACCTCAAGAAAACTCTGAACAATTTGCAGGATCAACAAGCCCCCCACATTAGCAGGTTGGTTCTGCAGTGTAGAGAGCATGGTTAGAGCCCAGCATGCTTTAAATTCAACTTTTTGTAATGATCCACTTCAAACAGTGTGCACATTCTGACTGGACAGCATTACATGTTCTTCCTGGACAACATCAAGACCGTTTTATATTTGCTGGGACAGCTTCAGCGATTCTTGGAAAGTGGACAGTTTCAGTTATATGTTTTTCCTTCCTCGCCATTACTTATGTTGGAAAATGACAATCATGTTTCCAGATCAGGGTAGGCAGAGCCCCATTGCACTATATAGCACATGTTTAACTGCTATGTCAGCTCAAATGTTTACATTCAGTTTGTAATTTTATATTGATTTATTAATAAAATTTCTTTTTCCAATAATTTTTAAAAAATAAAAGAAATGCAATGATATTAATATGTAAATTTACCTACATAATTTTTTAGTCAAACTCATTGATGTATTTTTATAAAAAACATCAACTAAATAGAAACATTTATTTTTAATTTTAAATCTGTCAGAGAATATGATCAACGGATTTAACTTGAAAACTATGCAATCGTATTCTCAATATGAAAAACTGGTAACTTTTTTTCTTTTTACTGGGATGTAATATTTGCCTTTATATATAGATACGCAGAAATTTAAGTTAGATGGATAAGTTGACTCACCACATAGGTTTTCTCTGAGAGTTCCATTTGAGATATATTCGTAGACGACCATCTGCTCTCCCTTCTCAAGGCAAAACCCCATCAACTCTACAAGATTTTTGTGATGGACTCTTGATAAAACTTCTATCTCATTCTTTATTTCCACCCCATCTTGTGAGAATCCCTCTAACTGGAACCTTTTGATTGCTACTGTTCCACCTCTACTGGATAATTCACCTTTGTAAACCTGCAAAGACTCAGAACACATGATATGCATTGGAAGCATAATTTCTTAACAAAACCCAGGATGTTATTACAGGGCTTGAACTTTGAAACAAGGCATAATTAGTTTACCTTCCCACATCCTCCCGAACCGATTACATTGTTCTCAGAGAAATTATTCGTGGCATGTTTCAACTCAGACAATGAAAACCATCTCGCGCCATTCAATGTTGGGATTGTCCCACTATTTTTGTTGTTAGGGTTCCATGCTGCAACAGGAATTCAAATTATTAATATCAGAAGAAATGCTTCCCAAGATTGAAAATTATAGATAGCAAGATTGTTTACCAAAGTGGTTGCTCAATTCAATTGCCTTTGCGGCCTTGTACTTCTGACGGAATGCATAGAGTCCCAGACTAAGAATTGCAAAAGTCATGACAAAACTACCCACTGAGATGCCAATTACTACTGCATTGCTTAATCTCCCTGATTCGGACCCTTGAGCATCTGAAATGGAACAACAGAAATGAGAAATGCAATAACTCTCTTAGATATTTTGAAAAACAGTATGCCAAAAGCTATGTGAATTACAGAGAATATTTCTGCTTATTACCTTGGAAGGGATATGAATTTCCAATAAAATAATAAGGACCGAATTCTCTAGGAGCCTTATAAATTTGATAACTGAGAGTGGACCCTATCCTGGCCATTTCCATTCTCTCGAAATACTTATGTTCTGATGGGAAAAACTCCACTTTCATGTTCAGATAGTTGTTGTTGTCAAAACTAAGGCAGCAAATGAAGACAGAGTCCAAAAATATTTGCATGATTAGAGAGTCTTCCAACTGCTTGAATCTTGATGCATTTGATACGTCTGAAAATGAGGGAGATATAAATATTAAGTCCCCCTGATAAGGAACTTGGCATTGACAGGTCCGAGGATTTGGCTTAAAATCTCCGGAACATGTTCGGCCGAGACAAACTCCCATATTTGTTGTATAGGATCCTGGAAGGGCACTCATACTATGACATAATTTGCTGCTTGAAAGGCCAGCCTCAGTGTCACAAGCTGGATTCCCCAAAAGCCTGATGTCACATTAGAATAAATATCGGTCATATGGACAACGTCATTACAAGGGATTAGAATAAGATCATAATGCACATACTGAGAACCTAATACGAATGCCATGTAAAAGAAACAGTAGCTTACTGTTATGTATAATGTTATTTTATTTGATGGTGCGTTACTTTTCTTATTAATGTTTCAGATTATCTTTTGTGTTCTATCAATATAATTTTTTCCATCAGTATTTAATTATCTATCATCAGAATGATTCGAGTGATTCATTATGTATCTCTGTAAAAATTTGATTTATTTGATAGAATAGCTTACATTAAACTAATGTTATTTGGCTGTGAAGCCCATGTTATTTTGTTGTTTTCTAGATCTATGATTTGCAGGTGTCCCTTGGCCTTGTTGTCAACCTTTAATGTGCCATTAAAATCATTGTTATTGAGCTTCCTGCAACATCTCGAATTCAAATAAAATGTTAACAGTTTAGTTATCTATATTCAGATGATAGATGATAAAATGTGTAAAAACTTCAAAACAGTCAAACAACATTAAAGACTGGAAAAATCTAATATCTCTTTAACATAGATATATTGAACATTGTACGAAGAAAAACAGTAAGTATTAGCACTCACACAGTCTCAATAGCATTCAGATCAAAGAGCTCATTCGGAAGCTGGCCAGTCAATCCAGTATTTTCCATTACCCTGAGACAAATTCAAAGAGAGAATCGAGAATACAGTTTCTGTGCATTAGATTGCTTTCTACAGTGATTTCGGCGTTTCAAATTTGGCATGATAAAATTGAATCACAACTCACAGATCCCTTAGCCGTGGCAAAGTTGTGAACCAGTCTGGTGCTTCAGAAGGATAGAACGAATTGTTGCTCAAATCCCTGATTTCCCAAATTCAAATGTGAAACCCATAATAACGTTCTAAGAATTTGGAGGAAAGGATATAATGCATTCAAGAAGAGGATACTTACACATACTGAAGTTGAATCATCTCAGACAAGTCGGGCATTGGCCCTTCCAATTTATTATTTGATAGATGTCTGTGAAGGACACATTCGAAATGCACTTATGAGCAAAGTCCCCAAACAAATCAAACTGCTTTGTATACTGAATAGGTGTTTATAACCCTTATTTAAGAGCTCGTTATGATTTAATGATTTAAATTTGACATACTCCATATAGATACAAAGATGAAGCTTACAATTCAAAAAGATTTGTCAGGTTGCTAATTTCTGACGGAACTGTGCCGCTCAAAGAGTTTCGATCAAGCCTCCTGCGGAAAATCAATAAAATTACGTTTCTCTTAAAATCCACACTGTTTAAAAGAAATAGAACAGCCATAGTTGACCAAAATGAAACAGGGAAGAATAGCTCAGGCTTACACAATCTCCAGGGTCTTTACCAGTCCGAGGCTAGAAGGGATCTTTCCTACCAAATTATTGTTGTCAAATAGTCTACACACGATTTGAATGTATATAAGAGTTAAAACGTGTGTGTTACAAAGATGAAATGCCCAGGATTATAGCATTTGCTCACTTTACTCACAAATGTATGAGCTGCATGCTGCAATGGAACATCTCTGATGGAATGGGCCCTGTCAATTGATTTTTACCTAAGTGGCTGTAAGCCCATATTAGCGATATAAGAGAAAAATCAGTGAGCAATAATTGATATTAATCCAATTTACATTCAAAGATTCAAAAGACTAAGAAATAGCCTGATGGCTGTAATTCCCATCCATACAAATGTTTTGCATTAAGAAGCTTGTCCAATCCAGATTCATGGCTGTTTGAAACCGGAAGGTTTCCGGTGAGTTCATTGTCGCTAAGGTCGAGCCAGTACAGTTTTTCAAGACCACCCAGAGAAGAGGGAATATGACCTCTTAACTTGTTTGAATTCAATGCTCTGCCATGATTGCATACATTTGAATTAATTAGCTCCAGAATTGTTCATACAAAAGAAGACAACTAACAGCACAAGTAAAATCATGAAAGCTAGTAGAAATATTACAGAAAAGAAAGGGATTTCAGGTTTCCCATTTCATATGGAATCTGTCCAGTAAGTCCACAACCGATAGCTAAGCTGCAAAAACAGGCGAGCGCTGATAAACTTGAGTGAAACGAACATTTGTGGCAATTTGGTTTCTAAAAATAGACTAAAACTGGGAAGAGGGCTTCTTTAAAATACATTCTTCTTATGGGATGAGATAAGCTCCTTACAAGAACTCCAGATTGATTAAATTCCCAATGCTAGTTGGAATCTCTCCTGTGATTCCTCTATTGTAGGAAATGTCACTGCAATTTTGAATGTGAAATTGATCATTCAGCTATGGCACACAAAGCTCGGGCTCCCCAAACGAAACATTCGAAAGATTAAAAATTAGTCATGCTAACTTACATAGACCGTATGCCAATGAGAGACCCTATGTCACTTGGAAGAGTTCCACTGAGATTCATATTTGATAAGTTCCTGCATTATAATTTTCCATATGGGGTAATTCAGCTAATTAAGCAATCTACGAATGATCTGTTCTGCAGTGTCCGGAAATTGGTAAACCTTTCATAGATCGGTTAAAAGTAGAAATTTTTGTTTTTGGTAGTTTTATTATTGAACTACCAGTCCTCTTGATGACCGAACTAACTTCGATTCAGATGTAACTCATTTGCCAACAAAGTATAATAAATTAAAGAATTTGCAGTGAACTTACAATGATGTAACATGGGAACCAGTGCAGTTGACTCCATTCCATATAGAACCGCAAGGATCTGCGCCAATCCAGTTTGGGGGTGTATTTCGCCATTCTGATTTCAATACCATGAGGATCACAACTGCAATGCAACACAAGAAATCATGAATTCCTGGCTTAAACAATTTCGTAACATGAACAGTAACCAGATAATAAAATTCTTTTAATATTGAGTTTGCCTCGTGAAAATGACTTTAAAACTTATATGAAATGATACCCTGTTTTCAACATTTGTCAAACACAATGAGCTTCGTTACTTTCATCTATTAATGTTTTCTCGACATTCTTTCAATTTAATGCACTGAAAATCTCATCAACACTAACTAATCATTCAATGGCCTTGTAAACTGACCATCTTCTCGTGCTGTCAAACTAGTTGCTCCAGAGCACTGTAAACATATGCAAATCATAAGAAGCAGTAATGGCATAAGTAATTTGGCCTCCATCCTGTTAATGGAAAGAAGCCAGATTGAAGAATAACAATCAATTTGGAGCAATGGCGGCTTCAACCATATCTTTCCCACAGATTTATCTTCTGAGATACTCCATTGGTAACACATTATAAACCTTTTTCTAACAGGATTGAAAACATTATTTATAATTTTTCTATCAAGATAGGAAACATAATTTATATTTTCATTGCAATGATTCCTCCTATCTAACCTACATTCATCCCTGACATCTCAACTGACATTCCTGACCTCTCACCACAATCCCAACAATCCTTTAGCTCAACTCTGGATTTTTATACTACCATTATCGAGCTTGAATTGTTACAGGTTGTCTGCAATCAACCAATTTTTTTGTTTGTTCTCATTTCTTAATACCTTGTCCGAACTGCCGACGTCTGGTAATCATTCATCATCTGACAATTTATCACATTTCTGAACAGAGCTCGCCACAGACAATCAGTCACATTCTCTGACCTGCAACATTCTGTTTTGTAATGAAATTGATCAACGAGAGGCTAAATAAATTATTGTCATGCTCTCCGACCACCCCTTATATTCTCTTATTAAACTCACATAACGTGGAATAGAAAGTGTTTGGAAATAAATAGATATTATAAAACTGAAGCCTTGGATGACGGTGCCTCCTACCACAAAATTGATGGGACAGGCTAATCTCCATTCAAAATGCACGAAAGACAAAACAAAGTTAATTTTTTTTTTTTAAAGATTCACAAAAAGTAGTCATTTTTTCCCAATTTTTTTTGTTTTTTCAACTACAAACTATGCAGATTATAAAGATCAAATGCTGAATTTTTCAGAAAAATTCATAATATTTTTGATCTTTTGAAAATTGGTCAACTGAATAGTTTGGATGGAGGATAGCCGCGTCCGAAATTGATGGCCCTATTGATGGTATATTGAATAGGTTAAATTTTTTTAAGATTAGACGAAAATTTTATAAAATCGTAAGTTTGACAATTAAACTTTTTAATAAACCGTCACAATTTCTTATAAGAATAATATAATATATACTTAGTTTTATTTACATATATGTATGATAAAATATAGGATATTTTAATATATATGTTTCCATTTTATTAATATTAATATATGTTTGTATATATTAGTAGTAACTTCGAATATAAAATATATGAATTTTAGAAACTTAATTTACTAATAAATAATATTATTATGTAATTTTTTTTGGATCGGTAAACGGAGCCTAGACTAATTATTGTTTTTTTTTGTAATTAATTAACTTTTTAAATGTGTTAAGTGAATTCGAAATTCGAACCCAAGACCTCCCACACTAGAGGTGTTGTAGGCTCTTGCCTAAAATTATTATGTAATTGTTAACACATATTTTATATTATTTATTATATATTTATATTTATATATATTTTTAGCACAATTCATTGTAATTATTATTATTTTAGAATCAGTTTATAGCATATGATTTTTGAAACTTGTTTATATTTATATTTATATTGATTAAGCATTTTTAATATTAAATATATTAAACTAGTTAATTTGATATTTTTATGATTTTATAATTTTCTTATAAATACAAACTTCTATGTTTTGAATTTTTTTATAGTATTGATTTAGAAATATCTATGATTTTTTTTAATATCACTAATTTGCGTTGTAAATGTAATTTTTTTTCATTTGTTACTAATTTATAACTTATTTTAAATTATTATATTTAGAATTATTCTAAAATAAAAATAAATAAATTAGAAACTTGTTGTAAATGTGATTTTTTTTCATTTGTTACTAATTTATACTTATTTCAATTTGTATCTATATAAAACAATCATATCACCAAAACATTATTTCTTATCAAACTATTGCTTTTAGTTTTGGGTATATTTAATATATTACAAATTATATTGGCAAATTATTTAAATTTATTTTTAAAAAATAAATTATTCATATATAAAAATAAATTGACAATTAGTATTTTTCTTAAGACGTAAAATGAAAGGCACTAAAATGACCCAACCATCATAAAAAAAATCATATGACAGGCAGGGGTGATTGTCAAATTCTAGGCCCACCTCTTACCAATCATTATATATTTTTGAATCCTTTCTTTGTCTTTCATGTTGAGATTCCCAGTCTAACTCGAACAACTAAATTAGGGGCCCTAAATTAGAGACAATTTTTTAAAGAAATTTTAATTATTTTTCTTCACATAGTTGGAAGACAACCAAGTGAGTGAAGAATCGTGATAGATACTTAAGACTCTTGTTTCAATTATCTACTATGTTGAATAATTTTTTTCTATAGAGGTTTAGATTGCTGGTGTGGTAGTCTAGAAGGGTATGAAGATGGTGAATGTATCAGTTCAGCTAGAGTTTTTACGAGCATGATCCTAGCCTCGTCCCTTTTAGATGTCGGGGCCTTGCACTCAACAATACTTGATCCTTGGTGGGCTCTTTGTGAGCCTTTCAACTTCACCAGTAGACTAGAGGCCCTTTGACATGAATAAAATATTTAACTTACTCAAAATCTAAAATTTATCTAAATTACCATATTCAAAAAATAATAACACAATCTATTAAAAATTATATAAAATATTATAAACAATTTATATCTTACTTATTTCACGCGATTTTATGATTAATAGATTTCTAACCATATCCTACTTAAAAAACTCAATACCAATCTCATTGCCTTTATTAACTAAATAAAATAATTATAAGAATCTTTTGAATTTATATTAAATAAAATTATCTAAATCATTTTAATTAATTAAAATGAATTTGTGAAAAGAAAAATATTTCAAATTTTAAAAAATACTATAATAAATTATTTCTGAGAAATTTATGCATGAAAGCCATTAGATATTTAATCAAAGTCATAGAAATAACTTATAATTAAAGACACCCTATTGTGGAATATCAATATTTGTTCCATGGCCCTTGGTTAGTCAACCCTAGAAAAATAACAAATAAGCAAAAATGTTTATTAAATTCACTATGGACATTATACTTGGCCAAAAGAGAAATTCATACAACATTAAAACAGAACATTATGTTTGTAAGAAAATATGCCCTAGCATTTTCCAAGGCGTGTTCCATGTGCAATGAGATCCATAAAGAAGATACAACAATTTTTTAAATATATGTGGTAGGCATTGATAGAGTATTGACACTAAAAATATTTTAGACTAAATAGGATTAATAGAAAGAGAGACATGAAAATTCATGTACGAGAATCTTTTAAGTTGTTTACACATGCCTCATTAATCAAAGTGCCTTGTCATTCAAAGCAAGCAGTTATAGGTATGGCAACATCTTTTGAGGTCAATTGGAAGAAATTAGAGGCATCGTCTACGGTGCAACTTATATGCACCTCTTTTGAGTGTATTTCACTTGTATATAAAGGGCTTAAGACTATTTAACACTAGTCTGGGTGCATATAAGTTGCACGGTAACTTGTTCCGAAATTACATGATTGTTGTGGAACTTTAAATGGTAATGGAGGCATTAGAATCCTATCACTTTAAGAATGTTAATAACTGTCAAATGGTGCAAACCGTCATGGGTTCTATTTACTTGTCTTGACCTTATTTACTCATTTATTTCATGCAAAATGACCATTTCCTTGCTATTTTTGTTGTGCTACAATATAAATCACTTGTGCATAGATGAACATAGTGTTTAAATTGAATTCAGCATTGCTTTATTTATTATATTTATGCTACGATGCTAGTTCAATGTTTATAACTATTGGCTACACTTCTACCAGTATTACATTAGTAAAAATATTGGTGTAATACAAAGAAATATATATCTACATGTTCACATCTAAATCTAATGCTTTTATTTATATTACAATTGCATGTGATCACATGTAGAATAGTTTATTATTCTTTTAACTAGGAATGCAATGACATCTATGCTTAAACTGTGTAAATTTTTTTTTCTATTAATATGTTTTGTTGTTATTTTATATTGCTAAAAGGTTGAAGGCATTTGATATATATATATATATATATAAAGAGAAAAGTTACAAAATACTATCCACGTTCAAACGGGCACTGGTAGGAAAGATCGAAGAAGAAAACCTCTAGTCTTGCCCGGGACTTTTGTCCTATACACTTTTACAAATTTAAAGGGGCATACCCCATTTTACATAGAAGTCTTTTAATCTTTAAATAAAATTTGGTCAAATATTAACTTTGTGAGTCTGTCTTTTACTTTTTAGCAATTAGCGGAGCGACATAGGGTAAATCACAATTCGTAAATAGTGATAATGGATAGGATCCGAAGACCTCATGGCCTTCATATCGATCAAAATAAAAGCTTTCCTCTTCCTTCTTGTTGTCAATAACTTAAAACTCATTTAAGCATGTTAGCAACGTTAGAAATCCAAAATATGTTATCTTACTTGTCTCCATAGTTTGCAAATTAGTTTTTATTTGCTTGTTAACATATGTACTCTTTTGTGCATCTTGATTATGGTTCCTTGACACACAATTCTTTTGGCCCACTTTTCCAGTTGCCTGTCACCTCACCCTTGTCTGCATTAGGGGGGGTTCTTCTGTTGTTTCTCATGCTTCCTTGGTTTGATGGAGTGAGCTATGTATTCAATTTTTGTTCCTATGTACTAGGTGGATGCAGTGGCTGGGTGCCTACGCATTTTAGTGAGATGGATCATTTACCATATATACACTCTTCTTTTCGTTCCTACTTTGGTTGCAGCGTTCCATGTTTGATTGATGAACTCTTCAAGATTTGGTATTTCATGTCATCTGTATCTTCAAGTCCAGTTATTTGCCTTTGCGTGCCTCCTGATTCGATGCATGTTATAGTCTTCTCTACTTGGTTAGGTTCTATTTCAGTGGAGGTTCTTTAGATCATTAGTTACTTTTGATAAAGTTTTGCAACTTCTACATGCTTCAGTGGTGTTCTTCATGATCATCTTTTGTTCTTATCTTCTGGGACATTTCCTAGTTTGGAGGCTTCTTCAGTCCTTCACTAGTTCTTTTTAGCATTATTTCTATCTCTTTTTGGAGTAGGGTTTTTCCCATGTGGTTTTCTCTATTTTTCCATTTCATAGAGATTTGGTTGTGCTTGGGTACCTCATCAGGTCTTGTTTGTCAAGACCCAAATTTACTTTCAGTAGTAGTTTCTAGGTTTTTAGCTACTCCCTAAGTTTATCTTGGGGGGGGGGTGTTAAAGTAATTAGACATTTCTTAATTAACTCTAGTTTTCTTAAGCTAAACTTTAGGCATCTAATAATAAATTCTTTTATTAATTATTATGATGCAACCTAGGTTATACCTTTTTAGGGTTTCGATCTCCTTTATAAGGACAATCTCTCATTGTAAATATTAATTCACTTTTGATTATAGCAATTTATCTTTTTGCTCATCAAGAATGTCTCATCTATGGATCTGGGAATTCCAGCCTCCATAGCTTTTGCTTCTCTCTTTCTGTGACAGGTGTTTGCATGCAGGTGATTCTAGGGAGTTGTGGGGTTGGTCTTTCATCAACTCCAGCATACTCTTTTAGTCCTATCTTGGAGAAGATTTTGAAACATCTTATGGAAATCTCATAGTGATAGAAATTTGTACTTTTGTCATGCCCAAAATTGAGCAAAAACACTCCAAATTTTATTTTTGATCTACTAAGTTACTAAGCCTAATAGCTAAATGCAACAAAGATTGGAATATGATTACAAGTAAATGGTGTTATGAGAGTACACGAGGAGCATCATGGCTGAAGTCAATCGTGTGATAGTCCCGCCACCACGATTGACTCAGTCAACTTCCTAAACATTAATAATTTTCCTTAGACTAATGCTATTACTATCTCATTTATTTTAATGATAATATTAACTGACGTACTGAGTTAAATATATTTACTACTAAACTTATGTTTTTCTCTGGTATCTTAATTTAATTCCCAATTCCACTAACTTAATTAACATTTAGTATGTTCCCTTTGTAACGTAATAATATAACTACTATTCAGAATATTTATTGAAGAAGTATTTTAATCAACTTTTAAATAGTACTAGATTAAATCAACAACTAATTTTTGCTCTTTTGTAACAATCCATTGTAAAATTATTTAATTATTAAAAATGCAATTAGCTTCTTATATATTTTTTTATATTTTTTTTTATTTGATTACCTATGTCTTTAATCTTATTATTCATTAGCATAATCCTTCCATATTAGTACTAAATCATTGTAATTATTAGCTATCACTTTTACCTTATGTAATTTAATTTTCTTTTCTTTTATTCACCACAATTATTTGCCATCTAAAATAATGTTGCTAACCTTTTTATTATTCCATTACATATTTAAATTAAAAACTCTCTAAAAAAACTCATGTGGTATTTAGAATTTCCTTTTGAAAAATGTCCATTAAGAAAAAAATACTACATTTGGCCATATTAAAATCCAGACTTTATACTATTAATGTCCAACCAATTCATTTACTCATCTATATAACAACATTTAATCACTCCAAAAATGTGTGCCTTATAATGATGTATTACCCAATTAATTACTTATCCCTCAAATTGAACAATCTATTTCCCAGATTCGTTTGGTTCATGGAATTTAAAAAACCTCGATTTCTACAAACATTGGTTTAGACAAATCAAGGTTTTGCAAATCTTCATTCCGATTTTTGAGATTTTACTTAAACCATTTGTTTCACTCGGAAGCTGCGTGTGAAGACACATTTTTATGCGTAAGCTTAGAGTTGAAGGCAAATTTCAAAAAGTAGTCAAATCTATTGTTTTTACACTCCTTAAAAAACATAACCAGGGTTTGATTTTCAATTCCTACTTGCTAGTAGGAAGTTGGAAACCCTGGTTTTGAGGCAAAATTGGAAGTCTGGTATGCTAATTCCATTTTGCCAATTTTGAAACAAACGTAAAAATTTTCAAATCCAGATTTTGAAAAAGCCAATTCCTATCATCTTCAGAAACCAAACGAACCCTAAATTAATTTAAACATTTCAATATTACCCTTACACTAAGGCATTAAAATAATTAATAAATTTTATTTATTGTAGAACAAAAAGAACAACTTAGTATCACATGCTATATATTCTCAAAAAGCAAAGTTATAAGCTGAAAACCAATAAGACCATTAAAATCCCCCTCGGCTCAGTACATTCATTCACCTCAACAAATGATGCTATCCTCTACTCCGAAAAATATGTAATCTTTTTCTGGGAAATTTTGGTTTGCTGTGAATTTACGACTAAAGATCTCAATATGATATTCTCTTTTCAAGTGTCTAATTGAATTCATTGCATTCATGGTTGTATCGTCAATTTTAATGCATTACAATTTGCATTTTTGTCAAACCTTATCAGAAGATTTCACATCGATGATTATATTCTTGTTGGTTTATGTCGCCCGAATCACCGCTTTAGTGAATTCTTCGGGTATAGAAGTCTTTTTCTTTGATTTACTTGTTGAGGGAATGAAGTGGACGAATGCCAGCCTATCTAACACATGCAATGAGAGATACATGTATTATGAGGTCATCTTGGCCACCAGAAATGATAGTTAGAGTTTATGCCTTGGGTGCAATCCTCAAACTGAATGAAATCATTTTGTTTTTCATTTCACACATTGAGCTTTGACTACTCGAATCCTCCATTTATCACTCAACGGATTTGCAGAATAATGCCTTAGGAGATCGCATTAATTTTGGTGCATCTTTCGACCCATTACAGTAGGTGCACTCATTAATGAAATTTCAACGTAATCTAGAAATTTTATTGTGCATTTAATGTCGTTAAACCTATTGTTGTAACTAGTCCAACCCTTTTTGGCTCGTCTTTCTCCTTTTTAAGGTAATGTCAATTAGGGTCTTTTATGTTTTAATTATGGGAGACTTAAACATTACACACTATTCATAAGAGGGAAGTGTTAAATAGTCAAAGTTGACTCGCTTTTCTTAAGCTTAATTTTGTCTTTAATGTGTAATTTTTAATGGTGATCAAAGTTACCTAATTCGAAGTTGAGTTGTGATGGTAATTAGAAGGTACCTAGGCAATTTCTTTTATCGACTCTTCTTGTCATTAGTAGCACCTAACAATACATTGAACATTACCGCTGAGGATGATTATACAAAATCTTCAGGAAGGGGGTTAGTGAATAAACCACTAAAAGACTTTAGTAGATTTGAAAACTTTTGGAACCACTTTACCTTCGTCATAGACTTTTTAACATTGTATATAGGATAGACATAGCATTAAATCATCTTAAACATAATTTTATTTGTTGCAAAGCTTTTAGTACTAAGTGTTACCATATATGGAATCAACTCGATATTAAAAACCATCTTAACCATTTTTGGGTAGAGAAATGTGTGGACCAAAAGAGATGGAGAATGTATGTGTAGTAGAGATAGTGCAAAATGGATAAAGCCTATGGGGAGGGGAGATGAGGGGGAGGAGATATAGGGATAGAGGGAGCATGAGTGAGAGAGGAAGAAGGTGACATAGACAAGTAATAATTGTGACAACTATTTTTTATTGACTATGAATTCTTACATGAATTGGATGTATCTATTAAATGATTTTAATACATATAACATATAGGGAGAAAAACACCATTCTTGAAATTTAAGGTCTATCAAGTAATAATAAAGACATGATATAGTATAAACTCAAGAGAAATGTACAAAATAATAGGTAAAGAATCATGTATTATTTCTTTTCATGTTTCTAGTAAGATACACTTGTGAAGTATATTTCATTGAGGTGTATGGTATGATATTTTGATGGATTTTCATTTGCAAGCATTTACCTAGACATACTAGTTAGTATCTCATCCTAAGTCATCATTCACATTAGATTGCCATTCCTATATATTTTTACTCTTCAGCTCAATCAAAGTTGATTCATTGCTTGGATATCAAAGGAGTTTAGATTTTGAAGACTTCTATAACTATTAAGGCCCCATTTGGTTGCAGGAATTGGGTGGGAATAGGAAAATATAAATACTCACATTTGCCAAATTGGCATTTGTTTGCAAAATACAAAATTGGAATTAGAATTCGCCTATCCTAATTTGAGCCCAAAATGAACATAGTGAAATTCCTAAAAAAAGATGGAATAAGAATAGTTTATTCTTATTCTAGTTTTTAATAAACCTAATTTGATGGGTTGTTAGGTTCGTGACTTTGCCTTGCCACTCAAATGCATTTTCAGACTATTTTCTTTGTTCATCATAAGATATAAACTAGGTCAACATTAATTAATGTTTAATATATGATTTTTTTTTAATGACAAAAAAGACTAATATCAAATTTGATATATTTTCTAAACTTTCATAAAATTATCTTTATAAATAAATCTTGTGTTTATTCCTATAATTAAAACTCTATTGAAACATCATTTAAATATCATATTAATGATCTCAACTTATTTGTATTTTTTATTTTTTTTAATATATTTAAAAATAAAATGATTTTAGTTTTGATCTTATACTTATTAAAATAATTTGTTTCAATTTAGAATTAAATTTATAATATACAATATAATATGTCCTTTGAATTTCGATGAATTTCAAAGGTTGTGGTATATCTTTCACTTATAAAGTCAATTTGAAAAATAAAATAAAGGCTAATTAAAATAATATATTTTTAAAAAAGTAATTAAAACTAATTTTTATTAAAAAAATTTTGTTTATTTAAAATATTACTAAACTAAAAATAATTATTTAATTTTTAAAATTTTAAAATAAAACTTATTCCAATTCCTATTTTAATTGTTACAACCAAACATAGAATATACATATTTTGATTCCTCTTCCAAGTCAATCAAACAGGTCAAAATGACATTCCAAAACTTATTTTAAGAATGCACGAATACCAGAAGAGAGCTTATTCCAGAAGAGATGAATGTCGCATTTGACAATTCTTGTAGCCAAATAGACCCTAAAAGACTTTGGTAGATTTAAAAACTTCTGAAACTACTTTACTTAAATGCTACAACCATCTAATCATTGTAGCCTTTTTAATATTATATATAAGCACAATATGGAATCAACCTTTCATTAGACCATTTTAACCACAATTTTCTTGTTGCAAAGCTTTCATTGAGTCTTACAAATTATCTCTAATTCCAAGCTTTTGGCCTGGAAATTCTGCCCATGGTTTTTGGAATCCTTTTCTAGGTATTTGATTCCTCACATTCTAAGGATGTAGCAATACCCTCTATAGAATTTGTAAGGGATGCAATGACTGCAAAAAATATACAACTCAATTGGAAGGGAACCCTTGATTTTCACATTTTGAAAACCCATCTTTATGATATTTATTTAATTTTGTATTTTTCTCATCAACAATTATGTTTTTCTTGTAGAAACTATATGTTAAATTAAATGAGTTAAACTTTTAGTGCAGCTAAAATATTATGCCAACATTAGAGTCAATACATGTTGCAATTCCATCTTGTGCCCTAATTTACATACCTAGTAGAAGTTTGACTACAATGAAATGGAGGTTGTTGAAAGTACAAGGTAAAGGGGAGTTAACACCTAAACATAAATAAACTTGTTTTTTGTTAAATGGGGAAAAATTAATACATGATAGATCAAACACAAGTCATTCATGGATAGTTGAGCAATTTTCGAAGGGGTTTGCACTCTTAAATACTTGCAACCATGCAATATAGTCATCACTTTTAGATAATTTGTTAGGTGGTCTTTTCTTTTACTTGATTTGTGTGTAAGGGATCTCTCAAAATGAGGAAAATACACCCATAACTCTAATTTTGCATAATTCCTAAATGGACTTCTTTATGTTTCCTAATACATAATGACCTAGGTTAGGTTTTCTTGCACTAGTTTTTAAGTTAAATATGTTGATAATGTAGTTTAAAATATTATTTGCTTGTAAGAAAAATAATTTATTTATCACCATTTGCTAGAATGAAAAGTTTTGATTGGTATAATTTCATTATTTTCCTTAATTTTTTCGTTGAATGTAAGATTCTAAATTCTAGAATAATATTGACATCATGATTATTAGATATGTCTTTCTTGTAAGGGATTTTTGTTGTTAGATATATTGATTCATAAATTAATTTAAATTGTCATTTAAAAACGATTTCAAAACCACACAATTTATTTAACAAGATTTTAGCAACTCCACATTTTAATCATGTTAAAATTCTTGTCACAACCTTGCTCACTTCATTGTTTTGAGGATTCTAGTGTTGGCATAATATCTTACCCACACAAACTGTTTATCTTGTTCAATTTTTAAAAAAAATAAGAGAAAGGTCTGTATATAAGGATTGTTTCTTTTTCGGGTGATGTTGTTGGTTCGTCTTCGAAATGGAAGTACATTAAATGTAAAAAAGATTAAGAAAAATAATAATAGTATGAAAAGAGGAGCTCTACAAAAATGACAATAAGATATTTAATCTTCATTCATCTAAACTTGATGTTAATAACTCAAAGGAATGTG
This sequence comes from Cupressus sempervirens, assembly GCA_028749045.1. NCBI lineage: Eukaryota > Viridiplantae > Streptophyta > Pinopsida > Cupressales > Cupressaceae > Cupressus > Cupressus sempervirens. The sequence goes on along the minus strand of CM053789.1, from coordinate 175,599,362 downwards.
TTATTCAAACAATGAAAATATTTTGTAAAAGAAATGTACCAAATTGACACCACAATGATCATAATCTCATATGACACCATGGTCATTTAAAATTGGTCCTCATATAATTGTGAATGTTTTGATATGTTAAGCCCCTAGTGTGTCCTTTCATTTATTTGCTATCTATTATTGGTGTGAGAGTATATGTATTTTCTAATTGAGAGAATATAGTCATGTAGGATGCCTTTCAATAACTAATTTCAGTAAAGGAGTGAGCTACTATCTCATATGAACATTGATTACTATTTTCCTCTAAAAACTATCAGGAGGGAAAGTTATGTTTCTTACAACAATGGTAATGGATATGTGTGCCAAGATTTTGAAAATAATAAACTTTAGCTTTATCTAGTTCTCCCCACTCTCATGTCATTTATTAAATAGAGATAAATTTGGTGTGTACAAAATCAATGAGAATAATGATTATTTCGAGTTTGTAGTGGATGAAACCAAAAGAAAGGATTGGGAGCGAGTCATTGTCTACAAATAAGAATTTACCAGATTATTAGATGTTTGGAAGGAAAATCTCAAAGCCTAGGTTTGCAGATTATATCTAGACTTGATCGGTCATATTTGATTAAGAAGGGGAATAAAATGTTTGGAATATTTAAATGTAAAGTGTAAACTCATGTCCTAGAAAGAAAAGGAGGTTTTAGAATTTTGCCAAATTTTGGCATCTTCTTTATATGTGGAAGTGGGATATTTTTAGAGTAGTTTTTACTTTCTCCAAATAGATCAAAATCAAAGAGCTTTGTACCTGGAATTGATTAAACTCTCATTTTGTTACTATAGACTCTAGAGGCATATGTAACAAGAAAATTTGATGCTCCAATTTTTACTTTTGTTGTTATCTCTATATGGAGGCAACATCCATCTAGCTTTTAACTATTAAAAATTGTCACTTTATGGGCTTATAATTTATGTTTTGCAAGTTTGTACGATCAATTCTAATATATGTTGTCTAATTTTGGTATTGATCTTACGTTCCTATATTGATTATATATTATATATTTTGAATATTTATATTGCTTTGAGACAATGAGCTAGATTACACATTACATGTGGACTCTTTTTTATAATTCAATAGCTTTTTGTTATTGGGCTACTTTCTGTTAGTGTAATTAATTATTATTACACTTTACTTAAGTTTACTCAAGTTAATGCATACTCATATTAGTTGTCTTGTTGACAACATAGGAGTAAGCAACTCTAATTTAGCACATGGTGTCTACAACATAGGAGTTTGCATAATCAACTGAGTTGTCATGTAGACAACATAGTTGTTCGCACTCTAAATTGAGCACATGGTGTCTACATCTTTTTACGTGACACACCTATGTTAGCTTATCCTTTCATCATCGCACTAACTTCTGTGCTCAATGGAGGATAATCCACTCTTGGTGGACATGTGCTTAGTTGTGAGGCTTATCATTTTGATAACTCCTAGTCATTCTAGAGGCCTTTATATACAGGCACTTCTAGTGTACTTGTACATTGTTCGTTCTCATGTTGTTATTATGATCATACATCATTTTCTCAATATTGTGCTTGTTCTTGAGCTTCTTGATCTTGGCATCATTTTTTCGTAAGACAAATTCTTACATGGTATCAGAGCCATAGGAGTGTAATTTCATAGCTTTTGGAGACCATTTTTTGCTTCACCTCTTGGAAGACCTTGATTCATATTCCGAGTATCTGCAACTATTGAGAGTGTCTAGAGCCAAAGTGGACCTCGCCACTACGTTCAGAGCATTGAGGTGAATTTTGACTATAATTTTACCTACCCTAGGCCATAGTCAAAATTGATGCAAAATTTTTATGCAAACTGGCACCCACAGGCCTGATTTGCAAAATTTGGTATGATCATTTTTAGATTTGTTCAATTTATTTTCAGATCTGTATTTTCTTTGCAATATCTTTGGATAATATTTCCAAATTTTTTTTTTGGCCATCGAGCCTATAGAGGAGAATTTTTTGCAGGAATTGGGTTGTCAAATCCCGGCCCCTGCGGAGGAATATTCCTCTAAATTTGGTATATTCCTTAACCACCGACTGCATTTTCAAATTTCTTAGCATCTCAAATTGACATTTCACAATATCCGACATTCATTTTTCAAATCGCAGCGGGCACCTTACAACATCCAGCGGCTCACAAAGCTCATGGCTTCTAAGCCATTTCAACCTCCTGTGAGGTCTAGCCTTTAAAAGCCATTGCACATTTGATCGGGGTGCATGTGGGACAAATCCCACGCCACCCGTCAACCGCCGACCCAATCACCAGTGCCAAAATTCTTGTCGGTCAAAATTTTTCTAGTGACCTTCCCACCACGTCCTCCCTACCAGCGATCAACACCAACTCCCTGCCGGTCAACGCTGCAACCCCAGCCTGCCATGTGTGCATCTGACTCAACTGCCCAGTCACATAGTCTGAGCACAGTCGATCTACCACGTTGTCTGCCTAATCAACCCTCTACGTCAGCACACCGTACGACCACATTAGCTCCACGGTGGTAAGTTCATACATGACACATCATCAGCCTTCTATACGTCCAATCATCTGTTGACGTTAGTAGATTGTACTTGCACATCATCAAGGAAGGGCATTTTTTTGCTGACATCATCTGATCACTGTCTTAAATTTGATAGCCATTTGACCATCACCAGTAAGCCAGATTGCATTGTCACGACAGCCATTTGGACGTCAAATTTAACCTCGCAGTTTCTTGTGTAGACCCCTCACCATATGTAGTTTTGATTTGACAGTCCCACTTCGAGAGGCCATATCTCAGTCATTCGGACTCCAAATTAGGTGCAATTTTTTTAATATTTTGGCTAGAATTTCTTGAATTTTTTAGTGGTGCTATTATTTTTTGGTTTTGGTGCATGGATTTGTCAAAATTTTTAGTTTTTGGTGACTGTACCTATCCAATCCTGCATTTTGAAACTTCAAACACTCCACACGGGCTCATTTGGACACATTTTTAAGTTCCATTTTTTTGAAAGTGAATAAATTTTCGTTTACTTTCCAGATCTACAATTAGACAATAGGATTGTGTGGACAAAAATACCACTTTCAGAAATAGGTCCTTTTTTGCATTGTAATGCTTTGATAAAACTTCAAAATTGTTGTACATCTAACTATAATGCTAAGTACCAAATTTGAACTCCAAGAGGAGACTGTAAATAGAAAAATCAGAAGACCACCAAGGCCAAAATTGGCAAGTGGCTATTATAATTGCACTAAGTATAAAGTGCCACAATCTTTCATTTGGGGGGTGGGGGGCGTTTCTTGATTGAGTGAAAAGGGGGGGTGTCTCTTGGTGTTGTGTTCCTCTCTTCTTGTTGTTATCTTTTCTTTCTTGCATCATGGGAAATCTTAAGATTCCAAAATTAACACCACATAACTATGCCACATGGTCTATTAAAAAATGGTGTGAATTGATGAATGAAGAAGTTTCTCAATATGCAGATGGTTCTTTTCCTAAACCAACATGTGATCAATTATCCAAAAGTGAAATTAATGCTTAGGAATAGGCAGTTAGGAAAGCCCTAAGTATTCTTAGGTTAGGGGTTGAAGACAAAATCCTCTATCAAATCATGAAATATAATACATCCAAGAAAACTTGGGATGCTCTCAAAAACCTATATGGTAAAGTGACTGAGGAGGATGTCTACAAGATTAAAGATGAGCTTATCTCCCTAGATCCTAAGAGCTTTGATTCTATTCAGGATTTTATCATTAAGGTGAAAGAGTTGAGAACAAAACTTATAGGTCGATTTATCTCATTCATAATAAGTTGCCATCTGAGTACTCAACATTTGTCTTTTCTTTCAACACCACAAAGGCTACTCTAGCATCTTCTTATCAGAAACTCACTTTTGATGATTATGCTTAGTTGTTAGAGGATGAACAAGCTAAGTTGATAACAATGGGGATTCTCAAGTCTTCAATGTCTAAGGAATTGGTGGCTAATAATGAGAGTTCTAAAAATTCAGTTGGTGAAAGTTCAAACAAAGGAAAGGGAAAAAAGAAGAAGTGGAAAGACAACAAACAAGGGGATATAGAAAATTCAACACCTAATTCAAATCAACAACAAGGCAAGTCTTCTACTAATATCAACAAAAAGGGGGACAACAATCAGGAAAAGAAGAAGTGTGCCTATTGTAAGAAGATGGGTCATGATGAACATAAGTGTTATCACAAGCAGATTGATGGATTGAAGAACATCATGAAGAAACACAATGTTCCATTGCCTAATGCTTATAAGGAGAAAGGGTCTTCATCCTCAGATTCTAAGAGCAAAGGGCATGCTTTACTCACAAACACTATTAGTCAGGGAGAATGGATTATTGACTCAAGTGCCACACATCACATGGGTGCTTCAAAGAGAGATTTTTCTTCAATGACACATTTAGAGGTACCTAAAATCTTTGTAGGGGATGATACTAAAGTGGAAGTTGAAGGAAAAGATGAAGTTGAAATGGATAATGAAGCATTCAAGGATGTTATATATGTTCCTAATCTTACCTCCAACCTTATTTTAGTCTACCAAATCACTCACTATGGAGTTGGAAACAAAGTTGAATTTCTTCTAGATTCAGTGGTAGTGAAAAGCATCAAAGATGACTCCATGGTTGCAATAGGGGAAGCCAATCATGATTCAAGGCTTTACACTTTCTATTCCTTTGTGCCAAAATCTAATGCACAAGCATTGTTAATGCATTCAAATACAGAAAGAAAACTGTGGCATGAGAGATTTGGACATCTCAACTACAGGTATCTTCATCAGCTTAGCAACAAGAACATGGTTAATGGTCTACCTCAAGTCCAATTTTCAGAAGGTGTTTATTTAGGTTGCACACTTGGGAAGCATCCAAAAAAAATGTTTGACAAGGGGAAGTCTTGGAGAGCACAATGTGTTCTTGAACTAGTTCATAGTGATGTGGCGGGCCCATTTCCAATGCCATCATTTGGCAATTCTCACTATGCACTCACCTTCATTGATGACTACTCTCTCTATACTTGGGTCTTCTTCATGGCTCATAGGAGTGAAGTGTTTGACAGATTTCTCAGCTTCAAAGCTCAAGTGGAAAAGTAGTTAGAGAAAGCCATCAAAGTTCTTCAAGTAGATAATGGAGGGGAGTATGTAAACTCAAGACTTATAGACTTTTGTACTCAAGAGGGAATTGACCTTTAGCATTTAGTACCATATATGCCATAGCAGAATGGTGTTGCCGAAAGGAAGACTAGAACCCTCAAGGAGATGACCACTTGCATGCTACTACATAAGTCTCTTGATCAAGTCTTTGGGGCTGAAGCAATGAATTGTGCTAACTACATCTAGAATAGGAGTCCTCATAAAGCTTTGGATGGTATAACTCCTTTTGAAGCTTGGACTAGAAGGAAACCTTCTGTAAAGCACTTAAGAGTCTTTGGTTGTCCAACATGGGCACAAATACCTCCATAGAAATGCAAGGCATTAGAACCTCAAAGCAAACCTTGCCTCCTTGTTGGATATGCAGACTCTTATAAAGCCTACAAGTTGATGGATCCAAAGACACATGAAATATTCTATGAGAGGAGTGTTCACTTTGAAGAAATTTGTCCCAACTTTACTTCTACTCCTCCTTCTTCCTCCTTCATTGAAGAGAGTGACAGTGATGATAGTGACTTGGAAGATGTTCGTCCACGACCCAAATAGAGGCATAAGCTAGTTGAGGTTAAGGATATTCCTTCTACATCTTCTTCCACTAGACCTAGATGGGCTCAACAGACATTGGATGCAATAGGACCATTGGCAGGGAATCCTTTAGATACTAGGAGGACAAGATCACAACATAACTCACTCCCACATGCTTATATTGCAGTTGCTTCTGATCCAAAATCATTCAAAGAAGCGTCAGGTATTCCAGAATGGGATAGAGCAATGGAGGAAGAATATAATTCTCTTATGAGAAATGATACATGGGACTTACTCTCTCTTCCTAAGGGAAGAAAATTGGTTTGATGTAACTGGATCTATCGGACCAAGTTTGCAGTAGATGGAAGTGTGGATAAGCATAAGGCTGGACTTGTTGCAAAAGGTTTCTCTTAGGTTCCTGGTATTGACTACATTGAGACCTTTTCCCTAGTTGCCAAAATGAACTCCATTCATTTGACACTAGTTATAGCAACAACTCAGAGATGGGTTGTTCATCATATGGATGTGAAAAGCACATTCTTGAATGGTGATCTTCATGAGGAGATTTATATGGAGTAGATATAGGGGTTCATTCATGATTCTACCTTGGTTTGCAAGTTGAAGAAGTCTATCTATGGACTAAAACAAGCTCCCAGAGCTTGGTATGCCAAGATCGATTATTTGCTTCTCTTTGCAGGGTTCACCAGGTGTCATTTAGATTCAAATGTCTACATTCTTTTGAGGGATGACTCACACTTGATACTCGTGCTTTATGTAGATGACTTGATCATTACAGGAAGTACTTCATCCATCATTGCCAGTGTCAAGACTTCTTTGTAGGAAAATTTTTCTATGACAAACTTGGGTTTACTTCATTATTTCCTTGGTATTGAAATCACATAGTCTTCAGTTGGGATCACACTTTCTCAACCCAAGTATGCTCTTGATTTACTTTCTCGATTTTGCATGAGTGACTGCAAGCCTGCACCTACTCCCTTTCTTTCAAGTGTTAAGTTAGAAGCAAAGTGTTCCTCTCCACTTGTTGATGCTACATTGTACAGATCATTGGGAGTCTTATCTACTTGACACATACACGCCTTGACATAGCTTTTGTAGTTGGCATGGTTTTTTGCTTCATGCAAGAGCCACATGATCTTCATTGGAAGGATGCCAAACACATCTTGCACTACATATAGGGTACACATACACATGGGATACATTATGCAGCAGGTACTGGTCTACAGTTAGTGGGTTATATAGACTAGACTATTTAGGAGATATTGATTCTCGCAAGTGCACTTCAGGATACATGTTTCATCTTGATTTCGACCCCATTTGTTGGCAGACTAGGAAGCAAAACAGTATTTCTCTTTCATCGATTGAGTCTAAGTATCGAGGAGCTATCAATGTAGCTACAAAGGCTATTTGGTTACAATAGATCCTGAAGGAGTTTGGTTTTGACATACCTCGACCCCTAGTCATACATTGTGATAATCAAAGTGCCATTGAAATCTCAAAACATCCAGTGCAACATTAGCATAGCAAACATATTAAGGTTGATATGCACTACATTAGAGAGCTAATTCATGAGCAAGTCATTGCATTGCAATATTGTCCTACAAAGCAGTAGATTGCCGACATCTTCACCAAGCCCTTTTCAAAAGAAAGGTTGCCTACAATTGCTCTTGCAATAATTCCATACACCCACTTTTCAAGTACTCCACTCTAAATTATTTCCTTTCTCCACTTCATGAAAATTATTTTTACTTTTAAAAAATTGTATTTCTTCTAGAGGTTTGGAGAAAATAGAGAAGATTTTTAGTAAAAAACACTACTTTTTTTAATGTCTTTCCATGCATTTGAATGCTATGTTTCTTTTACGCTCTTAAAAAAAATGGACACTATTTGATGCTACTATGTAGAAGTTTACTTTCTATAATGATACGTATTTTTATACTTTTATTTTTTAGCCGATAGGCTATTTGTGGGAACTTTGTTCCTGAAAATTGAATTTTTGACAAAAAAGTTGTCAGTTGGCCGAAGAAGTTGTCAATTTGGCTAAAAAATAGTAAATCCTTCCTGTTTATTATTTACAATTGTTAGCTTGGCCGAAAAATTGCAAATCCTTCCTGTTAATTATTTATCGGCCTATTTTTATCTCACTCCACTTTTAACTCTTGTTTTGATATTTATTAGTTGTTATCTCCACATTAGCTCATGTTGTAGCTCATGTTCTGATATCTATTTATTTAACTTTTGATTTTTAAAGTTTATTTAGATTTTAATTTTTATATTATTTTAATTTATTTTTTATATTAGTTTAGTTTTGTTCTTTAAATACTACTTTTTAGTTTCTATAATTTATTTAGTTAATAGAATATTTGTTAGAGACGTTATTTTTTCATATTACTTTTTTGTATTTCTCTTATTAATTTTTCATAATAGATTTTTTGATGGGGTTTCTTAAGTGATTTTTTTTTCATACTTGATAAATTGAATTTAAATAAATAATATTTATTAATCTATTTAAAATATTTCAGTAAATATTATGTTATTTAAATTTAAATTTATTAATAATCTAATTTATTCACATAAGATTATATTTTAAATCTCCACTTTTAACTATTATTTTTCTTTTCTTATTTATTTAAAAAATAATTACTTGTGATCTCCACATTAGCTCATGTTGTGTTCTCTATTTATTTAACTTTTGATTTTTAAAATTGATTTAGGTTTTAGTTTTTAAATTATTTTAAATTATGTTTTTCTTTAAATATTATTTTTTAGTTTCTATAATTTATTTAGTCAATAGAATATTTGTTAGAGACGTTATTTTTTAATATTATTATTTTTGTTTCTTTTATTAATTTTTCATAATAGATTTTTTTATGGTTTTTAAATTTTTTTTTTTCATATTTGATAAATTAAATTTAAATAAATAATATTGATTAATCTATTTAAAATATTTTAGTAAATATTATGTTATTTAAATTTAAAATTATTAATAATATAATTTATTCACATAAGATTGTATTTTAAAAAATAATTTTATTATCGAGCACCTATCAACTTATAGGCTTATTGTTGCAAGAAAAAAATGTGCAACTGCTAGTTATTATATCAAGCTTTCATTATGTTTTTAAATCAAACACCTACAGTGTACCCCTTGCACCTCTTTTCAGGACAAGTGCCATTATTTACCATATACCTCCATTCCAAAGTCAAGCTACCATTAAAAAATGACATGTCTCATGGGGGTAAGTTCCAAGACACACACACACACACACATGCACTTGTAAGAGGTTCAAGGGATAAGCCAATAGAGTATTTTATGAATATTATCATTGTCTAAAATTGCATAGATCACTATAGGGTTCAACATATTTTTCTTATGATTTATGGGATTTTTGGTCATGAAACAATAATGGCCAGGCTGGTCTGAAAGTGCTTCACAACAAAGGTATTTTTCAACTCCTCAAGTTATCTCTACCTATGAGATTTTCACAACACTTATATTTTCAACTTTCCAAGTTATCATTATCATGTGTATTGTTGATTTGATTAACTTTTGCATTTTAGGTGAGTTTTTGACATGTTTTTGAAGTGGTGTAAAGCCCATTACAATTTTCTTGATTAAGTTATGGATGTGCTAGTGTAAAATGAATTTATTAGTGACATTTTCCATTTTAAAAATATTGATTAACTTATGGATATGATTGTGTACGATAATTAATTAGCAATATTTGGAAATATATTTCATGATTCACCATTAGTGTGAAAACTTTCAAATTTTAGGGTTACTTTAAAAAAAAATTCATCCTATGATGAATTACCAAGTCTAATTCCAAATCACTGATTATAATAAAAACAACAGAAGATAAATAAGTAAACAGTGTGCTAATGACTTGCATAATGTTTGTCTCTATGGCCTCAAAGGCCTTCAATTAAGCTTGTTGGCATGTTGAGATATGCTCATGATGGGGCAATACCAAAAACCCTACAAGGGATGCTACCTTACCCTCCACCGAGTAGAAAGTTAGAACCACCATTGAGTTTGGTAGATCTTGTAACTATATTGTTGAATATTTTTCCAATAGAACATGTTTTAAAGGACACACATTTATTTATTTGATCATTATGAATGAAACTATATTATTTTCAATTCCTTTTATCATTTTAGCTTTATTAACATTTAAGTTTAAGATTGATTTTCCAATTCTCAAAAACATTTTTATTATATAATATTTATTCTTTCTTAGAAAGTATTAAGAGTGAACTTTTATGTAGTATTTATTATGAACTTTTATAATAAATTTGTTTTGTATTTGTCCAAACATAGACTTAAGCAATGAAATATTTCAAATGCTTGTCTAAATAAGTCACATTAAATCATTAATTTATTAAATTAATTTAAATTTGTATTTAAAACTTTATTGGAGATTGCTATTAATTTCAATTAATTAAATTTTTTTTTTTATTAGTAAATGATTGAAGCCTTTGATTATATTAATTTTTTTTAAAATATACAATAGAGTAACTCCGTTCAAACGGGCACTGGTAGGAAAGAACGAAGAAGAAAACCTTCAGTCTTGCTTGAGACCTTAGTCCTATTCTATTACAAATATTAAAAGGGAAATTACAAATCTTTTCTAATCAATTCAAAAAGAACGATACTAATCCTCTTTTAAATTTTAGTTTTATTACTTCAGTCACTATTTCCATTTAAACCAATATTAGAAATGAGTGGATAGTTCAAAGCTTTAATACTTTCCATATGTTCCTCTTCTTGTTCGTTTTGTGGAATGCTTTCCACTTAATAACATGCTACTCAGTTAAATAACTTAAAGCAGATGTTAGAACAATTAGTTTAAACCATATACAAATGTGAGATCCTAAGAGAATGGATTGCAAATGCTTTGGCTATCCAAGAAGGATAGAATACTGGAGGACACCAAGTAAAAAGCAAAACTTAATTATATTAACTAAAACCCATCAGTTTATAGTCACAACAAAGGGCATTACAATGACATTGTATCCTACTAGAACGAGTTATACTATATTAAACTAAGAGTCATTATAATAAACCTATATTTATGTAAAAAGATTAAATAATACCAAAATACACAAAGTTGAAAATTTGATCTAATTATGACTACCTCTGCATGTTGCTCTGTTATGATATCCTGATTCCTTTCTATAATACTCTGGAAGCTTAAAATATACCCCATTCTAAAGGAATGCATCTAGGTTAATTGAGATTAAGAACAGAGCTTTAAGCATAATAAACTTACCATTGATATTAAATATGAATAAGGATCTTGTTATTTAATGATACTCATATTTAAGTAATGCCTTAAGCACCTTGATTGTTTATTATTAATGGACTTACATTTGTATATAATTCTTTAAAGCAGCTCGACTGACCTTCTATGGAACTGTAGATGTAACTAACTTGTCTACCTATTTCAATTAGAATTTGTTTCTTTGAATTCATCAGACAGTTTTGTGGTCACAGCTATAAGAAATCTCAAATAGTTATCCATATGCAGATACATCTTTAAATAACCAAAACAAATACAAAAAATCCACACAAAGAGAGCAAAGAACAAATCGGGCTCAATACTAAAATAAACTTCATATATTTTGGTATCATGAAAATACATAGATTTAGAAAGGGATCTCAGAGCTGGTTTACATTATATACTAACCTACTAGCCAACCTCTAAGATAATTGCTAGTTATGGACTACTACCATCCAACTTGACATAAACACTATACTAGTAATAACCATGACCTACTATCCATACTAAACAACCCCAGCAAGATATATTATATATATTCCTTACTAATTCTAATGAAGGCCAACTACTAAACATTAGCAACTAAAGCCTACCAACCATAGAAAGAGATAGGAAGAGCTGGAGCCAGGACATCAGGCCATGGGTAGAACAAGGGAAAACATCAGCTAGATTGTAGGAACACAAGAACAAAAATCCTTACACACAATGCTATTTCCAAAAGACCATAATAATCTCAACAATATCATTGGGGTTTTTAGACTAGAAGTGTGGAGGGAATTCGAAAGAATTCTTTTCCTAACTTGACTTTTCAATGTTGGGGATACAAAAATCTAGAGCATCCAAATTTCCCAGTTCCACACCTAGATGAATGTAGCATTTGAACAAATTGAGATAATTTTTGAGCCATTCCTTGCCATCGTTTTCCATTATCCCTCTCCATCTGAGGAGGAATTGAATGCTCAATTCCATTTTTGGCCACACTAGGTTAAAAGCTACAAGATCACAAATTACCAGTGAAGGTTGCCTTGGCACTATAGCTAGATCAAAGCTTCCTAGGGGATGATCCATATACATTTCAGGGAGGGGGACTCTGAGCCTCTCATCTAAGGTCATGATGGCTTCTCCTAGGTCTTCGCACCAAATAAGGTCAAATATATTTTGATAGAGTCTCACCATATCCCATCTGTCTATTCTAGCTCTAGCCATACACCCAATAAATGTCCCTATAATATCATTGTTTGTCTTCCATGTAAAATCGTACTTAAAAAATCCTTCACCTAGCGCACGACTCACTGCAATTCTTGGCATGCCATTTATTGGCTTTAACACACAATTCCATCTTTCTAGCTTCACATTGCCACAGAAAGCCATAGTATGTACTTCCAAAGAATGGAAAACACAAATAAAGGTGTCCATTGCTAAAAAAGGCAGGTACAAGATGACAGAGACAGACCAAGAAATGAATTAAAAGGGCAAGGCTCTGCATGCAAAGGATCTAGAAGAGCCAAGATGAATGCCTACATCAGTTGAAACCATTAGCTTGATGTCACTATGTAACTTCCATGATGGGGGAAAGAGTGTCTCATAATTGGAAAACAAGGGCGATCAGACTTAGAGTTTTGGGTTTAGAGCCACTGATGGCTATTCGATAGATAGAAGAAAGGCTAACTTATAAAGATTTTCACTATTACTCTCTCATCGATAAAGAAGTCTAAAATGAAGGGTCCTAAATATATTATTCTATAACTTTGCCAATTTGAAATTACAAATATGAATTTTGGCTATATCTAAATCTACTTATATAAGCGAGGACTATACTTATATGAAATCCAATAATAGTGGAATAAAGGTTTAAAGGATATATTGCATTCTGACAAAATATACTTGCCCAATGATACTTAAAATAGGATCTAAGAGACCAACACTTCCTAAAGGTTGGAATAAAACATATTCTAGTAATAATCAACAACTTAATAGAGTTGATTTAGAAACTTTGTTAAATTAATGATAGATATTATAAATGCTAATGGCTCTTTTCATGACTACCGATCATTAATAACTAAAGAATTTCCACCTTCAACCCCCTTATATTCTAGCTAGTCTGCCTTCCTATTACCTTCCCAAAAAATATGACAAATCTGAGTATTTACAAACTAGTCTAGGATACTGAGAACTTCTTCTAACTTTGAATTTAAAACCCAATTGGGCATTGCTCTTTTTCTTATTGCATTTAATACAATCCAAGAGTCTCCTTCGATGATGATTTTGGATAATCCTAAATTTAGGCAAAGCTGAAGTCCTTCTTCCAAGGCTTCTAGCTCGACCAAATTATTAGTTGTTGGGTTAATGGATTTTGCCGTTTTAGCAATCTAGTTACCTGACTTATTGGTAATGATGCAATCGACACCTGCTACGCATGGATTGCTTCTAGCTTCTCTTTCAAAGTTTAACTTAGCCCATCCCTTCGGAGGGTGGATCCATCTACAACTTTCCTTTGCCTCTTTATTCCTCTTATTATAGGTAAGTCGAAGATTAATAAGATTTATTCATTTCTTTTTAATATATCCATCCCAGCTTGAGAATGATCCTTCTTCTTTCTTGGAATTCCTAAGGTGGGAGTTTAAAGTCTCGACTATTCTTGCTTCTATTTTTTTAACAATCTCTTCTGGCTGCATATCCTGGTCACGAAATATTCTTCTATTCCTTTCTTTCCAGACCTCCCAAATGAGGATAGGTGGGTAAATGTTCCAAATTTTGCTGTAGATACCTTTACAAATATTTTTGGGCCAGCTTTTGAGAAGATCAGCTAACGAATTAGGCATGGGGGAGTTCCAACCTAACATATGTTTGAGCTAATCCCAATAGTATTGAGCATAGGGACATCTATATATAAGATGTGATCATTATCTTCACTATTTTGTTTGCATAACACACATCTAGAGGGGCCTTCAAAACCCAGTTTGCAGAATCTATCAGCTGTAAGGATCCAATTTTGAAATGCTAGCCATAAAAAGAAACCTTCCTTTGGAAGACAAGAAGGATCCAAAAAAAGTTTAAGCGGGATTTCCACTTCATCCCATCTTTGAGAATGAGAGCTTTATATCCATTTTTCACACTATACTTGCCATCTTTTGACGCAGCCCAAATGAGCTTTTCGTTCCTTTCTAACTGCTTGATTCTCCTATTTTGGATTATCTTTTCATATACCTTTTTTGCTATTGGTTCCACTTCTATCTCATTCAGAGGTTTCCATACCCAACTGGTGCTTCCATTCAATGTTATTTTTGTTTTATAATCGCTAACCTTGCTGCCCCATAGTTTGACTAATTTCTCTTTGAAATCCACAAAAATCTCCAAGCTGTCTATTGGGGGGTGCCCATCCTATGAATCTTCCTAGAATAAGGCTTCATCACCCTTGCCAATGTCCCAAGTAAGATATTTACTAATGAGGGAATGACATCTAACAATAAAATTCCAACTCTTAGAACCTTTGGGAAGAGCCTTCATCCTAGAAATGGAGAAAGCATCTGCAACATTAAGGTACTTGTTATACATAATTTTAGCCCATTTTTTATCCCTTTCAACAAAGAGGTGCCATATTAGTTTGACCCCTAATGCTTTGTTTTGCCAATATAAATTTTTTATACCTAATCCTCCAGAGTCCTTAGGTTTACAAATGTTTTCCCATCTTATGAGGGCCAATTTTTTAGAGTCCTCACAATCATTCTAGAGGAAGTTTCTAAGTTTTGCCTCAAGCTTCTTATTGATATGCTTGGATAGGGGAAGACATGAAAGTAGATAAGTTGGAATAGCAGACAATACTGATTTTATCTTCATAATTTTACCAGCTTTTGTGATCCATTTATCTTTCCAGCCCCCTATCCTAGCCTCCAATCTATCCAGAATACTCTACCATGCCTTATTGGATTTATTTCCTTTTTCTAACTCAATACCAAGGTATTTACATGGAAATGTACCTTTATTATACCCCATGATATGATAGATCTACTTTTCCATTTCCAATTTAGTGTAAATAAAAAAAATTTCAGATTTTGTTGCATCTACTTTTTGACCTGATGCTGCCATATATTGTTGGATGATAGTCCTGATGTTTAGCGCCTCTTTAGCTCTACTTTCAGTAGGAAGAATGGTGTCATCTACATATTGTTGGTGGGTAATGTTGGGAATGTTTTCTGTTATAGTTATACCTTTTATTTTCTTTTTGTTGTAAGCCTCGGTGAGTGCTCTCCCAAAGGCTTTTGCCATAATGATATAAAGAAATGGGGATAAGGGGTCTCCCTATCTAATACCTCTTGATGTTTCAAAGAAGCCCTTGGGGGTCCCATTAATAAGAACTGAAATTTTTGTTGTAGAAATACATTGATTTATGAGGTTGATTCATTGATGGGAAAAACCAAAAGCTTCTAAGGTTTTGCATAAGAACCTCCAATCAACCATGTCGTATGCTTTTTGGATGTCTAATTTCATGAACATGCTTGCCCCTTTGTTCTTGTAAGCTGAATGTATTATTTCTTGGATAATAAGTATTCCATCTAGAATTGATCTACTTGGAACAAAACCTGTTTGTTCTTCAGGTATAATTTTAGGGAGAATTAATTTGAGTCTATTTGCTAAAATTTTAGATAAGATTTTATAAATAGTGTTACATAAAGCTATAGGTCTAAAATCCTTGGGATTTTTAGGATCCTCCTTTTTAGGGATCAAAGAGAGAAAGGTATGGTTGATTTCAGATAACAATGAACCATTGTTTCTTGATGCTTCAATCTCTTTCCAAAGATCTATACCAATAATTTCCCAACACTTTTGATAAAAAAAGGTCTAGAATCCATTCGAACCTAGAGACTTGTCAGGGTTCATATTGAATAACACCAGTCTAACTTCTTCCAAGGTGATAGGTTTATTTAGAGATTTATTATCTTCTAATGAGACTATTTTAGGAATAACTTCAAGCATTTTGGACTGAGCTACCCTGTTCGAACAATCATAGTTATTTAATGTATTCTGAAAATGACTCACAAAAATCTTGGATATTTTATCCGGATTTCTAGTGGTAGTGCCCAAAGGATATTTAATTTTAACTATTCTTCTTTTAGCTCTATTGTGGAGGGTGGAGTTGTGGAATAATTTTGTATTCCGTTTCCCTCATCTAGCCATTTCTCTCTTGACTTTTGTCTCCAAAAGACTTCTTCTTTAGGCAATATATTCTCTTGTTTAGCAAGTAATTTTTTTTTCTAGAAGAAAGCTATCATTATTCATACCCTTCTTAATTAATTCTAGATTTAGTTCTTTTAGTCTAACCTCAATTTCTAATTTTTCTTTGAATATATTATTGAACTATTCATTGTTCCATTTGAGTATGTTTTTTTTAAGCATTTTCATTTTTTAGACAAAAATAAACATTCTAGATCCTTTAAAATTGCCTTGATTCCACCACTCTTTAATGCATTCTAAAAAAATTGAATCTAAAAATGACATTTTTCCACACTTGAAAGGATTTCTCACTGGTTTACAAGGTTTAGAGAATTCAATTCTGACTGGGAAATGACTAGATCCAACTATTAGAAGAATAGAGGATTGACTATTAATATTGATTTCACCCAAGTCTCCATTAAGGAAAAACCTATCCATTTTCTTAGCTATATAAGTGAAATCCTTCCTTCTATTGTTCCATGTGTAATTCCCATTATTAAGTGAGATGCCGATCAGGTTGTTAGGATCACACCAGTTTTTAAAGTCTTTAGTTGCTTGGGAGGACTGTTGGATACCTCCAAATTTTTCATTTATGTCTAATATAGTGTTAAAGTCTCCACCTAATAGGATGAGATCATTTTTATGATTGTGGATAAATAAACTAATTTCTTCCCATAAATTTTTTTTATCTAAATTATAAATTGGCCAATATATGTTCACTAAAATAAATCATAGATTGGTTTTAATGCTTTTGAATATACTGCTAATCCAATTGTTATTTGAGTTTAAAATAACTAAAGATACTTTCCCGAGGTTCCATATGAGGCCTAAACCTCCCGATGCTCCTCTAGATTCATGCATATTAATATTCTAGCTACCTAACTTCTTTTCTAGCTTGGTTCCTTCTTCCTTATTTAACTTTGTTTCTTGTAATAGAATAATTTCAGATTCAAATAGTTTTAAATTTTTTTATAGTAATCTTTTTTTTCTAGGGGCGTTTAAGCCCCTAGCAATCCAAGTGGTGATCTTCATGCTTCTTTGGGAAGGTTCTTCCCCTTTCCTATATTAAATAATTGACTGATCTTTTGTTGCTCTTTAGCTTGCCCGCCTGCTTCTTTGAGCACCTTAAGGGATTTCCTTCCTCTTTTAGTTTTCACTTTTCCATACTTAGGAGACATAATTCCTTTCTGATTCATCTGGATGCCCAATTGTTCAAGATTATTCTACACAATTAAGGTATTTTTGGATTATTTACCTTCTTTTTCTAAATTATCTTTGCTTTCTAGTTCTTGTAGAATCTAGTCTGCAGTGCTTAATTGGTTTTTTATATATCTATCCTCTATGGATGGTGGCTTCCTGAAATCAATCCCCTCAAAGTCCTCTCCTTGATCTACCACTAGTGCATTTTTGATTAATTGTGAATCTTTCTTGTCTTTATCATCCCCTTCTATATTAAGAAAATCTCTTTTTAAATCTCACAAGTATAATTATCTCCTCCTAATTTTAAGACTCTTTGAATCAGATTTGATTTTTGTGCTTCACTACTCCTATCAATATTCTCAAAGCTAAAAACTTGGATTAATTCCTCAGTCAATGACTCTAGATTGTCTACTTCATTCTTATTTAGGTTTAGCCTTTCCAAATCTTCATCCCATACCATATCCTTGTGCAAAAATTCTTGAAAGTCTTGAGTTAGCAATCTTTTTATTTTACTCTATTCACTACACTTATCCTTATGATTACTGCCAAAAGGAACTGAGGATTCTGATTTAGATGGTGGCATCTGCCAAAATTTGGTACACCTACTGATTGATTCTTTGCTGGTGGTATTGGTTTCTTTCACATGATCTGTTGTCTAATACTGTGGAGATCCCAATTTTTCTTTTGTATTCTTAACTTCCTCATATTCTGTATCTTCCCCCACAAATAAGAGGTTATTTTCTTTTTCTTCTAGACTACTGATAACATTATCCAGTTGCTTCTTAATTCATTGTTTCTCTAATTTCTCTAGTGACTCTTCCTCTTCCATTGATATACTTATTTTCTTGTTCTTCTTGACTTTTATTGAATTTTCCTTAATTTTTTTGTTGTTAGTAGCTAATCCTTGTTGCCTTGTAGTGACCAGATCTTGATTACTATTTCTTTTATTTGTGCTGAGGACTTTGGACCTTTGACTTTCACATGAAGTCTGGAGGTTTGAAAAAGGACTGATTCCTTTAGATTCCTTTGTATTTGATCCATCAATATTTTCTTTGCTGATTTTAGGCAATGCATGTTTTCCCTTTTCTGTGCTTTGACTTTCTTTTATTTTATCTTCTAGCATAGCCTCTGGTACTTCCTTCTATAATTCCTTGGGAGCTAGAGAGAGGATATCTCTAATGTTTGACATTGGATTTACCCTTGTGGCCTCATCTAAATTAATTGCCCCCCTCTCAATAACTAATTCTAATTTTCTTGTTGTATCCTAGTGAATCTGTGGTAGATCTTTCTTATTAGACAAATCCCTCTAATGCTCTTTTTGGTTCCTTATGCTCATCATAGGGAAATTTCTCTTAAGATCTGTAGATAGTTGCAGCATTTTGAAAACAACTTTCGTATCATTATCTAATCTAATTGTTTCTAAAATTTTGTTATCATATCAGTGAAAATTTAGTCTATATATAGCTTTGTTGGTTATCACTTTGATATGATCGGATCCTAGTTTATTAACCTTACATTTAATCAACAGTTTGATATTATTGCAAAAATGGAAGGAAGTATCCATGCCTATCAAATCACCAATGGAGGTTCCTATTTTCTTAATAATTTCCACATGAAGAAGTTCTAGAGGGAGGGATTGAAGAGTAAACCAAGTGAGGATCAAGAAATCTAACATCCCTTCCTTACAATCCAGTATCCATTCAAAAAATTTCGTAGCATAACCTTTAAAAAAACATGCAGAGACACAAATAAAATATTTTTTGACGGTCTCATTACTGCTGTGAATATATACTAATCTATCTAAGTGGTGAGAGATACTTACCTAGTTCTTGCAGAATTCCTGTAACCAATTAGTAAGGTTGAGGAATTCGCACCTTGGACTATTCTAGAATGAAAATACACCAACCTTTTAGCACTCTTTCCAATGCCCTTCGCTTTCATGGTTGCTAATGATAAGGGTTTTATCCTCTAAGTTGGAAGAATATGATACCAGATAAGATCTGGATGAGTGATTAGTAAACTTGAGGGGATTGACAACATGGTTTCTATAGTGAGGCAAAACACATGGATTGGGTGAAGCATTGGGTGACAAAGGGTTTGTGAACTCAAACCTCCTTGATTGATTCTTATAAATGTGTGGGTGATCCACAATATTGTTAGAAAGGGAACCTATCTCCTAAGAGAACAACTCATTATTGTTGTTTCCTGAGTATTTGGTGAGATTAAAAAACCTTATCTGGTTATCCAAACTTGCCGTGGTAAAAAGCTTTCCCCGTGTTATCTGGTTATCCAATTAGAAATTAACACGGGGAAAGCTATTTACCTGCGGTAGACTTGGAGTGGAGTTACCTGATTAGGAACCCCCGTAGCTTGCTTTTTGACATTCCCAACCACATTTGAAATATTTTTACCTCCTTTTCTCTTTGAATAGTTTGTTGGAATAACTAGGGTTTTAGCCGAAGTGGTCCTTGAATTATTTTGGTTCATTTGCTTAGCATTCAGATGTTCATGGTCTTTTTGTCCACTAAGGATCACAAATGGATTAGAAGTTTCTACCAAATACTTTGTATTAAGATTTATTTTGAGAGGGGAGGCAGACTAATGGATTCTCCACAGCTTAATCCTTTTCCTGCTAGGGTTGCAAAATTCTAGTATCAAATTCGATAATGCACGTGTTGGAAGTATCATCTTTCTTAGGGTTTCCATATGGACATTTTCCTTTTGTCAAATTTTTTGAATTGTTCGCTGCATTACAAACTGCTCTGCTCGCCATCATGATTAAAAAAAAAAATTCAATTAAATTAATTTCAATAAACTAGTTATTTAATCTTTTATAAGTTAAAATTCATTTTTAAAATTTAAAATTTATTTTTAAATGCTTGAGAATGTTTCTATTAATAATCATATAAAAAATAAAAGATAAGTTACATGAGGTTTAATTTTTTGTTAAAAGCATTTAATAGTATATATATATATAAAATTTAAAATATTTTATTTTTAAGAAAAAAATTCCAATCTAATAATAATAAGTAGGTTGGAAATAAGATATTCTTGTTTGGAATAAATTTTAAATAATGAATATATTAAGTTATGTAAATATTATTTAAATTGTTATTAGAATAATAGTAATTCTCTAGTTTAAATTAAATTATTGAAAATATTTGAATTCTTCATTCTAAAATTTAAATTAGAATATAAAATTTATTTTTAAAACATATTAGAAAGTGTTGAACATTTTATCAATCTTAATCTTTCATATAAACAATTAGACAAATTTGAAGTCAAAAGAATATAAAGATCAAAATGGAGGCAAAGAGAGAAGGAATAATTATTTGGAGGACGTAAATGAAAATAGAATAACTCAAATGAAACTAAGAGAAAAATATATACCATGTCACATGGTAGGATAGACGTGTTTTATATTGGTTGATGATTTTTTCTAGTGGAGGTTGAACACCAAGGATAGAACCAACAATTTTGTCAAACAAAATAATATTAGCTGAACAAGTCAAAAGAATTGGTAATTTTGTCAGTCAAAAACCACCTAAAAAAAAGCCACTAGTTTGGACGTGAGACATGGTTTGAGTGTGACACACTAAATTGCATTTATGGTAGGAGGTTCCCTCCAAAGAAAAAGCCTATTGGCTTAATAATTCAGATGTGGGCACCTAGTCTCCTAATATACACTTCTTGAGATTAAACACATGCACACATCTCTACTTGTGTCATGTTGCCCTATTTAGGGTGTCAATGATGCCTGATCAAGCAAGGGTTTACTTTCACTAAATTTTGATATATTACCATGTAAAAAAAATTAACTTTCCTAATCTATCTCCTAGGGTTTTATCAAGGACATAGATGACTCTCTAGGTTGTGTGTGTGTGTTGGAATTATGATATATCTGTCATTAGTTACAACACTTATTCAATTCTGAATGCTTACCAAGCTCATCACTCAGTCTACAATTTATACCGAGCATTCCTTTGGAAATCGAGCATATGGGCAGTTCAGCAGTGTTTACCAAGTTCATAATGGTTAGCGAGTAGAACAGTGTTCTCCAAGCAGTTAGTGGTCACCAAGCTGCGCAGTGTTTACCAAGTTCTCAGTGTTCATCGAGTCATCAGTTGAAATTAGTGTTCACCGAGTCATTAGTTGAAATTAGTGTTTATCGAGAGATCAAGGTAAACAAAGAACTTAGTGTTTATCGAGTGATCAAGGTAAATGAAGGACTTAGTGTTTACCGAGTGATCAAGGTAAACGAAGGAATCAGTGTTTACCAAGTGAAGAAGGTTATCAATGGATTCAATTTTTACCGAGTAACACAATATTCACCGAGTCACCAATGGTTACCGAGTTCCAAACTACTTAGAGTGATTAGTATGGACCATGCCTCTAGTCTTATCGAGTGCATGATGATGCAATGTATTGTAGTAGATGCCGAGTATCAGAAGGTCACCGAGTCAGCTTGAGGGACCCGAGTTTTCTACTGTCTGGCCGACTCAGTAATGTTTTTTTCACTTGTGTTTGGCCGACCTTGCCAATGTAAATATTAGAATGGTATATATGTAATGTATTATGTCATTTAAAAAAAAGATGAGATGTTGTGTATCATGTATGGTGTTGTATTGCAATATTTTGAGAAGAATAAAAGCGAATCAGCAGCAGAACAAAGGAATACAACAAGGTCAACATAGATGCAAAAAATTTAGATCTATCACATCAGGTGATCAGTGCATAAAGGATCTTATCAACAATCAGTTGTAACTAGATCCACTGCTTCATCCTAACAGGTGAATTAGTTTGTAAATCCTTTAACAGGATAGACTTAATAGTCTTTTGTAAATCTCCTAACAGAGTGCATACTTTATTGTATGTTTGTAAATCCTCTAACAAGGTGGATCTAGCAATCCTACTTGCTCCTAATAGGGTAGATCACTAGAAGTGATCATTGTAAGCCTTAACATGCCAACTTTATATTGCAGTATTGAAGTTTTGTGGGCATCATCCCCACCCCAGTTTTACTTTCTAATTGGAAGATTTTTGGGTCATCAAATTAGTGTGTTCATGTGTTATGAATGTTTATCTTTTCATGCATATAGTAGATTAGATGGATGAATGGTGAATATGTTATTGACTTGAAGTTTTGGTTACTGATTCACCCCTCCCCTCTCAGTAACCTTGTTAGTCTTGATTATTTCCAACAATTGGTATTAGAGCATTGTGGTTCTCAAGATAAAGTTTAATAGCTTGAGCAAAGATCAAGGACAATGGAGATATTCAGACTTGACAAATCTATTGAGAATGAAAAGCTAGATTTGGAAATGGCCATGGCTCAACTCAAAGAAGTAAAGGAGCATTTTTCTCAATCTCTAAAAAGAAGAAAAGAACTTGCAAGACAAATGAATGATCATCAGTATGTTGAAGAAAATATTGAAGACCTTTTACCATCATGCAACTCAAATGAAGCTAATGAAGCAATCAAGGAACTCCTAGCAAAGAATGGTTCTCTGTAGGAAGAAGTAAGAAAGCTTAAAAGAGAACAAGAAATCCAATCCATTAGGCTATGTGAAGTTTTGGAACAGAGAAACAAGGCAAATGAAGACTTAGAGGTAAGAAATAATCAATCCCTTCAGCATGAAAATCTTATAGGTCAACTATCTAATGCAAATGAAGAAATTGTGAATTTAAGATCTAAGAATGAAAGTTTGAGAAATGATTTAATCACTGAAAGACAAATTAATGCAAGCTTACAAAGTGATCTAAGATCTGAAAGACAAATCAATGAAAGTTTGGAAAATGACTTAAATATTGAAAAGCAAGTAAATGGAAGGATGATGAAATCTCAAATAGATGTGGATCAATTGAATCAACAAAATGAGCAGAATCTTCATAGACAAAAAGGTAAAGCAGGCCTTGGATACAATGAAGAAGGTGAATCTTCCAAACAAGGTGCCCAAAGGAATCAAAGACCCACTTGCAATCACTGTGGCAAGATAGGTCATACATCTAATAGATGTTGGAGCAATGGTAAAGGGAAATTCAATGGTAAATGCTACAATTGCAATCAACATGGTCACAAAGCCAATGAATGCAAAGAGAAACCAAAATTTGAAGGCAAATGTCACAAATGCAAGAAACAAGGTCACAAGGCATCTGAGTGCAGATCTAAATCATTTAATCCAATAGAAAAAATTGTCAAAGCATTATTGGTTGGGACTACAATACTTGGTGCAGATGTCACTATTGTGGAGAATATGGACACATTGGAGTAAACTGTACAAGGCATCACCTAAGGAAGAAAGATACTACCATAAGATGTTATACATGTACCAAACTTGGTCATACATCCAAGAATTGCATGAACATAGGAAGAGTTGAAGATGAAAAGAAAGCCAGAGCTGACAACATTCGAAAACAGATGAGACAACAGTGGATTCCTAAATCTACCGAACCAGAAATTTCAAATGATGGAAATGTCACTCAAGAAGTGGGTGACTCCACCATTTCTAATTAGACCCATCAAGAAGGATCAGGGATTGCATCTTCAAGCTATATCTTAAGTAGTTCCAGAATGAAGGAGTGCAAATGACAAATCAATATTTCAGATACAAGACATAGTTCACTGTGATGCATCTACCGAGCAAGGTTGGTTTCAAACTTAACCGAGCTAGGTTGGGAATATGAAAGCTTTTGTTTGTTCATCGAGTTTCAAGGTTTACCGAGTAAATCAATGACTATCTGAAAAACCCTAGGTCATCTCAGCTACCTTCGTACCTGAGCATTAATGGCAGATTTTTCATCAAAAGGACAAAATTTGATCTCATTTTTCATTGCAAATTTAGAATATACAGAGCGAAGAGATTTCCAAGAGCACGCAAGTGAGTTCAAGCAATTTGAAGTGATTTTCCAACGAACGATTTGCTTTACAAAATCATTCACTCATTGAACAACAATGGCATCCACGAGCACCAGTAGCAGCAAGGCGAAGAAGGGCTTTGAAATGCTTGGGAAGGGAGTCGAATAGAAAGCACCTAGCTTCAAGCTCGTTCCTGCCATAGCTAAATCGCTCGATCCGCATGGAGCTCAATCACGAATTCCACCAAAGGTACTCCTTGTTAACAATATTCATACTCATTTTAAGTGCAGTATTTAGGAAATTGGTACATTAGAAATGGATAGTGCCCTAGCAGAGTTATGTGTGGATGAAACTCTCAAACCTGAGCACAAGCATCTGGAAACCAAAGGTTTGACCCATATCTCGCACTTGCCAAGGAACTTTCAAATGAAATGGATAAGATACATTTTAAGCTATGTGCATAATGGTCAGTTGTGGTTAGAGCAACCCATCATGATAATGAAAAAGATGATTCATAAGATCACAGGTTTACCTATGTTAAGAAAATCCAAAACCACTAAAACCCTAAGTCGGGATGAACTTTAGAAGTTAACCCTAGCTGAATAGGATGGCAGAGGACTAAAACTTAACAATGTATCAAATGTAGAGCTAAGATTTGGAATTCATTTAATTGCATATAAGATGTATAGTTCCAACATATTGAATAGTGTGCCCTGCGAAGCTGTGGACTTAGCATATAAGGTTGTGAAGAAGAATATGGAATTTGACCTGGTAGATCAACTATTGAAACAATTCAACAAAAAATATGGATAGCATAAGGACTTCAAAGAGAAACCCCAAAAGTTTTTCCCTTCTAAAGGTACAATAGTACGGAGAAAGGATGTTCCAATTTTGTATTAGATTAATGAATTCATTGTAGAAATGGGCAAAATTTTTGATAAAGTAATGGATATCTATTTTGAAGATTTCAAAGAAAGAATGAACAATAGGATTAGAATTCCCCCTAAGCTGTTTGAGGACTACAAAGATGATGTATGCTTCATGGTTGACTGTGACAAAGTGTATATACAAGCAGTCATACCCTGAGTGGCATGGGTAAAACCGTTTCCTTATGAGCTGAATATTGATGAAGCAAGAGATGTAATTGAGGCACTGATGAATGAGCTAGCTATTCCCAATATTCCAGCATTCGGTACCTATGATGAGGCAAAAGAAAGAATTGAACTTGAAATCAAGCTGCCTTAGGCAATTAACAAAGGAAAGAGGAAAATTGCTAAGTTAAAAACTGATACTGGCCCTCTTATGCTTAGCGAAGGAAAAGATGAAGATGTAGAAGAAGAAGAATCTGAAAGAGAGGAATCAGAAAAGGAGGTAGAGCCTATGAAGAAGAAAGGTAGGGTAATCATTACCAAACCTTAGGTAGTATTTTCAAGGAGAACAAGGAAAGGCAATAAGGAAAGTGAAGTTGTGTTTAACAAGCCTCCTCTCACATTTGAAGATAGGCTAAAACAACTCAGGATTGGTGCAGGAATCAACAACTTTAAAGCCTTAAAGTATGAATCAAGGACTCCTGCTGAGCAAAAGGAAATTTAAGATCTGGTAATGGAGAAGTTGGGAACTTGAAAATTCTCCCCAGACCAATTTGTCTCTCAAATTCCTACAAATTTGTTTGATAAAATAAAGGTAAGATGGGAGATCACCGAGAAAACTGTTAGAGACATTTTTGAACAGAAATTAAGAGAACTGGTACCTAGCCTGACAGATGCAGAAATCAAAAAGGTAATGAAGGATCAGGAAGGAAGAATGAAAATGAGATTCAATACATGCCTCATATTGTTAAAGAATATAGAACTAGTTGTTAAGAATGCAACTGATGTTTGGAATGATACTTATAAACTGCATAAGCCAAGTGATGAACCTGTTGAAATCAAGGATGATGATAGTGATGATATAGATGATGAGAAAGGTAATAATTCCATCTTCATGGATGTAACTGATGAAGATCTCTAGCAATTATTGAAGGAGAAGGAAAAAGAAGAAAAGGAGGAAGAAGTAGTTGAGGTTGAGGATGACCCAGTGCAAATTGCAGCAGTAGTCATTGCATCTCTTCCTCACACTCCACCAAAATCTGTTACTATAGAAACAACTTCCACTAGTGAAATTGTGACCACTACAGCCACATCAATTTCTCAATCTTCACCAATCTCTTCCCAACTCTAGGTATTCCCAATGTAAGTGCCAAGCACTTCATCTACCGAACTACATGCAACTTCTTCAGTTACTGAGTCATCCACTACAGCATCAAGCACACAAGGTATATCAAATCCTCCTGCAATATGTATAGTAAGTTTTCCAGTTTTCTCTCCAATTATGTCAACATCAGCTACATTAGCACCAATTTTTGCACTAGTAAGTTCTCCAATTGTGAATATTCCGGTATGCACATCAATTTTGGGAGGTATATCAATTTTGGATACAGTTAGCACTTCTCTCAATCTTCCTTTAGTTGGTCCTATTCCAGTTTTGACAGCCAGTCCAACCTCATCAACCATTGTCTCTGTTTTCAAAGGAAAATATGTTAGCACAACAGAAAAACTAAAGACTACATTAAAATTTTTGCTTACAGGCAAGATAGTGGATGAGGGTGTAGACTTGGATAAAGAAATTGTCATTCCCAAGATAGATACAGATACTACTTCAGTTGATGAACTAAGACTACTCAGTCAGCGCATAGAACTAAAGGCAAAGCAGAAACAACTAAGGAATGAGAGAGATAGAGAGTTTAATATTATTGAAGGAGCAAAGAATATTATTACTGAGGCCATAGGTGTTGATGTTGATACTTCTCAACACATTTTGTTACAATTAGAAGAGGCAGTTAATAAATTCAATGAGGATATCTCTAGTCAAGAAAAGTTGATGGAGAAGGCAAAAAAGAAGTTTGATAATAAGGTGCTTGAGTACATTTCTCAGCATATAGCAATAAATTAGGTTGAATTAACCATAGCTTTGGCCAACATTGAAAATTCTTTTAATAATGTAACATCTCTTTTTGCTAAGCTTTGTGATGTTACCGAGTATACTAAGGAGATAAGAGAGAAATTGAATAAGATAGATGAGGATTTGAAAGCAAGTGCACAAAAGCTAAAGCTTGACCCCAGTTCAAGCTCATCTCATCACCTTAGAATCAAATTTTTTTCAAAGAAGTAGGTAGAGTTTCTTAAAGAAGAAGCAAGGATTCGGTCTACACTTTTAGATATCCAGAACATGATTCTTCCTATCATGGACACAATGCAGAAACATATTGCATACTCCAAAACATTGATCCATGACAACAATTTCTCTGTTGTAGACCATGTGATTGAACTTTTTGCAGAAGTTCAAGTAGCTCTATCCACATGCACAATCTTGCAAGAGAATTGGGATAAGACTCTGCAACTCATTCTCAAGATACATTCTGAGTTTATCTCACATTTTGGTGTCTCTACGTAAATACATTATTTTATTCTTTGGCATTATTGTCAAAAAGGGGGAGAAAGAGATACTCAGAAAGAGATATTGGTAAGATCAATGTACAAAAGGGACAAAGGGATACTGTGAATAAAAGTCATATAAATCATGTAAATACCTTGTGTATATTGTATGGGGGAGTCATATGTAAGGAAGCCATGTATATTCAACAGAATCAGACTTTAGTATGTCAGATGTTGTATATAAGTTTTGGCTCATAAGTGTTTTTGTCACTAATGCCAAAGGGGGAGATTGTTGGAATTATGATATATTTGTCATTAGTTACAACACTTATTCGATTCTGAATGCTTACCAAGCTCATCACTCATTCTACAGTTCATACCGAGCATTACTTTGGAAATCGAGCATATGGGCAGTTCAGTAGTGTTTACCAAGTTCATAATGGTTATCGAGCAGAACAGTGTTCTCCAAGCAGTTAGTGGTCACCGAGCTTCGCAGTGTTTACCAAGTTCTCAGTGTTCATCGAGTCATCAGTTGAAATTAGTGTTCACTGAGTCATCAATTGAAATTAGTGTTTACTGAGTGATCAAGGTAAATGAAGGACTTAGTGTTTATCGAGTGATCAAGGTAAATGAAGGACTTAGTGTTTATCGAGTGATCAAGGTAAATGAAGGAATAAGTGTTTACCAAGTGAAGGAGGTTATCAATGGATTCAATTTTTACCGAGTAACACAAAATTCACCAAGTCACCAATGTTTACTGAGTTCCAAAATACTTAGAGTGATTAGTATGGACCATGCCTCTACTCTTACCGAGTGCATGATGATGCAATGTATTGTAGTGGATGCCGAGTATCAGAAGGTCACTAAGTCAGCTTGAGGAACCCGAGTTTTCTACTATCTGGCCGACTCAGTAATGTTTTGTTCACTTGTGTTTGGCCGACCTTGCTAGTGTAAATATTAGAATGGTATATATGTAATGTATTATGTCATTTAAAAAAAAGATGAGATGTTGTGTATCATTTTATGGTGTTGTATTACAATATTTTGAGAACAATAAAAGCGAATCAGTAGTAGAATAGAAGAATACAACAAGGTCAACATAGAAGCAAAAAAGTTATATCTATTACATCAAGTGATCAGTGCATAAATGATCTTATTAGCAATTAGTTGTAACCAGATCCACTGCTTCATCCTAACAGGTGAATTAGTTTGTAAATCCTTTAACAGGGTAGACTTAACAGTCTTTTGTAAATCTCCTAATAGAGTGCATACTTTATTATATGTTTAGAAATCCTCTAGCAAGGTGGATCTAGCAATCCTACTTGCTCCTAACAGGGCAGATCACTAGAAGTCATCATTGTAAGCCTTAATAGGCCAACTTTATATTGCAGTATTGAAGTTTTGTGGGCATCATCCCCACCCCAGTTTTACTTTCTAATTGGAAGTTTTCTGGATCATCAATCAGTGTGTTCATGTGTTATGAATGTTTATCTTTTCATGCATACAGTAGATTAGATGGATGAATAGTGAATATGTTATTGACTTGAAGTTTTAGAGTCACTAATTCATCCCTCCCCTCTTAGTAACCTTGTTAGTCTTGATTATTTCCAACTGTGTGTGTGTGTGTGTGTGTGTGTGTGTGAGAGAGAGAGAGAGAGAGAGAGAGAGAGAGAGAGAGAGAGAGAGAGAGAGAGAGAGAGAGATGCAAGAGGGTGATGGGGGTGGTTGTGTCCCAAAAAGCACATGTGGACCGCTTGGGTGGTAGGGTGGCTCAACCCCACAACCACCACCCTGTGGTGCCATGGAGGGCTTCAGCCCCATTCCCCATTACTTTAATAATAAATGAAGGTTTTTTTATTACCAATTATTCACAATTATCTAGTAGGCTTTTATTTTGGAGTTTCGTCCAACTAGAACTTGTCTCATGCTGAAAAACAACAATTTGTAAACGATTTTCTGATTGTGGTTTGAGGTGATTTGCACAAATGTTGAATTTCAAAATCACATCCAATTTACATTTACTATATCACATCAATCACTATGCATCTAGTGTGCATGTACTATATCATAGCTGAGGAGATCTTGACAAAGAAGCATGAACAAAGACAAAGAGGTAAAGGCGGTAGATTCCAGAGAGGTAGAGGTAGATCCTATGGAGAAGGTGGTAGATCTAACAATTTTGTACAAGATAAAGGAAAATTTGAATCGAAGAATGATGACAAAGGCAAGACTGAGTGGAAAGGTGGTAATTCTTACTGAGGAGGTATTGGTTCTTACCATGGAAGAGGTAATTCTTATTCTAGAGGTGGATTTCATGGTAATTGTTTTAGATGTGGTAAAGAAGGACATAGATCTTTTGAATGTAGATCCTCTGAAAGTGGGCAAGGTAACAGGAATGTTGTGATTCAAGGAGATGATGAGGGTTCACCAAGTGGAGTTGAGGCTAGAGAAAATTTGATGGTGAGAACAACCTTATATAATAAGGGAAGTGATGACGAACCTGTTTTAAGGAGAAGTCTTTTCAAGACCAGATGTAAGATGGATGGAAAATGCTACAAAGTGATCATTGATAGTAGAAGTTCTACAAATTTGGCATCAGAAGAGTTGGTTACAAAATTGCAATTGTAGACGCTGAAACATTCCAAACCTTATCATGTTCATGGATTAAAGATGAGCACAAAATATTGGTAAGTGAGCAGTGCATTGTGAAGTTCAAAATTGGACATTACTTTGATGAATTTTTGTGTGATATTATGCCAATGGATTGTTGTCATATTTTGTTGGGTAGACCTTGGAAATATGATAGATATGTTATACATGATGGAAGATTGAATCCATATACTCTTTGGGTGAATGGGAAGAAGAAAATATTGTTGCATTTGATTGAGCGTCCAGATGAGGTGAATTGTACTACTATGAAAGTTTGCATGGTGAATGGAAAACAATTTGAAAAGGAAATGAAAAGGAACCAAGTTTGTTTTTCTATAATTCCTAGAGGACTGAGTTGCGTGCCAACAAACAGTGTTAATCAAGTACCAATCAGTAGTGACCGAGTGACAATAGAAACTAATGGAAGCCGAGTACCAGAAGAAATTGTTGAATTACTAAATGAGTATAAAGAGATTTTTGTTGATGATATTCTTGATGGTTTACTTCCAATGAGAAGTATAAGTCACTATATGGATCTGATTCCTAGAGCTAGTTTGCCAAAAAAAGCACCATATAGATTGACACCTACAGAGAATGAAGAACTTAATAGACAAGTGCATGAGCTATTGACGTAAGGTTTGATCAAAGAAAGCTTGAGTTCATGTGTTGTACTTGTTGCATTAGCACCTAAAAAGGATGGAGAATGGAGATTGTGTTCTGATTCTAGATCCATTAAAAAGATAATAGTGAAATATAGGTTTCCTATGCCGAAGATGGATGACATAATGGATTGTTTGAGTGAGCAAAGTATTTTACCAAGATTGATTTGGAGAGTGGCTATCATCAGATCAGAATTAGAGAAGGTGATGAATGGAAGACTGCTTTCAAGACAAAAGATGGTTTGTATGAATGGTTGGTTATGTCTTTTGGTTTGACTAATGCACCTAGTACTTTCATGAGGTTGATGAATGAAGTTCTAAAAAGATTCTTGGGTAAATTTGTGATTGTTTATTTGGATGATATTTTGATATTTAGTAAGACCAAGGAAGAACATCTTGAGCATATTAGACAAGTACTATAGAGATTGAAAGAGGAAAAGTTGCTAATTAATCTGAAAAAGTGTTCCTTTGTGCAAGAGTAGATTGTGTATTTGGGATTTGTGATTTTAGTTGATGGTTTGAAGATGGATCTTGAGAAGATAAAATAAATTTTGGAATGGCCTACACCTAAGAATGTGGGTGAGGTAAGATCATTTCATGGTTTGGCTAGTTTTTACAAAAAGTTTATAAAGAATTTCAGTTCTGTTTGTAATGTTATGATTGAGACAATGAGAGGAGATAAAAAGGAATTCAAGTGGACACATGGAGCTAATAAGAGTTTTGAGACTTTCAAACAAAAGGTTGTTGAGTTACCTATTTTGGCTTTGCCTGATTTCAATAAGGTATTTCAAGTTGAATGTGATGCAAGTGGTAGTACAATAGGAGCTGAATTGAGTCAAGAAGGAAAACCTATTGCTTTCTTTAGTGATGGTGCTAAAAGGAAGTATTTTCTATATGATCAAGAATTTTATGCTATTATTCAAGCATTGAAGAAGTGGATAATTATTTGATTCCTAAGGAGTTTGTGTCGTATACTGATCATAAAGCTTTATAATACTTGGGAAGTCAACATAAATTGAATCAGAGACATATGAAGTGGGTTGAGTACTTGAAAAATTTCACATTTGTGATTAAAGAATAAGAGTGAGGTTACTAACAAAGTTGCTGATGCATTTAGTGGAAGATATTCTTTGTTGACTAAAATGAAGGTTGAAGTTCATGGTTTTGATGAAATTAAAGAGTTGTATGATGTTGATCCTAATTTTTCTGAGGCATGGAGAGAGTGCAGAGCACCAAATCTAATAGATCACATAAGAAAGTATGATGAGTATTTCATTCAAGAAGGTATGTTGTTCAAAGGTATTCAGTTGTATATTCCTAGAAGTTTATGAGGTTGAATTTGATTGAGGAAAAGCATAGTGGTGGATTGGATGAACATTTTAGAATAGATAAGACATTGAGTTTGCTAAAAGAAAAATATTATTGGCCTCAAATGTATAAGGATGTTTAGAAATTTGTAAAGAGTTGTGGAGTTTGTCAAGTTGCAAAAGGAGTAAGTCAAAATACTGGTTTGTATACACCTATTACTATTCCTAAGAAACCTTGGAGTGACATCAGTATGGATTTTATTCTTGGATTGCCTAAGACAGTGAAGGGGTATGATTCTATATTTGTTGTAGTGGACTAATTTTCTAAGATGGCTCATTTCATACCATGTAAGAAGACAACAGATGTCGAGCATGTTTCTGAACTTTTCTTCAAAGAGATTGAGAGATTACATGGATTACCAAGAAGTATTATTTTTGACAGAGATAATAAGTTTGTTGGTTATTTTTGGAAGACTGTGTGGAAGAAGATGGGTACTGAATTGAAGTTTAGTTCTAATTTCCATCCACAAACAGATGGACATATAGAGGTTGTGAATAGAAGTTTAGGTAATTTGTTGAGATGTTTAGTTGGAGACAAACCGAGTAATTGGGAAATGGTATTGGCACAAGCTAAGTTTGCATACAATAATTCTATGAATAGGAGTACAGGGAAGACACCTTTTGAGATTGTTACTAGAATATATCCTAGACGTATATTAGATTTGAGAGATGTTGCTGGTGAAGAGAAGAGAAGTGTTGCAAGGGAAGAATTTGTTGATTTTATGGAATCTTTGCATAAGGAAGTGAAGTTGAGGTTGGAACAAAGTAATCAGAAGTATAAGGAGAATGCTGATAAGTCTAGAAGACATCATGATTTTGAAGTTGGTGATGAGGTAATGGTTCATTTAAAGAAAGGAAGATTTCTAGTTGGAACATACAGTAAGTTGAAGATGAATAAATTTGGACCTTATAAGATCTTGAAGAAGTTTGACAGTGGTAATATATATGAATTTGAGTTACCTGATAACATGGATATATCTCTTATATTCAATGTTGTTGATCTATATAAGTATCATGAGTTAGATGATGAAGTTGCTATACCTGATGATTATCTTAAGAAGCAGATTGAAGAGGTTAAATAGGTATTGGGTCAAAGAATTGGTAAGAGTACAAGAGGAAAAGTTTGCTATGAGTATTTGGTGAAGTGGAATAATAGACCTATTGAAGATGCTACTTGGATTTAGCTTGGGTTGTGACACTTTCATGATTCAGGAGAATCATTTCTCCAACCTTGGTTGTCTGATATAGGAGAATCCTAGGTTTTCTTGCAATCCTGCACCTTTTGTTCCTTTGTTACCCAATTCCTTTACTGCCGAGTGGATCCTTTGGTTGTTGAGTTCCTTTGCTGCCAAGTTCCTTTGGTTGTCAAGTCCCTTTGTCGCCAAATTCCTTTACTGCCAAGCTCCTTTGCTGTCGAGTTCCTTTGCTGCCAAGTTCCTTTGGTGCCGAGTGCCAGTTTTCTAGGAGTGTTCATTTGCCAAGTTGTCTGGTTCTAGTTTGGGCTGACTTTGCTTGCATTCAATTTTGGTATAGGTAGTTAATATCTATTATGGGCTGACTTATGGCTTTTCTAGGGTCTAGAATCTTCTGTAAGCCATTTTGGCAAGTATTTAAGGAAGTCTGAGGTCAAGTTTTAGGCAGTCAGTTGGCAATAAGGAGATAGAAGCTAGAGGTCATAAAGAAAATTTGAAGATTGTAATTTGTAATTAGCCATAACCTAGAAGGCCTTACAGCTGGGCATGTATGTTGATATTTTTGTGAATCAATAAGGTTATCCTATTCTCTCTCCTTGGTTGTTGTTCTTTGTGTTTTCTTCCATTGTGTTAACTCTTGCAGGTTGTTTTGGATAGCTGGGTGAGCCTTTGGCCCTAGTTCTTCTCACTTTTTCCTATGTCACATGTAAGAACAATGTGGAAGCATAGGCCGTGCACATGAATTGTTTGAATAGACACCTCAAAGAAATAGGACGCAGTTATCCTCCCTACAAATTGCACCATTGACTAAATTTCAAAAAAAGAAAACACAATGATTTTTTTTGAAATTTTCAGCATTTGATCTTCATGGTCTGTATAGTTTGTGATCAAAACAACAAAATTTGTGAGAAAATTTCGCTGTGTTATAGTGAATCTAAAAAAGAATCATGTTTGACTTTTTTTTTGTCTTTAGTGCATTTTGTCTAGAGATTAGCTAGTGTCAAAGATATATGGTGGCATAGATCATTGTGATTGCAAGACATCCACAAAATGTTTTTTTACAAAGTATTCATAGAATCTCAATCAATTTCAACTAGTGGGCATAAACCCATACACCTTAACATTCACATGTGTCTTCCCAACCCATATGAAAGTGACATCTTTAAAACATGGTATGGACATCCTAAAACTATTAAAGGAGATGCTTGGAGTTATGAAATATATCATGATATTGGGAGAACTTTACAAATATTTGAATGTGTGTATTTTTATTATTTTTGTATTGAAATCAATAAGATTTTTTTTTGTAAGCTATAGGATACAACTTTTTGAATTCCTTGTTTGTTTTGTCTATGTGTTGTGATTTATCTATATCCATCTATATCACATTCACTTATGATGCTCTATTGAAGTTTGGATTGAATTCCTTGACCATGACAAATAAAATTTAAATAAACTCTGTGGGTATCTGTTCAAGTGTGCACCTAAACCTAACTTTTTATTTTAAACAATTTCATTTATGATGAATGGAACAAGTTATTCTTCTTATTCAAATTTACTCTAACATGTTTCTCTACATCATTTGATTTTGTATTTAATTTATAAGAAATATAAAAGTATTTAAAATTTTCTTGTATATGATACTCTAATTTCTTCACAAATAGATTAGTGGTTATCTTTATCTATTTTTTAGGGTTATGTGGTTGGATAATCTTTGAATAGATTTCTTATGTACAACTTTGTCAAATAATATTTGAGCTTGAACTATTATGAAAGAAAATAACAACCTAAAAATATAAATCTAATGTGTTGTTCTATAAATGATCCACATAAGTCTCACAAAGAAATCTTATGAACAAATTACTATATATGCAACCCACAATCGAGGCACTTGCATAAAAAAATAGTAATTTGAAAATCTCTTTTCATACTATAATGTTAGATATAAGGTATGAATATGTGAACAACAATCACCAAAAAGAGTTTTGGGTAGAGGTTGCCTTAGATTTGAATAAGTGCATTAGAGAGAAGGATGTGGTGTCCTTTAGCAACATGAAATTTGAATAGGGTTGTTAACAAAGCACTAAAAGGTGAAACACTCATTACTAATTAACATTAAAAGTATTTTTTAGAAAGAGAGATCTATTAACTTGAACACCAGTCTACTAGATTGGAGAGTAACATCATTTTTTGCAAGTTTGACTTGTGAAAAAAGGTGAGCCAAAAGAAATACCAAACTTGAATAAGTTTTCAAAAGACATGTAAGTAAATTTCTTGGAAAAGATAATTTTAACTAATGGGTAACTTGGTGTATCTTTTTGGCAAGATGTTGACTATAACATTAACATGGCTAGAAGCATATTTATACAAGCTAGCTTTGATTAGTTCATGGATTTGATAAAGATTGTAATTCAAAATGTTGATGAAATTTTTTGTTTAGTGCATGGATATCAAGTGGGTGTAAGTTTTGGAGAAAATAGAGAGGTCATGAACATAACCAAAAGAAGAGTTTTGGAGAAAATATAGAGGTCATGTACATAACCAAAAGAAGAGGGAATGATCATTGATGTTGAGGATCAAGGAATATAAGTGATGAAATAATATTGGAAGAAGTAACATTAAAGAGAATTATGGTATCCAAATTATTCAAACCTAAGGAATATTGGTATTGATATTTGTGAGGCCCCTAATGCTATACTTGGTTTAAGTTTTATCTCCTTTGTCACCCTTTCTTTATCTTGGCCCAACACTTATATCAAATCAAATAATATTTTTTGTGGCCCCTTATTGTTGAAATCATCAAAAACCTTGAAAGCATTCTAGTTATCTTCAATCTATTTTGGAATTAATTTCAATCATACAAATTTTAATTTTGAACCACTTTAGTATTTGTTTTTGTTCAGATGGATACCTCAACATAGAGAGGTGTTTGTTCATGTATGGAAAAAGGTTGAAAATTCAAAAAGTTATATTATTCCTGTGAAGTTATTCCCAAGAAATCACAACATTTCCAACATGTAAATATTCCCATACTCCAATATTTCACCTAATTCTCTTATCCTTGGATATATGTAGTCTTTACAAGTAATGAAACATGGTCTGTTTGGGCCATACTCACAAATTCATGATTATTTTATCATGCTAGGTACTTTAATACTATTCACCACTAACATTGAGAGTGATCGTTAATTAGTGAGAAAATATTATTTATTTCTTTCACATAACTTGAATTATATTTCAATATGATTGTAAGAGTGATCCAAGGATAAAAAATAGCTAGAAGGTGTTGCCAACTATTGCAGAGACCAATAATACAGTGAATTATAAGTCTAATCACTAGTATATTTTGACCCATTTTTCGATGAAAATTAGTCAAATTTTTGAACCATGTTGGTTGAATTTTTGACCAATCTCTACATCGCTATTTTTATCGCAAAAATTTTGACCAACGCTTGTATGTGTCAAAATTTTAACCATGCATTTGGTAAAAAATGACCTCTATTTTTGTGAGGATTATTGGTCAAAATTTTGACCAATCTTGGTCGAAATGGCCACCAAAAATTGGTCAAAAGTTTGACCAATGTTGGCCCTTCATCAACCAACATGCCAAACCTATGACCAATGAATTGGTTGAAATTTCCACCAAAGTTTGGTTGAAAGTTCCACCAAAGTTTGGTTGAAAGTTAAACCAATCTCGGGCCTTGATCGACCAGCATAACAAATCCATGACCAATGAATTGGTCAAAATTTACACCAAAATTTGGTCAAAAATTTGACCAATGCTAGTCCTTGATTGACCAACATGCCAAACCCACAACCAATGTATTGGTCAAAATTTTGACCAAGATGATTTGTTTAAAAAAGAATTAGTGGAAGATAAATATCCAAAGTAATCACTATTGGTAGCCTAGTCAATGATTCGTTTGGATATTTATCTTCAGGTCTTTGGTGGGTCTATCAACACCTTGAGATGAGATTTTACAAACATATATTGATGGCACTACAAGATGCAACAGATGGATGTGGTTTTGATATTGTCTGCATATACAAGTCCAAGTGTGATTTTACCTTGATCATTGCCCTCCCATACCCTTGAAAGTCAAGCCACTTCAACCAGGGAATATAATCCCCAATATTAACACACCCATGATACACAAAAGACTCCTCAATTGCCTTGGAAATAATCTCCTCCAAGACCCTTGACTCCTCTCCAAAATACTTCTCATTATTAATGATCATAGACATGAGTGTTTTGAAGTTCAAGAAGGAGAAGAACCTCTTCATGTTACCACTATTCTATAGTTGAGCCTGCTCAAACAAAGAAGTGACTCCTTTGCAAAGTTGTTGGGATCTCTTGGAAGCAAAAGACTAGATTCTCTTGGGAGAGAGAAGCTCAAGAACACAAATCCTTTGATAAATTCTCTAGAAGAGGCCATATGTATCCCATTCCCTAAGTCACCTTGGGATGAGGGGACTTCTGGGGTTGTCCTCCCAATTGAGAAAATTTGGAAATGCTCAAAAACATGTCCATAAAATTGGGGATGACATGAAATTTATAGGGGTGATTACATGAGGGGAGTAGGTGGAGGGACTTTAGGATTACTATGGGACTCGGGAAGGGAGAATTTTGTATAGAAATGGATTAAGGGGAGGGTTCTTTAGAGGCTCATGCACTATGGAGTTGGGGGTGGAGTTCTTAATCAAAGATGTGTGAGGCTAGGAGTTTGCAATGAGTGTAGTCTCTAATAAGACAAGCTTCTAAAAATATAAACAAGCATTAGAATTGTTGAGACATATTATCCATTGAATGGACCCAAAACTAGGGCTTAATAGCTTGATGGAGTCAAGAAGCAGTTGGATTAAATCCATTTCAATATAGACTATGGGGTGAACTTTCAAGCTAGCCCATTTGTTAGAATTAGTGTTGCACCACATGACTCCCTAGATGTGAAACAACATTATAAAGAAAGGGGTGAGATTCTTGTTTAAGTAGTGGTAAATACACCCACATGAGATATTTAATTTACAAACTCCTTCTAGATGGAAATTGTCATGAGTCTTTGAAGATAATAAATCTAGCCACAAATCATACCTATATCATCGAATATATGTAAATATTAAAAAAATCAAAAAAATCATAAGATCTCTATTAGGCTACAAGTAGTTATGTGCACAAAACTGGTACGTAAAAAGGGAAGTAAAATTCTATATGGATCTGAACAAAAGGTCAACCAATTTAAGGTAGAGAGTCACAATCATAAAGATTGTACTCATAAGCCTAGCTAGTATCATTTAAGACATAATAAAGAAACTAAATATGATCTATAAATGATATAACTACTAGCTCTACCACATTGGCACATTCCTCTACTCATGGCCTAAGGCTCTACTTCTACTAGTCCAACCGTCCTTCTACTCTACTCCTAGTACTACTACTCTGCTCATATTCATATAGATAGAGACATTTTCATCAATTTAGATGATAATCAATAAAGCAATCAATATAAAATTAAATATAGAAAAAAATAACCACCATAGGACTACCAACTTTGTATCTATGAAGTCTTTTTAACATCCATGGATGTTTAGTGAAAATTCTATTGAATAATTTTCTACTTTCATGAGACATGACATATGAAAATTGTATTTAATCATTTCCTACTTTCATGAAGCAAGACATTTTAGTATTTTATGATAAGATTTGTGGTTTTTTGTGATGAATGTTCTTGTTTCATCTAAGTGTCTACAAGATGTCTGTATTGACAAGGACTCTTTTATAAAGGAACCTCTAGAGCAATTTCTTGGAAGCTCTCTCTTTATGGCTTTTCCCCTAAATTGGTTCCTCCTATCAGCAATAAAGTTCAATCGACCCTTAAAAAATATCATTACAATATAAACATGAACTTCTAATTACAAAGACTTAGTAACTACCAATCAATTGACTGATCACACCCATATTCTAAACTTTAAAAAAAAACTAAGATCTCAAATTAGATAATAACTTTTGTAACACTTTTCATTTTACAACTTCCTGCTTTTTGTTGACAAGGAGATCATTGAAATAATTGCAAAGTAATTTGGATCAACATAGGAAGAATAATCATTTGGTCTCCCATATATTTAAAAAAAAATTGGAACCACCTGGCCAGAACTAAGGTAGTAAAACTCAAATTGATTAGTCAATTCTATATAAATTAAGATCGATAACTCTAAAAAGGGAAATTGTTGAAAGTAAACAATAGGCACATTGTTTATGTGCAAGGACTTCTCTCCCTGTATCTTAATTGTAATCTTATTCTATCTTTAATTTAATGGAATCTACCTGCTCTAAAACTCTTCCTTCTTAAAAATGGTTTATATTTATATTTTCAATATTCAAAGTTGGTATAATGCCACTGTACCTCTCTATACAGTGATTGATAAGATCCATCATTTATAGTAATGTTTAAATAGGCACTCTCTACCAAACTCAAAACTGAATTAAATTGACCATAGCATGATAACTATTCGATTGATCTTCTACTACAATAATAGAACCTTGATTACATTTTGTACTATTCACACAAAAAAGGCAATGATTAATCTTAATTGCTTGGCTAAAAGAAGAATTGGTAATAATTATGACCTGTAATCCAAAAATCCATTGATTTAAAGATCATAGAGAATAAAATTTGTAAATAGAAGATTAGGATAGCTTAAAAAGATGTGGTTAAGGACAAAGTGGTGAAACAAGACATGTTGTTTAAAGGGAGAAACTAGAAAATTTAAAAAGAAAAAGAAAAAAGCACATAAAACATGAAAACTAAAGCCACAAAAAAATGTACAATAAATGAGTTATAGAAGCAAGAAGGAATACAAATCCACACATCAAATAAGTTATAGAAGAAAGAGGGCTCTTTAAAAATAAATGACAGGGCATTTCTAATACAAAATCAAATGTAATTGGTGCATTTAGAACTTGCTTAACACTAACAATAACATTAGAAAATAATTAACTAATTCAATCAGATAAGAAATTACTTGAATCACCCTCCCATTTGTTTGGACCTTGCTCATCCTCTTTCTCCCAGTATAGATCTTCAAATAATCATGTGCAACTTAAGCATACAACAATAATGTGTAAGCACTATAACAGACACAAAATATTTGACCTTAACAATATAACATACCACAAAAATGAGTTAGCCCAGGGAGACCATGTATTGTCCATACAAACTTGCATGGAATTGAAATTGTCTTTTTCATATTGGTCTAGAGATGTCATACATAGTGACCCCATTCCATAACTTCAAAAACTCGTCGATAAAGTGCTCAATATACACATTTATATCTTTAACTTGGTACTTACCTAGTAATTGAATGAACAAAAACATTACATACTTATTATGACCATTTTGATGCACTATTTGTAAATTAATTTAGATAGCTATTAAATGAAAAAAAATTTGGTACAATCATTGACAACATTATGTGCTCCCTCTTTACGGACATCCAAGGAGGAATATTATTGTTAACAACAAAAATAGGCCACACTGAGTAAATAAATCTCATATCTCTAAATGGATTGACACCATCTGCTGCCAATGAAAACTTGAGATTACGAGGTTCTTCTTTAAAGTTTGGCCATATTTTTTCTATCTCTTTAAATGCAAAACCATCTTTAGGCATTCATATAATATCATCTTAACTTCTATTGTGTGCATGGTAATCAATAAATTGTGCCAAGTTAGTGCACCTGAATTATCGCTCAAGACATGGAATAATAGGAATGTACCGAAGAACCTTGTGAGACACATTTTTTGTTATTTGATCTGATCGATATCTACTAATATGACAATCAGGTCATTCTGTTGTAAATTCATGTTTATGATATAGAATGTGATCATTGGGACATGCATGTATTGTCTGATACATCATTCCAATTTGATTCATAATGGTAGATAACTCTCGATATGAACGAGGCTGAATGTTTGATGATGGTAACAAAAACTCACCTATCGACCTACAAAAACAAATATGAATTGTTAATATAATGAATAGTAATGGTATGCTAACATTGAAGATGACAAAAATGGCATACCTTAGCATATGTGACATTTCTACATTGGATAAACCATTCATAACCTTCAAGTTCACCAAAAACACTATAGTAGAGAGAAGAGTTGTTTGGGAGCCTTCGTATAGGGGCTCGTGTGCCTTCTCAAGTATAGGTATATCAAGACCATCTTCATCATCATTATTAGATGCACTAGTACCATCAACATGAGCAACTTCATCAGTTGTGCCAGTACCATCTTCTTCAATCATGTCCTCTAGAATATTATCATCTTCTTCCTTGGGAGTGTTACCCTCAACTTAGATATTCACACTTCCATGTTCCTGTAGTTGGAAATCCACATTCACCAATCGATGAAAATTGTGGTCCCTATTGGCTAAATTTGCCTTCCTTCCAAATTGCCCCATTTGAATTTAAATGATAAACAACCACTTCCATGCTTTTATATTTTCAAATGCCAATGGAAATATGAAATAAATAGAATTAGAACCTTATGTATTTCCATATTTTCCTAAGTTTTCTTTTGGTACTCCTATAATTTTTTGTGCCATCACATCTTGCACAGATCTATGGCGGGTGCTTTCTTGCTTCTTCAAAGTGAATGACCTTTATATAGAGCAAGCAAGTACCTCACTT
The DNA here is from genome assembly GCA_028749045.1 of Cupressus sempervirens. NCBI lineage: Eukaryota > Viridiplantae > Streptophyta > Pinopsida > Cupressales > Cupressaceae > Cupressus > Cupressus sempervirens. The sequence continues at coordinate 175,557,045 of CM053789.1, read as the reverse complement.
CGATGTAGCGTATGGGTCTTGTTTCCATGAGCCAAAGATGAAGTAAGGTATTATGATAACATTTTAGTATGAGTTGGAAAACAACCAAAGTTCTAGTGGCAGTTACTTTCCTGCATTCTGTCTTTCATCAGTCCTTCTGACAATGCAAGAAAGTGACATTGTGACAAGTGGACTGGTGGGTCTATCCTCCCATGTGGGCTTCTAGGGTTTAAAAGTGGTGCTAGTTGGATGTCAGGTCATGTTGAGGTGGATGCTGAGTGGTTTGTGGGCTTGAAAACTAAAAGAATAGGTGTAGTAATAATGTAGATCTTCATCAATCGTTGATCTTTGGTAGATCGATGACTAGTTCTTTGCCACATCATGGAATTTCAAGAAATTTAGACATTGCAGGGATGTGCCTAATCGCCACGTTTCCTCATGGACCCAGTTTGGAAGAAAGGCAGTCACAGTTAAGGCTAATAGTTATGTGACATTGTTGTTAAGTTGGAAAGTTAGCGTGGACAGTTATGTGACATCGCGGTGAAAAGATAAAAGAATATTGGTCTATGTGGTGTTTTCTAGTTGAAGAACTCAATTGACCTACTGACCTTATTGACTCATGAGCTAAAAACAAAGGGAGGAAATATTTTCTTGCATGATCTAATCTTCATGATTAATTCCAACCACTCTCCAATGAATGCCATGCCTTGTGAATGAAGGAAAACACTCCACATCTCTAGTTTCATCCATCTACTTCATCAAAGTGATTTAATGGCATCGTTTCTATCTTCTCAGGGCTTTATTTTGGCAAGATGTTGGATTTCATTTCATCTAAATATATGTCACGATCAAATTTTCTCTAGATATGTGTGATTTTTCTCTATAAGACTTAATGGTAGTGGTTGTGGAGTAAATTTAGTTAGAAAATATCGCAGTTATGCCTTAGCTATAAAGGCCGTTTTTGTAAATTTTGTCAAGGTCAACTCTCCTTTGTTTTCTTTGATATTGCTCTACAAATTCATTGTAAATTCCCTTCATCTTTGAACTTATATGACATTCTACCTTATCTCATCCATCCATTGATGTATTGTATAAGATCAATTTTCCTTTCATTAGTGTATTGTGGATATCCGCAATCTTGCATAACTGTATCTCTTTTTGGCCTATGAATGATACATAAGTGAATTCTATTCTTCCTTATGTCATTTATTTGGGTTTTCTGATCTGCATGTGATTGTTAGATTAAAAGAAGTCTGGATGTGTATATCTTTTGGTGTCATAATGGTTCAAGTGTGCATGTATGGGTGGAGATTGGTTTGCACACTCTATTTTGGTGCATCACCCCTTAGCTTAGATTAGGTAGATTTTCTTTCATGCATTCCTTCTCCTTTTTCCTCTCCAAGATTAGTTAGGTGCACCCTGATAGTAAAGGAAGTCAACCTTCTCCAGAGACTTAACCTCACAGTTCAAGTCCTACAGCTTGGAGATTGTTTCCATGTTTCACAAGGTTGTCCTTACGTAAAAACTTTGGACAAGGGTGCAAACTTTTGTAACAATAGCCCCCTTCAACGTAACCATGTTGGCTACAATGACTCTGGACTATTGTGATTAGAATTCTTTAATTCTTTAAGCCCTTACACTTTTTGTAAGGACAATTACATTTATCAACTTTTATTTGGAACTAGGACCGCAATCTAGCAATTGTCTCATTATTTTGTTTTGGGTTCATATTGTCAAGTTGTTGAAAATAGATTGACATAAGTATGAGAATGTGTTTCAATCATTGTTTTGTCACTGATGTCAAATCTGCTACTTGTTAGTAAGACAACTTCCTAGTTAATTTGAGTACTATCATTTGTTTGATTGATGAGGAGGTTTTGATCAAATGAGATAACAAAAGCACCTAGAGGAAAGGTTCAGTTATGGTAAGAAAAAGGAGTAAAAAGATCAGATAAGAAATTGATGTTATAGTGTATTGATTATCTACTTAAGGCTGCAAATTTTGGATACACTGACTAAGTCTAGAAGAACAAGTAATAAGAATTGAATCTTCCAAGCTTGACTAAGTGGATAGTAGGTGCTGAGAAAAGTTATTGCAAGTTGAGTAGAAAATTAGTTGGAGCCAAGAAAAGTCAAAGTTCAGTGTATGTCAAGTGATAGGGTGTAAGTCGAGTAAAGTTTAGTTGATGTCAAGCACCTCTAAACTTTAGTATTTGCTGAGTGATCTAGTTGAAGAGGAGTGGAAGAACAATTTGGAAGCTGAGTGATAGCATATTGATGCTGACTTCTAGTATTCATGTTAAATTGTAGATTTGATGAATTTGAGCCGACTATTTTGTTTTCTTGAACTTTGTGAAGCATGTGGAAGATAACTATGATGAGTTGGTGGCATATAATTCATGTTAAACTATTTTGATGTGCTTTCAAAGAGAACTAAAGAAGAAGTTTCTAGAAGGGACTCAAATGAAAAGATGGGTAGATTCATTGAATCTTACTTAATCCTACCTAACCCTAAAATGGATGATAGAGGTTGAACAAAAAAAGATCTTAATTTTCTATTTATAGAGATGGTTGGTTAGAAGAAAGGTTGGTCATATTCGAGAACCTAAGTGAGACAAGAGGTCTAAGGTATTGTTGCATTCAGTGACTGAATAGAAGAGACTGCTATTGGTATTAGAGCCATCTACTTAAGAGGACTAGTTTGAAGGTACTAGAAGCAAAAGATCAAAATTTCTAAAAGAGAGGTACCCAAGCTTAACAAGAACAACTTCCCTACAAGGAAAAGTCTGATGAAGCTACACCTAGGAGGTCTTGGAGACCATGCAGAATCTACCATCGCCATTGAGCATGTTGATTTTATTGGAGCCCTAACTATTGAAGATCTAAAAAAAGAAGAAAGAACACAATCAAACAATGGTGGAGATTGCCTCTGCCCTAAGTTATGTCAAGTTTGATGACATAAAGGGTTGTGATAGTGCAAAGAAGATGTGGGATGTTCTTCACACCATCTATAGAGGAGAAGCAAATATTTTGAGAGCCCAATCTGAAAGTCTTAGAGGTAAGCTTGATGATATGAGGATGTAAGAAGGTGAGAATTTTGCTCAATATTTCTCTAGAATAAAAGATGTTGTTAATTATATAAGAGGATCTACATGTAAGATAGATGATGATATTGTATTAAGAAATTTTTTGAGAACATTGTTTCCCATCTATGCTATTAGAGTTTATGCAATACAAGAGTTGATATGTCTACTAGGTTCTAATCTAACTCTTGAAGGTCTAGTAGGTAGGCTCATTGCTTTTGAGCTATCTAATTTTGACAACTTCAAGTTTGACTATGTGGAATCTACTTTCAAAGCTAAGTTGTCATTGAACGAACCTAATGAGAAAAAGAAGAAAAAGGTAAAATATGTTTCCAGTGATAGTGATACAAATGAGGAGGATGTAGAATAGATTGAAGCACTACTAGCAAGGAGATTTCACAGAGGCAAAGGAAAATTCAAAAGTAAGTTACCTATCATATATTTTAATTGCAATGAGGTTGTCATATTGCTGTTAAATGTCTAGAAAAGAAGAACAATAGAAGTGGAGACAAATACAAAAGTAGAAGAGATGAGGACAACAAAGATTACAAAGACAAAGGTAGGAAGTCTTGCTACATTGTAAAAGAGGAAACCAAAGATGGATCTCACGATCATTATGATGAAGTGGTGCATGTTGTAATGAAGGATGATTCTAATGAGGATGAGGCAACTGCACTAGTGTCTAGTGTGAACAAGAATGACAGATAAATCATTGATAGTGGGGTTTAACATCACATGACTGGAGAAAAAAGTAAGTTCATTACCTTGAATTATTATGATGGAAATAGTGTAAGGTTTGGTAATGATGCACCCTGTCTGATAAAAGGAAAAGGTTCTATCAAACTCACAGAAAATATTTTATGTGACAATGCTTATTATGTTGAAGGACTTACTATAATTTGTTGAGTGTGTCACAACTAAATAGTTTAGGTTGCAAGGTTGAGTTTGAGAATAATATAGCTAAGATATATGACACTAATGGAAAACTAATTGAAAAAGGTGATCAAACTAGAGGTAATCTATTCTACCTTGATATGAATGATGCTACTTGTCTAGTTGTAGAATTTGATGATCTATGGTTATGGCAATATGTTATGTCATGTTAATTTTGATAACTTGGTTAGCATCAGTAACATGAGAAGAGACAGAGGTTTGCTTACGTTGAAGAAACTTGACAATATAATTTGCAAACAATGTCAGTTAGACAAAATGACAAAGTCTAGTTTTAAGAGTAATACTCACACCTCTAAAGGAATTTTGGAGATTGTTCATATTGACTTGTGTGGACCAATTGATGTGCAAAACTACAAAGGTGATAAGTAAATTATGCTATTTGTTGATGATTATTCTAGGATGATGACAGTTATGTTTCTAAAATAGAAATCTGATGCTTTCCAAATGTTTAAGTGGTACTTAGCAAGAGTTGAGAAGGAAATAGGTAAAAGCTTGAAAAGTTTGAGATCTAACAGAAGAGGAGAATTTACATCAAATAAGTTTGAGATGTTTTGTAATGATAGAGGAATCACAAGATGTGCATCTACACCTAAGATCCATCCACAAAATGGAATTGTTGAAAGGAGGAATAGATCTATAATGGACTATGCTAGGACACTCATGACAAAGAAAAATATTGCTTTGAAATACTAGAGAGAAGTTGTGAGTACAACTATATATACCTTGAACCATGTGCAAGTCAAGAAAGGTACTCATTCAACACCTTTTGAACTATGGTATGGATACTCACCAAATGTAAAATATTTTAAGGTATTTGGAAGCAAGTGTTATTCTCAAAGATTTTAGGAATGGTAAATTAGATGCAAAAAGTGAAGAACGTATATTCCTTGGCTATTCCACAAGAAGTAAAGCTTGTAAGTATTTAAATACTAACACTAACAAAGTTGTGGAAAGTAAAAATGTAAAATTTGATGAATATACAGAGGTACATGAGGCTAAACCTATGAAGGAACTAAAGGAATAAAAATCTTTTGTATACTTTAATGAAGGTATGCCTACTGATGAAGATGTTGTAAATCAAGTTGCAAATCAACAAAAAAGTTTTAGTGATTGCCGAGTCACATCCAATGAATGTTGAGTTGCATTTAGGAACTGAGCTACAGTCAAGTGCCAAGTTGTAGATTGAACTTGAGGCACATTATGATTCTGAGATTAGTGTACATGAAAGAGATATAGAATTACCCAATAGAGAAGTACATAGTGATTTTGAAGTTGATAGACCTAATGAGGAAAATAAAGCAAAAAGAAGATTGTAAAAGTATGTCAAAAGGCATCACCCTACTATACAAACTATTGGAGATAAAGATGCAAGACCAATTAAAAAAACAATTTGAGAAGTGATACATGTTTTCTTAGCATGCATGAATCTAAAACAGTGAAAGATGCCTTAGAAGATGAGGACAGGAGTAAACCCATAAAAGAAGAGATTGAATAGATTGAGAAGAAAAAGGCATGGACTCTAGTTCCTAGATGAGAAGATAAAAATGTGATTGGCACCAAGTGGGTGTACATAAACAAGTTAGATAAAAATGGTGAAGTTGCAAGGAATAATAAAAGATTAGTTTACAAGGGATAGACTATGGAGAAACATCCTCCCCTATTGCAAGATGGGAAGGAGTAAAAACTTTGCTTGCTTACTCTACATAAAAAGGTTTCAAAGTTTATCAAATGGATGTTAAATGTGCATTTCTAAATAGCATATTAGAAGAAGAGGTCTATATAGAACAACCAGAAGGATTTGTTGATGCTAACAAAAAAAAAATGGTAAGTAGACTACACAAAGTTTTATATGGTTTAAAGCAAGCACCAAGATCATGGTATGAAAGGCTTCGCAATTATCTTGTGAAGATTGGATTTGAAAGGACTAATGATAACATCAATATGTACTTGAAGATAGAAAAATGAAAAGGTATTCTACTATCTAAATTTTTTTTTGGTGATATCATAGTTGGAGGTTAGGATACTTTATGTAAAGCCTTTGCAAATGAAATGAAGAAAGAATTCGAGATGTCTATGTTTGGGGAGATCAAGTTCTTTGTGGGTTTGCAAATACATCATATGAAATATGGTATATACATCACTTAGTCTAAGTATGTAAAGGATATAGTGAAAACTTTTGGATTGGAAGATTCCAAGCCAACAAGAAAAATTATGGTGATAGGACACAAGTTTTCAAAGAATGATGATTCAATTGAGGTGAATCAAACATTGTACATGTCTATAATTGGAAAATTGCAATATGTCGTGCATAGCAAACCTGATATTGCATTATCTTTTGGGATAGTTGCAAGATTCTCTACTAATCCTAGGTAGAATCACTTTATGACTATTAAGAGAATAATTGGATATCTGAAAGGAACATAAGACTATGGTCTATACTACAAGAAAAATGAGAAGTTTGAGTTGAGAGCTTACATTGATGTTGATTGGGATGGAAACATTGATGATAGAAAAAGCACTAGTGGAGAAGCATTTTTCTTAGGAAAAAGGTTGGTTACATGGAATAGCAAGAAACAAAATTGCATATCTCAATCTATTGTTGAAGCTGACTATGTTGATGTTACGGTAAATTGTATAAACATTGTGTGGATCAAATAACTACTAAAAGGTATGAATGAGGAAATCACTAAACCTGTGATACTTTATTGTGATAATACAAGTGCTATAAATATATCAAAGAACCCTGTGATGCATACAAAGAATAAGAACATTGCAATCAAGTATCATTACTTGAGAGAGTTAGTTCAAGAAAAAGAGGTGAAGATGGAATATGTGAATGCAAAAGAGCAGATAGTTGATATCTTCACAAAAGCATTACATAAGATGCTCATGAGTATAGAAGCAGAAGTAGTAGTTAAGAGGTAAACTAGGGGTGATACCCCTATCCAAGGCTATTTAAGAAGCATGAGTAGTGCCTTGCATCAATTGAGATGATTGACATATGTTAAACATTGATGCAATGAATCTTAATTTAGGAGCTGCCTAAAGTAATCAAAGAGTTGGAGCTGTAGATCAGTCACAAGCTAGGTGATAGAGGGAGAAACCAAAAATGTTCATATCTATATATTAAGATGACAAGTCTTTGGCATTGTTGTCAAAGAGGGAGAAATAGAGAATGGGAGAAATATAAAATACCAAACATGATGAGAATAAGGGAGAAACATGGGATATCTATTCAGAGGGAGATAGTGTACCTGATGATTACTACAAAGGGAGAAATGACTAAAATACATACATCTACCTAGTAAGAGGGAGAAAGTACTAAGGGAGATATAAGAACATAATAGTACAGAGATACTTGAATATTAGAAAGAGAGAGTAATCAAGAGGGAGTCATAAGGATGATCTAATTGTATGTTGATCATAACAGAATTTTGTAGCCTATACAAAACATTGAATTTGCTAATAAAGGGAGAGATTTCAATACAAGGTTATTTTCTTTTTGGTATTCTTGTTGGTATGGTTTGCCATCAATGCCAAAGAGGGAAATTGTTGAAAATAGATTGACATAAGTATGAGAATGTGTTTCAATCATTGTTTTCTCATTGATGTCAAACTTGCTACTTGTTGGTAAGACAACTGCCTAGTTGATTTGAGTACTATCATTTGTTTGATTGATGAGGAGGTTTTGATCAAATGAGATAACAAAAAAATATAGAGCAAAGGTTGAGTTATGATAAGAAAAAGGAGTACAAAGATTAGTTAAGACAATGATGTTATAGTGTATTGATTATCTACTTAAGGTTGCAAAGGTTGGATACAGTAACTAAGTCTAGAAAAACAAGTAAGAAGAATTGAGTATGCTAAGCTTGATCGAGTGGACAGTAGGTGCCAAGAAAAGTTAATGCAAGTCGAGAAGAAAATCAATTGGAGCCAAGAAAAGTGAAAGCTAAGTGTATGTCAAGTGATATGGTATAAGCCGAGTAAAGTTTAGTTGATGCTGAGCACTAGTAAACTTTAGTGTTTTTTGAGTGATCTACTTGAAGATGAGTGGAAGAATAGTTTGGAAGCCGAGTGACGGCATATTGATGCCAAGTGCTAGTATTTATCTTAAATCATAGATTTGATGAATCTAAGCTAGCTATTCTATTTTCTTTAATTTTGTGAAGCATGTGGAAGATAAATATAATGATTTGGTATCATAGAATTCATGGTAAACCATTTTGAGGAAAATTCAAAGAGGATTGAAGAAAAAGTTTCTAGAAGGGACTCAAATGAAAATATAGGTAGATTCATTGAATCCTACCTAATCCAACCTAACCCTAAAATGGACAATAGAGGTTGAATGAAAAAAAATCTTAATTTTTTATTTATAGAGATGGTTGGTCAGAAGCAAGGTTGGTCATGTTCGAGAACCTAAGTTAGACAAGAAGTCTAAGGTATTGCTTCATTCAGTGACCAAACATAAGAGACTTCTATTGGTAACAAAGCAAGAAGGCTGAAGGTTTGCAACTTTTATACTACAGGTTTTAGGTCCTTGTAAAACCTGGTTGTGCTTAATTTTTTATCTTTAGTTTTTTCTTAAAGGGTTTTGGGTCCCTTCAAAACCTATTTTAACCATAATCTAAAACAAGGCAAGAAAGCTTAAGAGTATGAATTCTTGAAGGGTGAACAAGCTATTAAAGCTTAAGTGTGTGAAATCCAAGTAGGATGAAAGACTGAAACATATATATGTAATCTGCAAGGGAGTTGTAATTTGTTATCAGATCAAGCCTTATTCTTACTTTCTAATCATTGCACTAGTCTAGGGTAAATCCTTTGGATTAAGGTTGACCTAATAGTCATTTGTAAATCCTTTAACTAGGTGACATTCCAAGTGAATGATCTAAAGTCCTCTAACAATGCTCATTCCTAACAGGGTGATTGAAATCCTCTACCTAGGTCACATTTGTCAATGTGTATTGTAACCTTTAACAAGATTGGCCTTTCACAGGGCATCACTTTAGAAGAGTGAGCATGAGTAGGATGTTACTAGTGGTTTTTTCCAAATTGGATTGAACCACATAAAATCATTGTGCCAAATGTGTTATTGAATTTTTTATGTTTCATGTTTACATTTCTGCAAAATTGTTTTGACCTAGGACAATAATCCCTAAGTTTAAGTGATTATATGATCTAATGGATGCATGCATAAATATATTTTATGGATATGGGTTCACTAAGGTATGAAAAAATTTGTACATCTAGACCTTAGATAACTGATTCACCCCCCCAGTTATTCTAAAGAATTCCAACACAGGCATGGTCTTTTTTCATAGGAAAAAATATCTGCAAAATTATTGGACATGTTGTTCTTAATATTTATATCTACACATATGGTTTTGAAAGAAAAATTTGATGTAATGAATGTGTATATCTACAAAAATATTGGACATGTTTTACTTGATGTTTATATCTACACATATAGTTTTAAAAGAAAAATTTGGTCTAATTAATGTGTATATCTACATAAATGTTGGACATGTTGTACTTCATGTTTATAGTTGCACATATGGTTTTGAAAAAAAAATTTGGTCACCTTGCTCGAATTCACCCATATTATAATCAATGAAAAGTTGTTCTCTTACATAAAAATTTATTATTTGTGGTTAAAGATTTATTGTTAAGGAAATTGGCAAGGAAGCAAGGACAAAAGTTAGAAGAAGCCAAAGATTTCATTACAAGTATCACCTCTGAAAATCCAATCACAGAAACAAAAAGAAAGAATTTGTAGAAATGCAAGATAGAAAAGCAAAAGAGTTGGATCCAATAAACTCAAAATTGTTAAATCTTCCAAAAAATTGGAATTCTTATATGTTCGACGTACAAAAATCCAAAGTGGGGCAGTAGTGCAGGGGCCCAAGGTCCTAAACAAGATGGTCAAGCATCAAATTTCAGATAGATTAGGTGATTAATAAGTTTCCAAGTTGACACACGGCAATAAGTCAATCTCAAGCATCCTAGAATGCATTTTAAGCAAATTTCTTGAATGTTGTAATAAGGCCTATGGTCAAGTTGTAGGACAGTCAACATTGGTCAACACTATGAGTTGACCAAAAATCTTCAATTTTATTTTTTAGAGTTTTTGCATGATTTATCAAGTTTTGATAGGCATTTGAAGTCATTTTTTTGGAAATACTAAAGAGTTACAAAAATTGTCAAAAAGTTGTCATGCAACTTTTCTTGCAATTTTGGAAGGTCAACAATCATAGTTGTGTTTTGATCGAACAAGTAGAGGTGAATATGTAGGGTCAAGAGGCTTGGCCTATAAATTGAATTTTCTTCAACCTAGGAAGGTTTTTGGTGTTGTGATGTACGGAATTTGATTCAATAAAGCAATTTTTGGTGGGAAAATAAGTGCAGATAGCAAGTACTATTTTGACAAGCAATCTAACGAATGAAGTTGCAGAAGAGGTTCATGATGAAAAGAAGATGGTGATGGGTCAATGCAAGACCATAGATAGTATAGAATTGGAGTCTCTTAGTGCATAGACAATGAGTTATCCATGGACAATAAACACAATTGAAGTGCAAAAAATAAAGTGAAAACAATAAGGTTAAAGTTGTTGAATTGGATGAAGTCGTCATTTTTGGCAATTGGTATGTTGAACTGTAAAAGTATGGTATTTATGTCACCAAGGCAAGGTAAACCTTGTGTAAATATGAAAAAGATTGGTTCATGTGGAGCAACTTATTTACCACTATTTTACTCTTGTTCATATACACACCAAATATCTACTCACTACTACCTACTACCCAACCAAAAATGATACAGGGACTTGAAGACTAGTTTTCAAAGGCATGTGAAATAGGGGGAAGTTGACTTCTATAATATGTTGCTCTATCTTAAACTTATAAGGAATATTAAATAAAATATTTCATTTCTAGAACAAGGAAAAGAATCGAGAACCTAGAATATAGTGACTATAGGTTGATGAAGAAGTGATCAACAAATAAGTATAGAGTTAGTACACCCCTACCTTGTCCAACTTCCTCTAAACTTTATACATACAATGGGAAGCCATACCTGCAAGTAACAAGACCATAGATTGAATAATCATGGCACTATTAAACATAGCTACAAAAAGAAAGTTAAGCATATCATTGAGGAAATCAAAATAATTATGAAGTGATCATTCTTGGTAAGTTTGACAATAGAACTAATGGTATAAGATTTTTTATGTAGAATATACAAAAGAAAATACAACGATAGACTATAGTGGATTCAAAATTATTATAAACAAGATTCATTAGGAATTTAAGTAAGAAAAATAACTTAGGTTTTATTTATTCTAATTCTTTAATGAGAATAGATTCATTAATTAAACAACACCATGAGAATCTATAGCCATGACTAGCTTATCTATATCCATGAATAGCTTAATTTTCATTATGTAAATCCTAAACTTAAACCATGACAAACCTAAACCAGACACTCATATCAAACAACAACACTCAAAAAGTGAGCCATGAGCACTCTCCAATTATTGTAAAATATTATTATGTACTATGAATGGTAACTACTAATCTATTTTGTCTTGTATTGGCATAATAGAACCATGTCTCAATTAAATTATTGCTTCTTACATTCAGTGTAAATATGAAGAATAGCTATAACATAGTTTCTCAATGCATTAGGCAACACCCAATAGTTTCTTGATATCTTCCTGCAATCATAAGGTTATATATATTAGCCATTATTCCTATAAGATATGTCATCAAACAAAGAAAACCAGTTTGAAAAGATTGTAAGTACAATTTTCATAGAACAAATTGAAAAAATAACAAAATATGGTTTTCAAGTACCTCAATCTTCAATAGAGATGTTGTGGGTGCATATCTATCAGCTACATGTCCATCGTTGTCAAACAAAAACTTAGTAAAGTTCCACTTTATGCTATCACCAAAAAATCCACCTTTGATTGATTTCAAGAACTTGTAAATATGGGTTGCATTACTACCATTGACCTCAACCTACATCATCAAAGTGCAATACAAACACAAAAGATAAAATGTAATAACTTTGTTTCCTAGTTAAATGAAACTTGAAAAAAAAATTCAATTATTTTACAATAACATTGCCCCTAAAATATCTAGTAAAGATATCTAATAAGCAATCAAAATATAGCTAATATGCTAACCTTTCCAAAAATGGGAAACTCTGCTATAAAGCGGGTACATGCCACCTCTACAATCTTATCATAATCACCTAGTTCCTATACATGATTTTGTTCTTGTACTACATTTATTTTTTATATTCACTTTAAGGATGCATAAGTTTAGTCCTATCTTCCATTATTCTATAGCAGTATATAGGTCAGTGTAGTTTCAGAGCAGTATATGGATCAATATCTAGAGTAGGTTCCAGCTTCCATTATTCTATAGTCATCTAGATTTACTTAATATTTTTTTTATTTCTACTTTAATTTGATGTCTAGAAATATTTGATTATATTCCTTTCCAATTCTTGTTCCACTTTGCACAGTTATTATTAAATCTATTTAGAATTTCAAAAGATCTTTAAGAAATGATAGCATATTGAATAACAGTTTGAACATTTATGTTGATCAATGAGATCTAACTACTAGATGGCTTGTAGTGATTCATTAGCTAGGTCTCGTTATCTTTAGAATTAGAATGTTTCTTTCTTACTAGATGTTATTTTACCTTGAACATTATGATTATATTTCCTTTGTATAATATGATCTAGTGCTTTACTCTACATGTTTAACATTGTGAACTGATTCCTCAAATTTTGGTGTCTTCGTAGGATGAATATGTCTTGTTATGGTACTCTGGCAAGGCATAAAAACATGTCCAAACTATGCTAATTATAAAAAGATTATGTGGCATTGTTCTTAATAAATTACAAAATGTCTATACTTCATTCTAATTTTCTAATTCTGACTATACTTCATTCTAATTTGCTAATTTTGATTATTTTTTATTGCAAAGCAGGGGATGATTGTATCTCCATTGTATCTAGATCCTCCAATGTTGATATTCAAAAGATCACATGTGGACCAGGCCATGGCATTAGGTATTTAAGTACTTAATCATGAGATATTACATGTCTAAGGGATGATTTTAGTGTGTTTTTTTTCCATTAGTTTCAGCATTAGGAGCCTAGGAAAAGATGGGGAAGAAGCAACAGTGGAAAAAATCAATGTTCATAACATTCTATTTACTAGAACCAAAAATGGAGCAAGAATCAAGACTTCGCAAGTTGGTTGAATTTAAAACATCAAATATTATATTTATTTCACCTATCATGATTTGAATAGCTTAAACTTCACACACTAAAGCTTAATTCCTAAACTAAAATTAAACTAAATAGTCATGTTTACCTAGGATGATTTTCTGAGTGGTGAATGGTACTTTCGAAGAGTAATAGACATTTGCATTGAAAATGTGGGAGGGAAAATGTAGATGCCATTCTCAATCACATCAATATGAATGCCAGGATTCCCTTGCGTTGAATGATTTCTCAATATAGCCAAGTAAGAAAAATTCATTTCTTCAATCTCTGGAGTTGTTCTAGTCTATGGAGCACGCTAATGGGACTGACTTAAAAATCACATACTTAAGAATGTTCGTACTAATACCATGTACGAAAATCAATGCAAGATTGGAAGAAATTTTATGGAGTGAGAAATATGTTTAACTTGGTAGGGAAATGTGGGAAATGCAAGGCTTTCTTATGCCTTAGCATCTTCATCATATAAAGGAATTTGTTGTGGAGGTTGGAAGATATATGAAACTATTAGAGTGGGGTTGTCCTTGCACCAAAACATTGATCTTTCAATGCCTAATACAACCACTCAACTTATAGTACACATGAAGTAATTAATTCCTTATCATGAATCTCGAGGGGAGCATTGAACAAATTTCTAACAATCTCCCCCTCAGCATTACCCAAGGGTCTAAGGATTTGAACGTGTGACCAAGCTCTGATACTAATTGTTAGAATATATAGTCCACTGATATAATTGAGAGGGGGGTTGAATCAATTATATAAATATCATCACAAACATTAACCTTAAACAACCTTAACCATGTGAGTAATATAAACTAAAACCACAACAAGATACTCATGCACAATTAACACCAGATATGTTAACTAGGGAAACCCTTGATCAGAGGGAAAACCTTGGTGGGGATGGTACCCACAAGATGATGTACTAATATAAGTATTCCTTGTTAGAGGATAGACCCTGTTAGGAGTCTGTTACAACATTCAGTACATATGAGTCCCTGTTAGGAGACTTGGAATCCCTATTGGGAGATTCCAACCCTGTTAGGAGTTGTGCCAACTCTATTGGGAGTTGTGGAAGATAGTTGGACCCACTGCCCAAATAGCTTCAAGGTTAAGATCAAAGAACCCATTGTCCAAATGATCTCTGTATTATTCCTTGCAGATTAATAAAACTAAAATGTATTTCCTTCCTCTATCTTTGTCCTATCAAACAAACTTTTTCTCCTTCAGATCTTGTAACCAGATCTCATACTGTGCATCCAATGATCCCTTGGATCACTTACATGCATTCAGTAAGCATTCTTCTCCTTCTTGAGCTGCGCATTAATACTTTGCATTCTACATGGTCCTCTCTATCTAAGTCTCTTTACAAACAAGGAAAACAAGTTTCCTTTATACCATATCTTCATAATAATTCCTTGAGTTAGCCTTGAGGCTTTCTTAATTAATTAAAATAAGATAATTAATTAATTCACAATTACAAAAATATTGTCAGCTCACAGTCTATACAAAACTTTACACGTGTGAAACCATGTCTTGCACACATGCTGGCATCACCACACGATCATCTTCTATCACTATTAACTGTGCATCACCTTCATTACATCTTAGATGAAAGATAGCAATAGATCATTAGAACTTTATTTTCCAATTCTCTATTTCTACACTGCTTCTAGTAAAATAGGTGTAACTTCCATACAACATTGAATCATACTTAGTCCTTTGAACCACGTCATCTGGACAACCTTAGGAATATTTCCTCCAATGCACATCATTTGAAACTTCTTTAGCTCCTATGCATACTAAGATTACTGACTCCTATTCTTCTAATCTTAAAAAAATTACTATTGTGTTGGCATCAATGACAAATATAGTCATGAATGCAACATATCAATATTCTTCAATGCTTAGGATACTCCCCCAATATAGTATCATCAAAATTCATGCTAAAAATATCCCCCTTTGGCATTGATGGCAACATAGATGAAAAACATCTAAGTTCCAAGAATACCAAATTGTACTCTACTTCTGTCTTCTTCTCAAGTCCCCTTCATCAATATGAGATCTTTTTAGAATGTTGTATTGTTCTTCTTCTTCTTTTAGGATTAGAAATAGTTGTTCATAGTAAACAACTTCCAATACTCTCTAGCTGCATCTATGCACTTACAAATCCTTTTGTGCACTTATATGAATCTTTCTAAATCTCCTTAAAGAGATAACTCTCCCCCATTTCCATCTCAATAGGTGCTTCTCTTCTTATGTGCTTTCACTCAATATGTTTTTCATGTACATTCTCTCCCCCATTGACATCAATGTCAAAGGTGTTAATCAAATTACCAATTGTTACATGCCAATTGCTAATCAACTGCTCAAATCATCAACTAGCTTGAGTGTCCAAAGACACTATTCAATACCAAATACCTAGAGTCCTTTATGACGCAGTACATATCAGATACTCCCCCATATAGGAAGCATTAACACCATTGGAATAATGCACTCCTCACATCAACTACTCTGAATTAGGTAGGGTCATCACCCCCAGCATACCTCTTAGGTACTCAAAAGTATCTTTAGGCAATGCCTTTGTAAAGATATATGCAATTTGATCTTTAGTGCTTACATAATCCAACCTTATTTCTTTCTCTGCTGCCTTTTCTCTCAAAACATGGTACTTTATGGATATGTGCTTTGTCTTAGAATGCAATACTAGATTCTTAGACATACTTACTGTACTTGTGTTATCATAGTAAATGATAATAGGTTCTATAAACTCAATTCCAATATGCTTCAATATTTATTTTATCCACATAACTCGATTACAATTATTTTCTATTGCAACATACTCTGTCTCAGTTGTACTCTAAGATATACAATCATGTTTCTTGCTAAAGCAAGAGACCAATCTTCCTCCAAGAAAGAATGCTCCACCACTAGTCTTCTTTCTATCATCTATATGACCTTGCCTAATCTACATCAGTATATGTGCACAAGGTAAAATCACTTGAGCTATCATACCATATTCCATAGTCAGATGCACCTTTCAAATATCTAAATATCCTCTTTACTGCCACATAATGATACTTTTTTGGATCATCTTGGAATCTTGCCACAATCCCAACTGCATTTTCTATATCTGGTCTAGTGTGAGTCAGATATTGCAATCCTCCAATCATATATCTATACATCTTCTACTCAACTGTAGTTGTCTCATCCTTACTCGATAAATTATGACCAATTATCATGGGTGTACCAATAGGTTTGGAATTCTCCAAACCAAATATTCTCAAAAAATCTTTTAGATACTTAGTTTGTGAAATAAATACCCCATCTTTATTCTGTGCAATCTACAATCTTAGGGAAAACTTCATTTCTCCTATCATGCTAATTTCAAACTCATTTTTCATCTCTTCAAAAAACTTATCACTTTCTTCATCATTTCCTCCAAATAATATGTCATCCACAAATATTACAATGATAAATAGACCATCATCAATTTTCCTCAAATAAAAATTACCATCTTTTGTAACTTTGATAAATACCTAACCAACCTTGCATGCCAAGTTCTAGGTGCTTGCTTCAAACCGTACAGTGCTTTCTTTAGTTTTCATACAAAATTTTTATCTTCTATCATAGGGAATCCATCACGTTGCTGAATGTAGACTTCTTCTTCAAATTCTCCATTAAGAAAAACTAACTTGACATCCATCTGATAAACCTTCAATTTTTTTCTTGCTGCATAAGCCAAGAACATCCTTGCTACTTCCATTCTTGCCATAGGTGCATAGGTTTCTTCATAATCTATGCCTTCTTGTTGTGAGTAACATTTGCAAACAAGTCTAACCTTTTTTCTCACAACTTCTCCTTGCTCATTCATCTTATTTCTGAATACCCATTTGGTTCCTATCACATTCTTGTCTTTAGGTCTAGGAACTAATTCCCATGTTTCATTCTTCACAATCTGATCTAGTTCTTCTTTCATAGCTTGCATCCAATGATCATCCTTACATGCTTCATCTGTGCTCTTAGGTTCCACTTGTGAAATTAGACACAATTCCTCATTCACTCTGTTTCTTATCATCACACCTTTATTCTTGCTCCCAATTATCTACTCTAGAGGGTGATTCTTTGTCATGTTTCTTCTGGAAGTAGGAGTTGACATCTCAACTTTGATCTATTCCCTAGGTTTAGATCTCTATTCTTCTCTATGCCCAATAGATACTTCATTATGCAAATCATTGTTAGTCTCAAAAAGAACTTCAACATTTTGCCTAACAATTCTAGAATTATCCTCTTCTTCATCAGAATTATAATCTACCATTTTCTCTTTAGTACCAAACTTTTCATCAATCCTTACATTTTCACACTCAACTATTGTCTTAGTTTTATAGTTGAAACATATATATGCTTTTCTTTTCAATAAGTAACCAAGAAACATAACTTTATCACTTCTAGGATCAAACTTACCAATATCATCATCTCTCTTTATGTAACACTTACTTCCAAAAATTTTGAAATACTTAATTGATGGTGAGTGACCAAACCATAGCTCATAAGGTTTCTTTCTCATACCTTTTCTGATCTATACTCTGTTCAAAGTATATACTACAGTATTCACTACTTCTCTCCAAAATGTCTTTGAGACATCATTCTCAAATAACATCACTCTCGTTGCTTTTTCTACTGACTTGTTCCTTCTTTTAGCAATCCCATTATGTTTAGGTATTCTAGGTGAAGATAACTATCTTTTGATTCTATCCTCTTCACATAACATGTTGAACTCTCTAGAAGTTATCTCTCCTCCTCTATCTGATCTTAAACACTTAAGCTTAACACCAGATTCATTTTCAACTCTATTATTGAATATCTTAAATTTCTCAAAAGCTTTAGACTTTTCTTTAAGAAATGCTACCCACATCATCCTAGTGAAATCATCAACAAAAATCATAAAGTACTTTTCACCATAGAATCCTCTGGTTCTTGCAAGACCACTCAGATCTGTGTGAACAATCTCCAATTTCTCTATAGTGGAGAACTTCTTGCTAGGAAAAGACACTTTCCTCTTCTTAGCCAAAATACATTCCTTGTAGACAAAATTAGTAGGCTTAATAATCTTATGCAAATCTCTCACTACAAATTGTTAGAAATAGGGATTACTCAGAGGGGGGGGTGAATCAATGATTTACAAACTTTAGTTGCCAACTAGATATTATTTGTTTCTTTAGACCATACATAAAAAAGTAATAAAGTAATGCTTAATAGTAATAGTAACCATGCACAAATATAACTCATAACACCACATTTTGTTAACTAGGGAAACCCTGGCCAAGGAAATTTTTTGGTGGGGATGATACCCACTAGATAATATATTGATATATAAGTTCCTTGTTAGAGGATGGACCCTATTAGGAGTCAATAAGAAAATTCAGTATAGAGAGTCATTATTAGGAGACTTTGAATCCCTGTTAGGAGATTCCAACCCTGTTAGGAGTTGTGCCAACCCTGTTAGAAGTTGTAGTACAGTAGATGCAAGATGAGCCCACTACCCAAACATGCACAAGTTCCAATTACAAGAAGAGCTCACTGCCCAAACAAGTAATCATACTTCTAGAATATAGGTACTATAACTTCTTTCTTGTCTAATCTTTGATCATTAGCTCAATCTTGGATCACAAAATTGCTTTACAAAACTTCACATAAATTGCTTTCACAAAAGTTCGCATACATTTTCTCAACACAACTACTACACCTTTCATCACAAGATGTCAATTGCATAAATATCATGTCTTTACACAAATTGTTGCTAGGTTAGCTAAGACCATAATACACTTTTCCAACTTAGAGTAAACATCTAGGATGTTGGCCCTAATTGGACAAGTAATTCCATTCCTTTAATTACGCTATCATGTTTAACTGGTAAAACAAGAATATTTCTTTTTTGTATAGTCTGTACTAACTTTCAAGGTTATACACATCATTATAAACATGTATACTAGCTCCATCTAACTTTTCTAGTCATAATATGACATCAACAACAAGTTACAAACAAAACAATACACTGTTGTATACCAAATTCATACTTAGACAATTTCTGAGTACCAAAAGCTAAGTATCTTTATTTTTGAGGTTTCCTGTAAGCATATACATCATCTATTGCCATAAATGACAACAATTACATATCCTCATTAGCCAATTGTCAACAATCTACCCCTTTGGTATTGATGGCAACAAAAGAGTGAATATTGGCTAAGTATCAAAAACTCAAAATAAATAACATATTGACATTACATCTATTACAACTTGTCCATCTTACATATACTCCCCCTTACAATATGATTTCATACTTTACAATATTGTTTTCTCCTCTTTACCTGATTTACAATTTTCTTATGTCCTTCTTCCCCTTTGACATCAATGACAAAGGTTAAGATGTCAAAAAACTATAAAAAATGTTGTTCTTCTACCTTTAAGCTGATAGTATCTTCATGCAATCATCAAAAATTTTCTTAAGATTATTCATGCTTTTTGTCCATGTATCTTTGGGTAACTCAACAAAGGTGAGAATTGCACATAGGGCATATGATGCAATCTCAAGTACATTGAGGTCAAAGTATAAAAAGGTAGAATAAGTGTCCTCTCTTCAAAATTTGTTCCTTCCGAAGTTCCAATTTCTTGATATCACTATGAATACTAGTCACGTGTCCTTCAAAATCATCAATTTTACTAGAAGGATGTTGTAACTGGCTAGATAGAGCTTCTAGCTCACTTATCTTTCCTCCAATTTGACTGTCAATATCCTTAGTCAACTTATAAGATAGGGTACACTTAATGTATAGTATCTTTCTATCCTGTTGACATTTTTGAAGTTCCTTGATACAAGTATCAAGACTTATCAAATTTTTCTTAATATTCTAACAAGTAGTGCTAAACAAGTTAGTATCATGTGAGACATGTGCCTTTGTTTCTACAACATTCAACAAACTTGTGAATTCTTCATCAAAATATTTTAGCACTGCATGTGCCCTCTATTCAGGATCTGCTTCTGTGTGCTGCACTACCAGAGTACTATGTAATTTTTTAGTAACCTCCATCAAGGTTCTCTGTAGGCTCTTCACCTTCTTGTTCTTCTGAATAAGTTTTGACAAAGATGAGATCAAGTTAGTTTGATCATCATCATAAGCTGTGAGGCTAGCAAGCGAAAGTGGAGTAGATTAACTATAAGGTTTAGTGTCATCTTCCCTTTTCTTCTTTTCAATTGCCTATTGGACTCTTCTTTCTTCTTCCTCTTTCTCTTCTCTTTCCTTTCTCTCTTTTTCTCTCTTTACTTCCTCTTCTATTCTCTTCTTCTTATCTTCCTCTATTTTTCTTTTCATTTCTTCTTCAACTAGTCTTTTATTTTCTTCATCTACTTTTTTTTCATCTCATCTTCAAGAAATTTCTTCTTGGTCTCTTCTATTTTTCTATTCTCTTCTTCTAGTAGCCTTTTCTCCTCTTCAATTTGTCTCAATTGTTCTTCAATATCCTCGGTATGAGGTTCATTATGTTCATAACCCTCAAATGGGTTTTTATCATCAATGTTAATGGTAACATTGGTATGATCTATCTGCATTGTGTCACCACTCATTGACACTTCCGAGGTTCTGGATGTTGGTGAGGATGTTGCCTTAGACTTTGTCATCATCTGACTTATGGTTATCATTCTTTCATTTCTTATCTTATCTTTCTCATGCACCATAAACAAAAATGGTCTTACTTTGTTTCTCAAGTAAGGTGCTAGATTTTTCAACAATTGACTTCTTCTTCATCATTAGTCTTTCATATTGTTCTTAACATAAACTTCTGAAGTTCTATGTCCTCTTCTTGAGCTAGTGTCTTCTTTTCAATGAGTCTATCATAGACCTTTTGATTTACTATGCCTTTAATATCTTTAAGTTTTAGATTATTGGCTATTATGTACCTCACGGTATAGATATCACTATGATCTTTCTCAAAATTATTATACAAATCATAAAATGTGTTCATTTGAACAAAGTTACCTTCATTAGCAATAGCTGAGTCAATCTTCTCTATCTTTGGCTCCCAGGGTTGTCAAGCTTTTCCTGTTGATTGCTTAGAAGTAGTTATCTTTTCCACTTGTTTGCCTTCTTCTTCTTCTTCAGTAGACTCAACAATTGTCAACAATGTCTTTTGTCTCTTCCTTGGTCCAGTGGTTTGTTGTTGGACCCTTTTAGTCTTTGTGGTCATAACTTCCACTAATCTCTTCGATTTTCTCTTCGGCTCACTTGGCTAAACATCTGACACTACTACATAAGGAATGCTATATTCTGAAGATGTCTCTGCAAAAAACACTGACAAAGGTTGCACATTTAATATACCTTGTTTCATAGTCTTCCTGACTATCTGTGACTCACTCCCAGTCATACCAGCTTCTAATAAGGCTTTCTTCATTATTGTTTCTATCTTCTTGTGAGATGCCTTCTCCAAGGATGCCTGATTAGTTGAATGGGTAATCTCATCATAAGTTCCAAGCTTGGTCCTTCTCTGATTTCATTTGTAAATCAATGTATCCAACTGTTGTTTCATCACTCAATTCATAACCTAAGGGATTAAGAAATGTTTCTTGAGGTTCTATTGCTTGAATATAAGTAAAATCTATATCAACCATAACACAAATATCTTCTTTAAATCTATCTACAGTTGCAGGTGCAATTCTAAATCTTTGTCTCATCTCATTCTAAAATATTTTCATTATCATGTTTCCACTATCCAATATTTTATCTATTGGATGTCTTCTACATACATGTGTAATTTTCTCCATTATACACCTCTCACTGCTCATAATCTTTGTGACTAACAAATATGGAAATCTCTTAAGTACATAAAAGAATAAATGATTGATGAGTGACTATACTTCTTATGTACACCAACACTTCTTAACAAGTTTCTCATCTATAGGTACATTACCTTGTTAGCCAAGACCAGTTACCTCATGAATAAGGTCGGCTAAAATATCAACTACACTATCTTCCATCCATAGTTTTCCATCATGTATTCTACTTATTATGAGCTATGTCCACTCATCTATGTCCAATTCTTGGTAGAAATGATATCTAAATAGGTCTATTTCTCTTAGATGTTCAAATCTAGGTTTCATAGTCATATCGTAATTAAATACCAGTTCCATATCCTTGTTCATATACTCACTCCCAATAGATTCAAACTTGTTGTTAAGATATCTTCCTATATCTTCCAAATAAACTATATTGTTCGAAGTAATGGATAATGCTAAATGAGGGTTTCCTTCTACGGGTTTCACAGAAACAACCTTCAATTTTGGTCTCTCCTCATTCTCAACATTATGAACTACTGACATATCCATGCTTCTATCAAATATAAGCTTTTTATTGAATAAGTTGTGTGGAAAATGATAAAATACCTCTTTCCAAAAATAGGGTTTTCTTCGAAAAAACCTTGTCAAGTCGCTTTTGAGTACTCTATGCTTCTAAAGTAATCACAATGAAGTAGTAATCAATTTTGTACTCCATTTTATTCCTTCAACTTGAACTTGCATTAATTGCGTACTTTGCAAACACAAAAAAGATGCCAATCACCTTTGAAATCAAATATCTACTCAAGATCTTTTATCCAATCTTCAAATGTTATCTGAGGTTTACCATAGCTTCCTTCCATCATGATAATGATCCAGAAAACATTGCTTCATGAAATTTTCTACAAAAACATAGTTTTCATCTTTTGCTACAGAATTAACTTTCTCTGTAATAACAGTAACTCTTAATTCCTTCATAACTAGTTTAGATAAGCTCCAAATTACAAGCAATCTTATGTACCATCTAAACTTATCTCAATACACCTTTTCCCAACTTTTCTACCCATAATTCAATCTTTGAATGAAGTTTTTAAATTCTAGTGTTGTGAATAAGCTTAATTCAACTTAATTGAATAAAAATCGATAATTGACTTCGATCTTCCCATCTCATCATCTTCTAACTTTTCTTTTGAGATGTCTATTCCTTTTAAAAATGCCTCATTGAGTTCTTCTCAAAGTCCACTGACTACATTTCTTTGTTCCTCATTGTCTTTGTTAATTTTGGAGTTCTTCTCATGGTTCCTTCTATCATTTCCAACGTTTCTTCCATCATTTCTTCTATTTTCAAAGTTTCTTCCATTGTTCCTTCTATCTTTGAAGTTTATGTCCATTCTACAATACTTTGGTGTATATATGAAGTTGTTGCATAACTATCATAGTGGAGTTCTACTTCTAGGATTATGTTGATCATCAGGTGCATGACAATTTTGAGCTATGTGTCCAAAGTTGTTACACTTATAACACACAATCTATCTTCTTTATTCATAAGGTCTTCGTTCTCTCGATGTCCTTTCATTAGATCTTCTTCTATCTTCTTGGTTAGTATTTCTAGACATTCTACTATTCCTTCTATCATTATCATATTTAGGTTTCCTACAATCAATTGCTTTATGACCCATACTATGACAATTATGACAATGAAAGTCCTTAACATGATTAAATGATTTATTTGTACAATCTCTTTTCATATGACCTATTTCTTTACATGAAAAACACTTACCTCTAAATTCATACCTAGTTTCCTTTGGAGATTCCACTTTCTTTGGTTCATCCAAAATCTCAACTTCCTTATCTTGACCAACTTCTTTAGGTTTATCAAAAGATTGACTGGGTTCAATCTTATCATTAGATTTATCTTTATCTTTTGGATTTGATCTAATCTTAGGTTTCTTTGTAGACATGTTAAATAGATAACCAATGTTGATCTCAATTTGGTTTTGAAAAGTGAGTGTCAACACACTTAAGTTATTTACTTAGTTGATGCTGAACAAGTAGTACATGTCGAGCACAACATGTATATATTATAGAGCATGCCGAGTTCATAGTGAGTGTCGAGCCACTCATGTTCCAAGTCACTCAAGTGTCAAAAAAATAATGTATGCCGAGTAATTTAAGAGTCAAGTAAATAGTGGATGTTGAGTGATACAAATGCTGAGTCATAGCAAAAAGATTAGTGTATGCCAAGCATTAGAGAATTCAGATGCCGAGTAAGACAATTTTGACATTTTTTTATGTAATGGCACAAACAACTATGTAAACAATTTTTTAGTCAACCTAAGGATGAAATACAATATTTTGGAGATAAGGATGAATCTTAAGTTGGATTCCCAATCCAATTACATGCAGCCAATCAAAAAATGGGAAGGTTTAAGCGGCAAAATGGATGAATCTCAGTTGTAGATTCATACTTAACCCTAAGTCACCAAAGTCTTCTTAAGGAGGACAAACCGTAAACTTTCTATGAATGTTGAAGGAGTGAAGAGAGAAGTTTGCATGAACAAACAAAGCATTCATGGTGGCTAAGGAGTTATGATCTGAGAGTGCATTGCAATAATCAATTAGAGAAAAAAAAAGGAAAGAAGATAGTATACAACAAAGAGACATCTGATCAAGAATGATCAATAAGACATCAATTTAGAGGTGATATGTTATCAAGAAATCAAGCACTAACTGTAGGATCAATGCTGAGACATTTTAACAGGTGATGTCAGTCAAAATCTCTTAATAGAATAGTCCTAATAGGTTGTATTTAAATCCTCTAACAAGGTGCTTACTTAGTTGTAAGTTAAAGCCCATTAGCAAGGCACACTTCTAATAGGGTGTTGAAATCCTTTAACAAGGGGAGACCTAATAGTCTTTGTAAGACTTTATCAGGGTAGATCATGTTTCATGGTCAAAACATTGTAACCTTAATTGGATACACTTTATTACTACAGTAGTGAAGATTTTTCGGTGTCATCCCCACCCTAGCTTTACCTTTTCACTTGGAAGGTTTTTGTGTAATCATATCTGGTGTTATATGTGTGTGAATATTTACTTTCTTACATGTTTTAAATGTACATGCTTTACATGTTATTTTAGTTTGTACATTGAATGTATGAGATGGATGTGTGGTGAAAGTTTTATGGGTCCAAGTTTAAATTGCTGGTTCACCATCACTCCCCCCGCTCTCTCAAAAGTTTACCTTTCCTATTGTAATTCCAAAAACCAAGACCAATCTTATCATAAGTAGGTCTCTGTATTGACATTGAATCATCGAGATTTTCTCTACTAGAATAAAGCTTCTCAACTTGTTGCTTGCATTGAGTTAATTCACCTTTCACAATACTATTGTACTTATGAAGTTCTTCATGATCTTCTTTCAATGTTTCAAATTCAAATTTCTTCTTTGCCAGACTTGCTCTAAGATCTGTATTCTCAGTCTTCAAATTAGTTTCAACTTTGCTAAGATCACTCTTCAAAGTCAACTTCAGATTCATAATCTTCAATTCATGCTTCAAGATCTTGTACTTTGTCTTCAGCTTTGAATAGTCATCATTACTAATTTAAGATTCAATAGATTCATGTTGGATTTGAGATGTTCAATCTTTTCCTTCAATTGTCCAATGTATACTTTGTAGTCTTCATATCTATCCTTCAACTTATCTCTTTCTTCAGTAAGGCAATCAATTTGTTCAAGTGCCTTTTTAAGGTTCTTCATCAAGTGTTCCATATCCATAGGGATCTTACTCAAGCTGTTAAGCCTCTTCTGAGTAACTGTGCTTTGATACCAATTGTTAGAAATAGGAATTACTGAGAGGGGGTGGGGGGGTGGTGAATCAGTAATTTACAAACTTTAGTCACCAATTAGATATTATTTGTTGCTTTAAACCATACGTAACAAAGTAATGTTAAATAGTAATAGTAACCATGCACAAAGATAACTCATAACACCATATTTTGTTAACTAGGGAAAAACTAGGCAAGGGAAAATCTTAGTGGGGATGATACCTACTAAATAATATGCTGATATATAAGTTCCTTGTTAGAGGATGGACCTTGTTAGGAGTCAATGAGAAAATTTAGTATAGAGAGTCCCTATTAGGAGACTTTGAATCCCTGTTAGGAGACTTTGAATCCCTATTAGGAGATTCCAATCTTGTTAGGAGTTATGCCAACCATGTTAGGAGTTGTAGTATAGTAAATGCAAGATGAGCCCACTTCCCAAACATGCACTTCCAATTACAAGAAGAGCTCACTGTCCAAACAAGTAATCTGACTTCTGGAATATAGGTATTTTAACTTCTTTCTTGTTTGATATCTGATCTTTAGCTTGATCTCGGATCACAACATAGCTTTACAAAACTTTGCATAAATCACTTTCACAAAAGTTCGCATACATTTTCTCAACACAACAACTACACCTTTCATTGCAAGATGTCCTTTGCATAAATAACATGCCTTTACACAAATTTCTAGTAGGCTGGCTAAGACCATAATACACTTTTCCAACTTAGAGTAAACATCTAGGATGTTGACCCTAATTGGACAAGTATCTATTTTGTAAACAAAATAATTCCTTTCATTTAATTTTGCTATCCTTTTTTATTGGTAAAATACGAATATTTATTTTTATGTACCATATATACTGACTTTTGAGGTTATACAAGTCATCATAAACATGTATACTATCTCCATCTAACTTCACTAGTCATAGTATGACATCAACAAGTTACAAACAAAACAATACACTATTGTATACCAAATTCATACTTAGACAATTTATGAGTACCAAAAACTAAGTATCTTTATTTCTAAGGTTTCCTATAAGCATGTACATCATGTGTTGCCATAAATGACAACAATTACATATCCTCATTAACCAATTGTCAACATGTACTACTAACTTTCATAATATTATCAAAGTTTGTATGACAAAACCTTCTATGCCATAACCAACTGTTATCAACCTTTTCAACCAAACATGTTATTTCAGTAGGATTCAACTGAAATAAATAACCTCTAGATCTGGTTCTAGTACCAATCAACTTATTATCTTTGTCTTTGATAATACAAGTCTTTTTTGTGAACTGCAATAGATATCCCTTGTCTACCAACTATCCAACAGTTAACAAATTATGTTTCAAACCATCAACAAAGTAAACATTATCAATGTTATTTTTACCATCAAGAGTAATATATCCAATCCCTATAATATGACAAGCTACATTGTTATCAACTCTAACAATACATCCATCATGATTTTTGAACTTAACAATTTTTTTCATATCACCAGTCATGTGATGTGAACATCCACTATCAATTATCCAATTTGATTTCTTCTCAACTTGGGTAACTATAGCTCTTTCTTCTCTAACTTCTCTATCAAGGTTATCTTCCTTAATAGCCACAAATCCTAATTCATCATCACTTTCACTTTGATCCTTTTCATCAAATTCTTCATCCTCATTAACATAAAGAAATTTCTATCCTTATCTTTTCTAGGCTTAAATTTTCCTCTATACTTTTTTCTCTCTTTTAGGATATTTAGATGCAAAATGACCATATTCATCACAAGTCCAACACTTAAAGATTTTCTTACCATCTTTTTCTCTCCTTTTCAAAAGAGCTATTCCTTCTTCAATCTTCTTATCTTCTTCAGATCTGCTACTATTGGAAAAGTCTCCTCTTGCACTTGTACTTCTTGACAGATTAGGTTGAATGTACATAGCACTGAAAGCTGTCTCAACTCTGGCTAATTCCCCTGACTATCTCATTTCTACTTCTATAGATTCTAATCTTCCAAGCAAAGTTTCCTTTGTGAAATCTTTGGTGTAGGGCATTACTAGCTGAATCATCTGAGCTATTTTCTTGAATGGTGGTGATAGAATTTTCAAGATCTTCCATATAACCTCATCATCATGTTTAGTTCCACCGAGAGATTGAATACCTACAACAATTTTTGATAGTCTTCCTATATAATTTCTGATAGACTCATCTTCCATCATCTTAGCATCTTCAAATGCACAAATCAAACTTTTTAATTTCATTCTTTTTGCATGATCATCACCTTCAAAAGTAACTTTAATGCTTTCAAAATTTCATGAGAAGTTTGGAATGTCTTTACCTAATTGTATTCATTCTCTAGAAGAGCTGACAGTAAAGCTTCTCTGACTCTCATATTACACATGAATAGATCTCTTTCTCCCTCACTGTATTCTTCTAGCTTTGATTCTTCAACAATTGCCTTCTTAGCTTTCGTCAAAAGCCAATATCCTGGACCCATGCATAGCAGATGAGTCTTTCTCTTTTCTTTCCAACTATCATAGTTGGCCCCATCGAATCTCAGACTATCTTTCCTGAACATATTTGACATTGATCTCCCAAAGTTGTTAAGCCTTATCTTCAAGGACCTAATTTTTGATACCAATTGTTAGAGTGGGGTTGTCGTTGCACCAAAATATTGATCTTTCAATGCCCGATACAACCTCTCAACTTATAGTACATAGGAGGCAGTTAAGCCCTTGTCACAAATCTCGAGGGGAGCGCTGAACAAATTTCTAACAAAAATAAGGTAAACTCAAATTCAAAGAAGATGTGACAGGGGAAATATAAAACTTCTTGGAAGTGTTCAATTCTCTTTTTACTGGGGGAAATACAACAAAAGATCTTGTTCACCTCACACCTGATTCATAAGCACATTGTGTTTTATTTTTCTCATTTGGAAATGTGATTAGAACATTTTGAAAATCCTCTATAACACTAAAATTTCCCATGCTAAAAACTATTATTCTCTAGTAGATTCTAGCTATGGAAAATGCAACTTCTTGTGTGTTGTAGAAGTTTCTAGAATTATGTAATAATCTATGAGTTTTTATAAATATAGATATTTTATATTACTTTATGTAAAAAATTTAAGGAAAGGTACTTTGCTCTGTTTTAGGAAGCTAAGAATCTGAGGAAGAACAATTTGTAGTGGAGGAACAACCAAAACATCAACGTGGACACATTCTTTGCTATGAACCAAAATGACATGTATTGCCATGAACTGGTCAAGTGAACTAGAAACCAAGCTAGGATCAAATACAAGTTAATACATTTTTTCATACAAAACACTAATTTTGACAACAAGAAACTGTGATTCTCATTATTAAGCATGAATTTAGAAAAGTTTACAAAACTGCCAATAGAAACAAAACCATCTTCAAGTCTATGACAATTAATCAAATGATGATCCCTCATTTTAACTAATGGATGTTTTATTTTTCTCTGCAATATGATATTCATAAACATGACTAGTATATTTTCCTCTAAAATATGATATTTACAATAAAAAGAGTTTCTTTATTTAGTATCAATTTGTTTTCAGTAATATAATGAGACGTCATTACTAGAAGATACCATGGATAGTCATTAAGTATATTTGCAAACAGTATGATAAGAGTATATTTGCTTGTTGTTGTGAGGCCTCGCCCCGACCCTTTGTTGCCATAGTTGTTATTTTATCATTTTGACACTCACGACTCGAGATGTCGAGACATTATTTGATACTTTAAACATATTATATTATTTCATGTTATGTGATGTTACTTTCATATATATTGATGTTTGTCATTTAATGTTATATATATATATATATATATATATATATATATATATATATATATATATATATATATATATATATATATATATATATATGTTGATGAAATCGGTAAATGTACGATTGATACTTTGATTTAAGAGATTTTTAATGGTTAAGAATTAAGTAGGATGGAAGAAACCCTGATTAATGTATGGTTCAATTTATGTGAATTTTTGATACGTATATATGTACATGTAATTTTTGGGACTATTGATGTGTGCAATGAGTGTGCAGATATTTTAGTCGAGGAAATCGATGGAGGAAAAAAACTGATCTCTATGTGCTAATTTTGGAAATCTTGTTGTTCATAATTCACGTATTGTATTGTGAGATGTATGTATGTATCTTTCTATGTTCAGTAAATGTTAGTGTTCGTAATTATGTTCTGTTAGTGTCGCTTGACACTCATAAATTGGTTATGTTCTTCTGTATGCTGTCTAGGGTTAGTTGTGTAACCCATGGACCTAAGTCAGTTTAAGTTAGTGTTAGTTTGCTAATTGAGTTCTTAATCAAGTTTAGTCATCCTTAATCTAGATTAGTGCTTAATCTATTTCTTTTTAGAGTTGTTAGTTGGTCCTAATTATTTCCTAGCCTTTGTGTGGCTCTAAACCTATTCCTAAGGCTTTAAAACATGAAATAATTATACCCAAGGGGTATGGCTATGGGTTGGGGGTCTTTTCCAACCCCTAAGCCCCTTTTGTTGACTTTGGAGATAACTCAAAAAGTCTTATTTTACCTTTGTGCGAAAATTGCAAGTGGTTATCATGGGTTACCTCACCTCATCTCCACTTAGGGTTTAATCATAGTGTAGGTTGAGTTAGGAGTTTCTAGAATTGCTAGTGGGTGGAAGTAGTTATTGCTCCATTTGGGTGGTTGAGTTGGAGGCTTATTTAGAGGCCTTCATTGGACTAGTTGAGGTTGTTACCCAATCTCTACATTTAGAGAGGAGTTCTTGAAGATTGAAGCAAGGAAAGGGAAGCTCTACTCAAACTTATTCATTTGCCATTACCTCTTTCTGAAGGTTGGAATTCTCATCTCCCTTGTTCAGATTTCATTCTTGTTTCATGCTTATGCTACCTTGTTGTTGTTTCAATGTTTGTATGTTGTGGGTATTTTGGGAAGCTTTGAAAACCATGTTGTTTTTGGATGATTTCCTTTCATGTTTATGTTTGCAATTTTGAGATTTTTCTTGCATGGGTGTTTTGGTATTACTCACCCTTAGAGAGGGCAGAAGTGACCAATTTTGGGAAAGGTCTGTTTAGTCAGACTCCAACTAGTGTAGAGTCTCTTCTCAGGATGAGAAGAGGGAGAAAGGGTAGGGTGTTATGGGCCCCTACCTGTCAGCACAAACCTTGTATGATTATGGTATGTTGAAATGGAAGAATGGAAGTTCTTGGTATATAGCCTCGATTGGGCATCTGTTGGTGTTGTTCTTGACTTCTCCTGGTTGGAAGAATCCACCTTTCCCTAGTTTTTATTCATTGCGAATCCTATTGTGTAAACCATGTATGTGTTTGTATGTTGATTGTCTCTTGGTTATGCTTGGTTGTCACCCGATCAGATTTTGTTCCCTCCATGGTTCTAGAAATGTGTTGTAGAATTGGATATGGAACCCTTGTTGAGGGTCATGAAGGAAATTTCATTTAAGTGTTGTAATTCAGGATTGAATCCTATGTAAATTGTATCTCAAAACTTTGTTGGATTGGCAACGAAGCCGAGTTTTCTTCCTGATTCTTTCCCAGCTGAACCTTTGAATCAGGTTGGCCAATAAAATTGGTGTTGAGTATAATTGCTTGTCATGTGATTTAATTGTAAACTTTATTTTGAATGGATGCACATCAAAATAGGATGGAAATGATGTTGTTTCAATTATGAAATTTTAAGTTGTATTATATGTTGGAAACAAAAATTCTATTAAGAATGAAGGTTCAATTTTAGTGATTGTTGGAATTAACTCAATTCTTGCATTGTGATTTAAATGGGCAATTAAATCTCTTGGTTTATTTAGTTGCAAGAAGTCTTATTAAATTTACAATAAATAAATAAATATTCCCTCTTGGTAATATATCAACTTGAAATCTATACTTAGCATAAATGAAAACCTTTCAAAAAAAAATCTATCCTCGACCCAAAAAGGCCTCTGGATTTTGTATGGAGGAATGTTTTATCCTTTCCTTGCAATAGAGAATCTTTAAAGATTCTCTTAATTATACTTTTGAATAAAATGAATAAACTAAAATTAAAATTAATTTAAAAAAAAAAAAAACATATATATAATATCTTTCCCTAACCCCTTTACTTCTTATCCTTCTTATCGCCAAGAAAACTTTTTATACTTTAAGTCCCCCCCCCCCCTCTTTCCTAGGCGTTGATTGGCAAAGTGTCATCATGATGTGATGACGTTACCCTGCCATGTTTATCACTCTGGTCGATGCTGGGTTTGAGGCAAGCGGTTGTCTAAGCTTTGCATGAAGTCAAACTTCATTATCACCTTTTTCCTTGGTAGGAGGCACTCTTCTTTTTGTCTTTTCCTTCCACCGCTCACATACCCTAGGCCAAATCTGCTTGGGATGCATTTTGCAGACCCTGGGACCACGTGGGTAAGTTTGGGAATGCGCCCCAAGTTTGGAAAGCACTTAGTAATGTGCAGTAATTTTGAGGGGATTTTGGTATTGAGGATGTAGGGATAAGTTAGAAAGTAGAGTAGGATAGTTTGGTAAATGCTAAATTTAGTTTATTTTTTTAGTTGTCTTCTTTTCCTTTTTTGTGGTTAGGTTTTATTATTAAGTTTAGATATCATTTTAGTTATTAAATGTTAATGAGTTTAGATTAGTTTATGTTAGGATTAGTTTTAGTATAGTTGGTATCATTTAGGTTAGTTTGTTTTGTTATTTTAAAGTTTTGGTTTAAAAGTTAGTTATTAATTAAGTTTGTTTAG
This sequence comes from Cupressus sempervirens, assembly GCA_028749045.1. Lineage (NCBI taxonomy): Eukaryota > Viridiplantae > Streptophyta > Pinopsida > Cupressales > Cupressaceae > Cupressus > Cupressus sempervirens. The sequence continues at coordinate 175,524,288 of CM053789.1, read as the reverse complement.
TAGTTTAGTTTAGGTTAGTAAGGTTTTACTAATAAAATCTAGTTTAGATTTTAATTTATTCAATTCTCGTTATATTATTAATGTCATCGTTAACATAGAATAATTCTTAAATTTATAAATGTATTTAGTTTTATTAAGTATAATTAGTGTCAGTATGTTTAATTGTGTTAAGTTTTAAATTTAAGATAGTTGAATTATTGAATGGTATTCAATTTAAGTGTAATTTATATTGTTAATATCTTTAGAAATGCTTAATTTTAATAGCATTATAGATTTAAATAAAATGGAGATTAGAGTGAAGTTAATTAAAGTATATTTATGTGTATGATAGGATGCGACAATTATTTTAAAACAAATTTGTTCTTTGATTTAATTTCTCAATTTTATTAGGTCCTTTTTCGTCATGACAGTTGCTTGTAATAACAAGTGCTAACAAACTCTTATTAAGTGTCAGTTTTTTTTCACTAATATAACGAGACGCCATTATTATAAGATACCATGGACAATGATTAAGTATATTTGCAATCAGTATGATAAGAGTTTATTTGCTTATGGCTCTTCATAACAAGTGCTAACAAAATCTTATTCTTGAAAAGTCATTATGTTTTTTCAGGGCATCGACAAGGCACAACTTGGACTCTTTCAATATAAGACAGATTATTTTCTTATCTTCTTAAAACTATGGTTCCAATTAAAATGGCTTTTTCCTATTTTCTCAAAAGATCAATCATATCATTAAATATATTTTTAATCTATGCTTTGAATTATATCTAATATTCATAATCAGAATGAGGAAATAATGAGTATAGAATTGTGGATACGAACCTCACTATTTAGTAATCATTATTTTCTCATTTTAATGATAATTCAGTGGGCATTAGTTTAAACATATGGATTTTATATATATATATATATATATATATATATATATATATATATATATATATATATATATATATATATATATATATATATATATAGTTCAATCCATAAAACTTGCATTGAAAATCCACATCTTTTCTAAAAAAATTTTGGAATGAAATTTTACTTTTTCCAATATTATGTTAGCATTTTTGCCACAAATATTTCTATAATCAAAATGAAGAAAGGATTTTGCAAGAGAAGATCGTGATACTAGAAACTACTAGAAACAAAATTTGGAAATCTGACAAACAAAAGAAAGTGAAAGAAATACTTCCACTCGCACTCTCGATGATGAATTCCAATTCTTTGATAGTTGAATTTTCTTTGATCCTCATTACAAAGTAGATAAATGAAATATTTTTACTTGTTATCTTCACAAATATTTCGTTAGGCATGTGCAATATAGAATAGCATTAAAATTTTCTATAAATGTTAATAGATTTTTTATGTGCTCACAAAATTGAATGATTTCAAGTGAACCCACTAAAAATCAAATTTTGTTGAATGTGAAGACTCTGAACTACATTTCAAAGTGATGACTAAAAGGGTTACTAGAGAAGAAGAAACAACAATTAGATTGTGAAGAATATTTAAAGCATGTGATGCATCTAAATTGTTGGTCTCCTTCATAAAATGTTTATATTTTCAATATGGAACTATGTCCCCTCTCCATAATTGTAAATTATCTTTTCACAACCCACTAGAAGCAGAGATGTAAGGGTATACATATGAATTGTCATAATCCAATTCAGTTGACCCTAATTTTGTAAATGTTTTTTATGTTCTTTAAATGAATAGATTATTAGATTAGTAGTTTTTTATGTTCTTTTAATGAAGAAAAAACAAAAATGTCTCTAGCAATAATATGTCTAGGACAGTAAGATTCCCCCTGGTAACCAAGTTAAAGCCAATCTATAGATAAAATGGACACTGCAAATAAGCACATCTCTCACTAGTGCAAAGATTCCAAAGGCAAATTGATTTGATGAAACCATTTCCAAATAAATTATGCGATAATAAAAGTTGCAAATTTCTACCACTTAAAGATACACTCGAAAGGGCCAAAGTTTTAATCCCAAGCAAGACTTCCAGTCGAACCAACAATGAAGGAAGCACCAATCAAGCTTTATTTAGTATTTCAACATCTTCTCCCTTCCCCATCAGACTAATGAAAGTTGGAGAATTCATGATGTTTAGGCGATCAATTCCTCCATGAGAAATTTCATATAAATAACCTGTCAAATGTCTATAATGGAAACTCAAAATGGAAGCCATATAAGGGGATCGATCGATAACCTATCAAACGTCTGCATTACAACTCAAAATTTCGTATAAATAACATGTCAAACATCTGCAATGGAAACTCAAAACAAAAACCATATGAGAAATTTCATATAAATATAAATTCCTTCCAAGCGTGGATACCAAATCTCTAATGGAAACTCAAAATGTAAACATAAACAACCATATAAGGGGATCGATCGATGCAAAATGCTAGCTCTTACCTCAAATGGCTCCTATGCACCCATACCGCATCTAACCAGCTCCTCTAGCCAGAAAAGAAATCATATGCCAATATGGCCTTTGGTCAAAAAACAAGAGGAAATTTACTAGTGAATGCTAGTTTAATTTACATGCCTTCTTCAAGTTGGAATTTTTTTTTTTTGTAGTACCTCTCCCATTTGACTTTTGTAAGTCATCTCGATGGATGCAAGCTTGTTGATCTCTCCTTGAGAAGGGATCGTGATCAAGACAATGTGTGGTCTACACCCTTGAAGTGATTGGATTTAGGTTACTATATCAGTTGATTTGATTATGCTTATGGCTGATTTATGAGATTATGATGTGTTAGATGGTTCATTGAGGTTTGTGCTAGTGGTTACCAGGATCGATGTGGTATCATGAGGTTGTTCTATGAGTATCGTGAGATGTGTGTAGAGATTGCATTGTGTATTATTACACTGCTACACTGGACTAAGTTCCTATAGCAGTGGTTAGTCATGAATATGATTGTGTTCACTTATGTGTTTTAAGTGCCCTTTTAATGTTGTTTAAACAACCATTATTAAATGATTAAATAATTAGAAATGGATTGTTCATGCTGGATTCATTGGTTATGTGTTGCGGATATTTACCTTGTTATATTTTGATCCATGAGATACTTGTTACTATTGTTATGTTTTACATTTGAGATGACCTGAGGATCAGATGTTATACTTTGATTTCTGTATCATAGATGTTAGACTACTATGTTGTTCAATTGATCATATTTGCATGATGATGCCATTTTGAGATGACAGTATGTATTATAATGATATCTGATTATCCGGTATTTGGACATATCTCTGATTATGTTGTGTGATGGATTTAATGCTATGGTTATTTACTTCATTCTTGCTTCATTATGTTGTATGTGAATGTGAGTGATGTAAAAATATTATTTCAGTATAATTGAATAAATGGTTCAACAGATGATTTAATGCATTTATTGATTTGGTTATGTTATTATATACAATTGCATTGATCACTTGTTTTAGTGTGTAGGATTTATATCCCTGGAAATGGCATATGGAGTTATTGATTCAACTATTCATAATTACCATTGTTGTCCCTGTATGGTCGACGTATCTTTTTAAATGTTTAAATTAAACCTTATAGTGATTTCATTAAATCTAGACTCATTTGCATTATCTGACTAGACCTGTGAGCATGTCTGTGCATTTTAGAGGTTTGCATTGTTGTGAAGGTTGGTAAGGAAATTCTGTGATTTTGGGATTTTCAGGCTTTAAATTTTATTGAATTTAATTTATGGCAGCTTTGCCATACATGAATTTCTATTACTAGGAATAGCTTGTTTTCATTTGGGTTGATTCGAGGTTTAACTAGGTTGGCTAGTTATTTGCCCTAATCGATTATTTACTCGAAAAGTGAATAAGTATTGAAAAAAGAATTTAATTCCACACTTCTCACTTTTGAACTAGAAAGTTTGAGAGTAAAACCCAAAATCCTCTTTATGAGGAATTATTGTTTTGTTCATTGTGGGAGCTACAGGCGTGAAATCATCGCAAGATTGGTCTCGTTAGATCCAGCTTGAAGAGACCTTGGATTGTCACAATTTTTGGCTACTTCTGCGAGGTTTTTATTTTATGGTTCAGATTCTCGTTTTGCCCTTTTGGCTGTGAGGTAGGGCTCTCTTGTTTTATTGTTTTGGCTTTGTTTTTCCTTCTATTTTTGGTAGTCATTTGTTAAGAGGTTGAGAACTAGTATTGCCCTTCGTTTCTATATGCTAACTCTACCCAGCTAGGCAGGTATGAGCATTTTCCTATTTTTTAGGATGAGGGTTTGGGGTTTTGCACCATTATGCTAGTCATTTTTACATATGGACTCCAAATCCATATTTTAGATTTTTTGTAGGATGTTAGTCAAACCATTGTTGCACTTTTATGTTTGCATTGGGATGTTTGTTGCATCCGTACTCCCGACTTTGTGTTTGGTTGAGTGATTTTATACCTGGTGATATTTTGGACCCTTATTATTTTGTGGACACTAGGATTTGTGTAGAATCCATACTCCCAGATTGAGGCCAGGTGAGTGAGTTCATGATGTTTGGTCTTGTTGCATCATTGGGGTTCATGTAGAATCCATACTTCCAAATTGAGGCCAGTTGAGTGATTTCATGATGTATGGTTTAATTGTCTTTTGGATTTGTGTAGAATCCATCATCCCGAGTTTCTTTCGATTGAGTGATATTTTTCTTATGTTCTCATCTAGTCCTTGTGTTATGATCTTCATGATGGTGGTGATCCACAGACAATTACATGCGCATACATTTTTTGAGTGACTGTGAGGCTCGATCTTCCATGGTACTTCTGGGAGTTATGATCATTGGGGTTGGGTTGGGAATATGCATACCTGTAGACACTCATCGTTGGATGAGCATGGGTAGGGTAGGGTAGCATATGGATGGGGCTTCTTTTTTGCAACCTGGTGTCTATTTCCCCAAGGTTGGCGAGTTGAAGTTTTAATCAAGTGATAACTAAAGAAAATGTGTGAGTGGTAATAAAACTTAAGATAATAAAATGTATGTGTGGGGCCCTCCGTTGAGGTGTAGAAATGCATGAACCGAGCTTGGGCTTGTCATTTCCAAGCGACTCTCCATGGTGTCAGCCCCTACATAGTAGCCCATTGAGTGTCTGACTAGGACATGTAGCTTATGCATTGTCTATGATCTTGGTTTCAGTCATCATATTGTTTGGCATGAGTGTTAACCATGGATGTTTTCTTTATGTGTGTTTGTGGTTGGATATTTATCTCCATCACCACGGTCAGAGTGGACCTACGGGTTCCACGTAGTTATGATGTAATGCCCCACCTGAAGATCCTTGGAACAAGGATGAAAACAAGCCAAGGTAATTTTTTTTTTACAAGCATGAGTGCAAATGACAACATTACACACAGATCAAATAGATCGCAATGGAAGACTCAACCACCATCTCGACAACCAACGAATCTCCAAACGCCACTGCTCAAACTGACACACTCACAATAGGAAACAAAAAACCACAATGACAATAATACTAATAATCTAAGATCTTTCAAGGCATGGAAAATTAAGTAAACCCAAAGGGTACTAGAATCACCAAAAATCAATCCTTGAAAACCAGTGGAGATGCCCCCTATTTTTTGCATGAGGACCAATAGCAGACAAATTTTTGCGCGAAGATGTGCACCATGCTACGTGAGGAAGTACCTTTTCAAACGAGGACGCACACCAAACGACACAAGAAGATACTTGGTCAAACAACCAAGACACCCAAAACTAGTGTTGGATTTCGTACAAGGAAGTGCTAGAAGTTGCGCGAAGAAACCCAACACAACACGCGAGGACTTGCATTCTCATGCGAGAAACTACAATTTTGCATGAGATGCCAAAATAGAAAGCCAGAGAACGAAAAGGTAAAAATATAAGGAAATAATTTCCTCCACATTAGGGAGTACTGGATCCACATTTCGAGTCATAACCACTCAAGTACACTATTGACAAACAGAAGCAACATCTAACCATCTAACAAGTAGTGAAGGGAAAGTATAGAAGGAAATATCGTAGTGTACTGAAAGAACACCACATTAAATAGAAATAACATTGTAGTGAACAGTACAACCAAACTAAGTATGTGGTTCCTCTCACTAGTACATTTGAGACCATTTTTCGACCATTAATGGTCAAAATTTTGACCCAATTTTTGACCAAATTTTGACCAATTTTGACCAACCCATTGGTCAGAATTTTTTCGGTCGAAATTTTGACCAACCTTATGTTGGTCAAAATTTTGACCAATACGTTGGTCGAAAACCCTCAATTGCCATGTGCAAGTTCTAACAGGAATTGGTCAAAATTTCAACCAATAAAGGTAGAAATTTCCACCAATGAAAGTCAAAAATTTTGACCAAGCAAGGTAGAAATTTCAGCCAATGAGGGTTAAAAATTTTTGTGGATTAAGGTAGAAATTTTGACCAATGAAGGTCAAAAATTTTGACCAGTGAAGGTTGAAAATTTTGACCAATGAAGGTAGAAATTTCGACCAACGAAGGTCAAAAAAGTTTAACCAAAAAAGGTAGAAATTTTGACCAATAAAGGTCAAAAATTTTGACCAATGAAGGTAGAAATTTCTACCAACAAATAGGTGCAAATTTTTTTTCAGGCATTCTATAAAACAGTCACATGTCTTGCGTATGATATGACATTTTGCATGCATCCTGCACTCTCTCATCTGGCTAATGATGGATTATGGAGAGTGATATGAAACCATGATGCTAAAAAACACACACAATCAAATCCAAAATGAACTTGCATTACAAATGGATTGTGGAAATTTGATATTGTTAATTTTGCATGCATGTCTACCAGGACAAATATATGTTTAAGTTGTGATTGTCCTGGTAGACATGCATGCAATTTTACCAATATCAGATTTCCACAATCCATTTGTAGTGCATGTTCATTTTGGATTTGATTGTGTTTTTTTAGCATCATGGTTTCAGATCACTCTACGTAATCCATCATTAGCCGAATGAGAGAGAGTGCAGGATACATGCAAAATGTCATATCATACGCAAGACATGTGACTGTTTTATAGAATGCCTAAAAAAAAATTTACCAGTGAGTTGGTCAAAATTTTGACCAGATAAATTTTGACCAATGGGTTGGTCAAATTTGGTCAAAAATTTGATCAATTAAGGTCAAAAAATGAACCCAAATGCACTAGTATGCTCGCCAAGTTGACTCTTTGAGTTCGGTTATCAAGTCACCCCACCAAATTGCCTCAACAAGGTCAATCTTTAGGTCCGCTCATCGAGCTTTCTCACCAAGTCAGCTCACCATGTCACATCTCTAAGTGGCCTCGCTAAGTCAGCTCGCCAACTTGCCCCACCAAGTTGCCACTTTAAGCCCACTCACCATGTTAGATCGCCAGGCCGGCTCCCGGCCAAGTCAGCTCGCCAAGCTGACAATTGAAGTACGCTCACCAAGTTGACTCTCTAAGTTCGCTCACCAAGTTCGCCCCCTAGGCCAACTCTTTAGGTCAGCTCACCAAGTCACCCCCACCCAGTCACCTCAACGAGTTGACTCATTAAGTTAGCTCATGAAGTCAACTCACCCAATGGTTTTACCACCTTGCCCTAGCAAGTGGGCTCACTCAGTGTGCTTACAAAGTTGCCCCATATAGTTTCTTCTCTAAGCTCGCTCACCATGTAAACTCACTTGGTCGGCACGCCAAGTTTTGTCATCAAGTCACCCCACCAAAGCGCCTCATCAAGGTTAGTCTTTAAGTACACTTAGTAGGTTAGCTCACTAAGTCACTTCGTGAAGTCACCTCACCAAGTGGCCTCGATAAGTCAGCTCACCAACTTGCACCACCAAGTTGCCACTTTAAGTCAACTCGCCATATCAGCTTGCCAAGCTGACTCCCATAGTCAGCTCGCCAAGCTGACAATTCAAGTACGCTCACCAAGTCAACTCTTTAAGTTCTCTCACCAAGTCCACCCTAGGTCAACTCTCCAGGTCAGCCCACCAAGTCACCCCCACCGAGTCACCTCAACAAATTGACACTTTAAGTCAGCTCACCAAGTCTACTGTTCAAGTACGCATGCCAGGTCGGCTCACCAAGCCCACCAATTCATGTCACCAAGTTGATTGTTCGAGTACACTCACAAAGTTGACTCTTTAAGGTCGGCTCGCCAAGCCAGCCTACCAATTCATGTGACCAAGTCGCCTCACCAAGTCGGCTCGCCCACATGTCCCACCAAGTCCCCAAGTCTGCTCGCCAAGCCGACAATTCAAGTGTACTCACCAAGTTGACTCTTTAAGTTCTCTCACCAAGCCCATCCCCTAGGTCAACTCTCCAAGTTAGCTCACCAAGTCACTCCCACCCAGTCACCTCAATGAGTTTACTCTTTCAGTCAGCTCACCAAGTCTACTGTTCAAGTACTCGAAGCACACTCTGCCTCAACAATACTCAAATTTAGGACAATACTCTTTGGTCGATTGCTATTGTTATTGTGCTTATATTAATGCTTTTAATATAAGGTGTACAACCCCTCCCCACTACAGATTTGAACTTTTGACCTCTTACAAGAGCACAAGTTCTCTACCATCCACAATTGGCAAAGTATAAATTGATTTTTCACTTTCTATATCATTCAAAGAATATGATATTAACATTATTTCATCATCCTAGGGCAAACAATTTGGATTATTGTCATCCTTCATCTTTGCTCCAGGCCTTTAAATCTATTCATCTCAAGGTTTTATGAATGGAGAAACTAACCTTGCCTAGTTTTTGTGTGTGCGTGTCATCATTTACAATTTGATGAAGCAAATTATGTCATGCCCTTACACATCAACAACAATGATTTTAAGTGATTGTCACTATTTTTGCACCAATAGACTCAACAAGACTTTGCATAAAAGCATGCAAATCAAAAGCCAACTAATGTTGTCAATCTTCAAATGTATAGCTATGGAAATAGCATGCAAATAAGCTCAAATGTAAAATCATAAAGTTCACCCCACATGCAATATTATGATGTGTGCAGTTCTCTACCACTGAGTGGAACTTCACTTCTTTGTGTAATGTGGAATACTATTGGTTATTGTCGTGACAGGCACTCATTGTATTCTTTAATAGCCACGGTGAATTGTAACTCCTTGCATGTGTGCCATACAGTGCCCATTGCTTATTTTATTGCACTTGAACTCCAAATTTAACATTAATCCAAATTGCAAAAAGTATAAAACATATAGATACAATGAAAATTGACACCAATTGATTTAAACTTGAAAAGGATGCCATCCATGCAGTCCAATGTGGTCTTCAGCTGCCAAAGAACTACATATTTAACTTTGATCTACATTACACATTATATAAAACCATAAGGTTAAAATGCCAAAAATAATACAATGATTGATTTCAGCATAAAAGGTGCCACACATGTAGTAACATACATCCATTTAATTTATCACCAGCTCCTGATTATGGTTTCATGAATTATATGTTACAAAACATTGCATTTTTATGTTGTGAAATCCATTCTTTAATTTTTTGCGACATTAATGTAATTTTGTACTACCAACCTCATGTGTCAGTTCAACAAGATCTGGAGAGTTGGATATTAACCTGCTCCTTAGAATATTTCCTTGTATACAACCTTCATTTTTACATCCCATTAGATTATACTAATTTGGATCAAAATGCCCTTGAACACACTGCATATCCTTGTGGGTTTTGATTTTTCCCTGCATAAGCAATCTGTACTATACTCCTTAAATATTATCTGCACCAATATTTTACATACCCTTTATTATAGACATGCATCACTGCCACATTAATGCTCAAATCATTGCTGTTATCCTGAGTCTTAGTTATTCTAAATCAAAACTACGCAATAGAATTGATAATTTAAATAAAAACATCTTATTCCAGTCTCAAAATTATTATAAAAGCATTGATCAATACTTGCAGTTGTAGCTCATTACTCTATATTTAAAAGTTGCACCTATATTAGGCAGAAAACAAGAAATATAGAGGCAGATTAAAATTATGATTTCACATAGAATGGGTGCCCCATTAGATGAATTTGTAGCTTTTTCATTGGCTTATATTTGGATTTTAAGATTTAGCAATTGCAAGGGCATTTGAAATCAAATATTTACATGTTTGAAATGTTAAGGAATCTAAGTAAGTCAGCTCTACTTATTTCTATTGAATAATTTTGAAGTAATTTATAAAAGGATTTGACAAGAGTGTCCATACAATTTCTCATCCTATGTTTAATGAAATTAAAAACCCATCCTAGCTGAGCCTCCATACCTCATATTCTTCAAATTTGTGCCCTTCAATCATGACAATGCTAGGTATAGCTTTTGGAGTAGGATGAAGCAAATCCTGAGCTTCTTCCCATGCCAACTTCAATTCAAACGCATCACCATTCTCCATGCAAAGTATCTTATTCTTGGAACAAAGATTGCGACTTTTTTTCTTTTCTGGTGTCAACAAGGATTGACTTGAACTATCTTTGGATTTGCCTCCAGCTTTGTCACTTTTATACCAACTAAAGCTTGTGCTTGGACTATTGACTTGACCTATCAGAGGCTCTGCAAATGATTCTTCTTTTACATTGATCGAAGGAAGTGTATAGCCTGAATTTTTTTTTATACTTGCAGAGTTAAGGGCGCTACTAAAAAATGGCCCAATTCCTGATGTTGATGGTTGAACTTCCTAAAATAAGAAAAGATGACATCAATGCATCAAGAAAATTGTTAGGTGCTCTACTTTTCTAATAGAAATATTGGAAAAGCACCCAAATGCTATTGTAATAATCAATAAAGCACACAAAATAATAATATGAAAGATTAAATTGTATAATGAACATATAACCCAGTCATACTTAAGCCAAGAAATATGACATAACTTCACATTTCATTACTTTGTAAGTCCAATAAGCAGGAAAGCCAACCTAGTTTAATATAGTATCAGAAGCCTTTCGATAACCCATGGCAAGCTTTCCTTCTAGATCAATCCGGCTAAATGTTACTAGTACAAAATAGGAAAAACATGTCATTTATCTAGACCAAAGCATAAAATCAAAGAAAAAAAGAGCATTAGAATCCATATTATCATATATATGAGCTCTAAGTAATGACATCTGAACTCTACCATATTCCTGCCTATTATTTTGAGAACAAGCTGCCTATTAGATCAACTAGTATCTATTGGAGGTTTATTGAGACAACTTGTGATGACAACTTAGCACTCTACAATTGATAGATAGTCAACAAATAAGACAATAAGTTATACTACAATCTATTGATAGATAGTCAGCAAATAAGACAATAAGTTATACTAAAATTTGTCATAATAGCATCAGCATATTAACAACAGTATTTGAAATTTGAGCTTCTAATATATTTTGATCTATCATTCACCAAGTGGTAAAAACAAGGTCACTGGGAGATGGGGAGACTTGGAGGTCTCTAGTACTGGTACTGGTACCAGTACGATAATTTTTCAAAAATGGGAGATGGGGGGTATTTGGAGACTGCAATTTTGTTTTCTGATAGTTTGCTGAGTCTAATACTAAATACATTTTTTGAGGTCTCCGGAGACGCGAAAAGTCTCCAAAATGCATCTTCGTCTCTAAGACGTGTCTTTTAGGGGGAAGACAGGTCTCCCTGTAACCATGGGTAAAAATTATGAGTTTATCATGCTAATTCAATGTAAGCATTAACATACATATAGCAATATGGAAAAATGGCAACAACTTTACTCTCTAGACCTAAAAGATAGTATTTACTACTCAGATCTCTTTTTTGGTATCCATAAAATAGTAAAGTTCATACAGCAGCACATCATGACCAAAGTAACATTGCACTTGAAAGACCTCCTATAAACCCTGAGTAATCATAACCCATATCATTTTCTATGCGATTTCCTAAGTGTACATACATACATGCATAACAAGAATATTAAGCCTTGCCTTGTATCATATTAATATATTTGAAACAAGGCTTAAAATTCTTGTTATAGGTTTAGAAAATTTTAGGTTTTCATTATCCTTCTTATTTAGATATAAATTTTTAACCACAATGAGAGTTTCTTTTAACTTAGCTACCCATAAATTGGCAGGTCAATCTCATTTCAAAACAGCCTACTGTTTCAAGGCCAAAAGTATGATTATCTAAACAATGTAACTTATATGTATATGTTCTACTATTGAAATAATTAAAAACAAGAGGATAATTTTATTATCAATGAACTCTTAAATAGAGTTTACAAATGCTAATAATAGTGTGAACAAAAAAGAAAAGTTTTCTTAATCAAGACAATGTCTAAAAATAGAACTAAATAAGAAAACTAAAAAGAAAGCATAAATGACCATTGACTAGATCTAGCTAAATATAGAGACTAAAAATAGTAAAATTTCTAATACCCTTCCTTAATGGTCATTCTAGAAATTACATCAACTTGGCCCCTAAACTTGATAAACTTTTCTGGATTAAGAGACTTGGTCAAGAGTTTGTAGTGTTGTCCTTAGTGCATACATACTACAACATCATGATTCCATCTTCAACAAGCTAGCAGATGTAGTGAAAATGAAGATTTGCATGCCTGGTCCATTCATGGAACTTCAAAACTCCCTCATTATCATAGAAGAGGGGAGTAGGGCTTGCTTGAGACATAGACAAATCGGCAAGCATCCAATAAAGACAAACTGCATTACAAGTTTATTTACTATTTTTTTGTATTCAATCTCAGTAGATAAGAGTGAATTTGTCTCATGCTTCTTGCTAGTCCATGTGACTTCACTTGTGCCCAAACTGAAAACATACCCAAAAGAAGACTTTCAATCATCAATAAAACCTCCCCAATCCAAATTTGTATAACCAATGACTTGAGCATCTTGACTTTTTCCATACAGAATGCCAAAATCAGGAGTGCCCTTCACATCTCATAGCATATGCTTCGCAAAAACCCAATGTTCATCCTTTGGGGCTATTATGAAGCAAGAAAGGTAACTAACAGCACGTTTGGTCTCAAGTCTAGTAGCGGTTAGATAGATAAGGTTGCCCACTAGTTGCCTAAATGTATACTCATTCTCTACTAGTGAATCTAATTTATGGTCAAGCCTAGTTGTCTTTTATAGTCATTCTAGAATGGTCCTCAAGCTATGTCACCATCTCATTACAAATTTCTCCTTCAAAGGCCTTATGGATATACTTTACTCTGTTTATCCATCTTGATAATTCTTAGGAGAGAATTTATCTCTTCCCAATTCTTATGGGAGAGTCTGTGATCAGAATCTTAATCCCTGTGGGAGGATTTCTTGGGGCTCTACTTGTCTCACAATTAACCTGGAGTAGCCTCCAACTATGATATTGTCTCCTCACAACTCCTCTCTCCTTAAGGCCTTAAGTATATCCAGCACTTCTTTAGAAGATTGTTCTACCTCTCCTAGGCCTTGAGAGATGAGATATTTGCCTTGTAGTGGGGTGCCCTCACAGTTCTCCTTTACTCACTATGTAGTAGGGTTCCTAAAAGAATTTCTCCCCTAACTACCACAACAATAGGGTGCCCTTGGTGGTTCTCCCTCATCTACCTCTGCAACAGAATTCCCTCGCAATTCTCCCTTAATCATAGAGCAGTAGAGTTCCCTCGTAGAATTTCTCCCTTAGCTACTAGTACTACAGTAGGGTGACCTAGCGATTCTACCTTTATTGTAGTCTTGGGATCATGCTAGTAAGAGTGTGTTATTAGTCATTCTCCCTAAATTACTACAATAACAGAAATGGGAGTCCAAAAATAAGCTCAACAATGAAATGAATAGATAAAAACATGACTAGTATCACACAACCTGATTATGAAATAGGACCATTGATATCAACTGTTAGATTGTGGTGACTGATCAGGAAAGTACTGTACATACTTCATAAATAGTGGGGTTCAAATTTTTTTTTGGAAGTAGCCGACATGTTATAACCCTAAAGCAGTTTAATACTTGTATAAAAAAGGGCTTAGGGTTGGGTATTTTTTATATGTGGTGATACAAAATTGGTTCTTGCGGCGGTATTGAGCTATAAGGGATTACGGATTGTAATCAGGTTGTAATCACTGGATTGTTATAAGATCAAACTTGCTGTTTGGTGGACGTAGCCCAGGGATTGGGTGAACCACGTTAAATCTTGGTGCCTTGTGTTTATTTCTGTGTGTTCTATTATTTTCTGTTATTGGTTATATTTGCATGTAGTTTTTATTTCTGTCCATGGTTTTTTCCTAACAAGTGGTATTAGAGCAAGGTTGTCTTTCAATTATCCTCTGCAGGAAAGTCTCACGGTTAAGTGGGAGTCTCACAGTTGAGTGGGAGCGATGGCAGATCAGGGTAAGTTGAGGGTTGATAGGTTTAATGGGCAGAACTTCCAGTTATGGAAGATGCAAATGGAAGACTATTTATATCAGAAGGATTTATGGAAGCCGTTGGAAGGAAAAGCCAAGAATCAGGGAACTATGTCAGAGGCTGAATGGGATCTTTTGGACAGAAAGGCACTCAGAAGCATTCGGTTATGCTTGGCACCATCAGTGGCATTTAATATTACAAAAGCAAAGACGACAGAAGATTTGATGAAAACCCTAGCGACATTGTATGAAAAGCCCTCCACTTCAAATAAGGTATTTCTCCTAAAGCGTTTATTTAATATGAAAATGGCAGAAGGTGGATCTGTTGCAGATCATTTAAATGAGTTTAATACTATTACTAGTCAATTATCTTCTGTGGGTATCAATTTTGATGAAGAAATTAGGGCTCTCTTTATTTTGTGTTCTTTGCCTGAAAGCTAGAATGGCTTGGTAATGGCGGTGAGTAATTCTATTCCTAGATCTAGTACCCTAAAATATGATGATGTGATCGGTGTTATTTTAAGTGAGGAAACTCGTAGAAAATCCTCAAGTGGATCTACATCAGGAAGTGCTTTAAATGCACAAAGCAGGGGTAGAACGACTGAAAGAGGAAGTAACTCTGGAAATCGTGGGAAATCAAGAGGAAAGTCGAAGGGGAGGAGGTCTCAATCGAGAGGACCAAATGATTGCTGGTACTGTGGGAAACCAGGGCACAAAAAGAAAGATTGCTGGACTCGAAAGAAAAATGAAGGAGATAAATCAGATGGAGACAAAGAGGCAAATGTGGTAAGTAAAAAATCCGAAGAGGATGCTTTGCTTCTGTCTTTAGAGAATGTTGATGATTCATGGGTTTTAGATTCTGGTGCTTCTTTTCATGCTACACCTCATAGAGGTTATTTCATTGATTATGTCCAAGGGGATTTTGGGCTTGTTTATTTGGGGGATAATGAACCCTGTCAGATTGTTGGAAAGGGAAAAATTAAGATTAAGTTGTAGAATGGGAATCATTGGCTACTACATGAGGTAAGACATGTTCCAAAACTAAGTAGAAATTTAATTTCAGCAGGGCAACTCGGTGATGAGGGTTGTGTAGTTACTTTTAATGATAAAAATTGGAAGGTTTCAAAAGGTTCCCTTGTAGTAGCAAGAGGTGTGAAAGTAGGAACCTTATATCTTTGTACAGGTCATATTGTTCCTTCTACTTTGATTGTTTCAGAGAAAAATGAATATTCAGGAACAATTACTACAGTTGAGCAGGGAGAACAAATAGCTGCTGTAGATTCTGATACAGCGCTGTGGCACAATAGACTTGGGCACATGAGTGAGAAAGGTATGAAAGTAATTCATTCAAGGAAAGCTTTACCAGGTCTAAAATGTGTGAATATGGATTTCTGTGAAAGTTGTGTGTATGGAAAACAAAAGAGAGTGAGTTTTGTAAAGACGGGGAAGGAAAACAAAAAGGAGAAACTAGAAGTTGTGCATATAGATGTATGGGGACTGGCTCAGGTATCTTCCCTTGGTGGCTCTCATTATTATGTTACATTTATTGATGACGCAACTAGAAAAGTATGGGTTTATTTCCTTAGACAGAAATCTGATGTATTTCAAACTTTTAAGAAATGGAAATGCTTGGTTGATAATGAGACTGGTAAGAAATTAAAATGTCTCAGATCTGATAATGGTGGTGAGTATTGCAGTCATGAATTTGAAGATTATTGCTCCACTAATGGTATTCGTACACAAAAAACTATTCCAAGGACTCCACAAGAAAATGGAGTGGCTGAACGCATGAACAGGACTATAATGGAGCGCGCAAGGAGCATGAGGTTGCATGCTGGATTGCCCTTACACATGTAGGCGGAAGCTGTCAATATTGCAGTATATTTGATTAATAGAGGTCCCTCTACTCCTTTGGGCTGTGGTATTCCAGAGGAAGCATGGACTGGTAAGAAGGTGAGTTATTCTTTTCTCAAGACCTTCGGTTGTGAAGCTTTAGCTCATATAGACTCTGAAAATAGAACCAAGCTAGAAGCTAAATCAAAGAAATGTGTCTTTGTTGGATATGGCATTAATGAATTTGGCTATAGGCTTTGGGATTTTTAAAATCATAAAATTATAAGAAGCCGGGATGTCATATTCAATGAAAAAGTTTTGTACAAAGATCTGTTGCAGCAACATGAGAAGAAAGAAGATGATTATGTAGTGCTGGATGATACTCCAAAAGCTAATGTTCCAACCATTCCTCATGATGTGCAACAACTGCAACAAAAAATACCACACACACCAGTGAATGTTAGACGGTCAACAAGGCCAATTAGACCTCCACAAAGGTTTTCTCCCTCTTTGTATTCTATTTTACTTACTGATGCTGGTGAACCTGAAAGTTATGATGAAGCTGTGCAGGTGGATACTAAGATTCAGTGGGAGTTTGCAATGAAAGATGAAATGGACTCTTTGCTGAAAAATAAGACATGGGATTTGTGCAAGTTGCCTGCAGCTAAAAAGGCTTTACAGAATAAATGGGTTTACAGGTTGAAAGAAGAGGAAGGAGGTAAGAAAAGATTTAAGGCCAGGTTAGTTGTAAAAGGATTTTCACAGAAAAAGGGAATTGATTTTGATGAGATATTTTCTCCTGTTGTTAAAATGATTTCTATTCATACTGTTTTAAGTCTTGTGGCTACTGAAGATTTGCATTTAGAGTAGATGGATGTTAAAATAGCCTTTCTTCATGGTGATTTGGATGAAGAAATATATATGGCTCAGCCACAGGGTTTTGAGGTCAAAGGTAAGGAGAACTTAGTGTGCAAATTGAAGAAAAGTTTATACGGCTTAAAGCAAGCACCTCGGCAATGGTATCTGAAATTTGACAGTTTTATGCATGAGCATGGATATAATAGGTGTCATTCAAATTACTGTGTTTATTTTAAGAGGTTGGATGATGATAGCTACATTATTTTATGTTTATATGTTGATGATATGCTTGTAGCTGGGTCTAACATGGATCATATTAAGGGGCTGAAACACCAATTAGCACATGCATTTGCTATGAAGGATTTGGGGGCAGCAAAAAAAATCCTTGGTATGAAGATTTGCAGAGATAGGAAGAACAGAACATTGACGCTATCTCAAGCTGATTATGTTGAGAAGGTGCTGCAACGTTTCTCTATGGAGAATGCTAAAGCTGTCAGCACACCTTTACCTGGTCATTTGAAATTGACTAAGGAGATGTGTCCCAAGACACAGGAAGAGGAGGATAAGATGTCCAAGGTACCCTATGCTTCAGCTATAGGAAGTTTGATGTATGCTATGGTATGCACTAGGCCAGATATTGCACATGCAGTGGGAGTCGTTAGCAGGTATATGAGTCATCTAGGTTTTGAGCATTGGAATGCTGTCAAGTGGATTCTCAGATATTTGAGAGGAACATCCAATAAGTGTTTACACTTTGGGGGCTCTACTACTAATTTACAGGGCTATGTTGACTCAGATTTGGCTGGGGATATTGATACCAGGCGAAGTACTACAGGTTATGTCTTTACTGTTGGTGGGGCAGCCATGAGCTGGGTTTCTAGACTACAAAAGATTAATGCTCTCTCCACTACAGAGGCAGAGTATGTTGCTGCTACAGAGGTAGCCAAAGAGATGATACGGCTTCAGTTCTTCTTGGAAGAATTGGGACATCCTCAGAAGGATAATTATTTGTTCACAGATAGTCAGAGTGCCATTCATCTTGCTAAGAATTCAGCTCTGCATTCTAAGACCAAACACATACAGTTGCGGTACCATTTCATTCGGTTAGTTTTGGAGGATGGACAGTTAAAGCTGGAGAAGATACATACCAATGAAAATCCAGCAGATATGTTGACAAAGGTTGTAACAAGGGAGAAGCTGAACTCCTCTTCAGCTTCAGTTGGTCTTTTAGACTAAATGTGAATAAAAGAACAACAGCGTCCAGGGTGGTTTGATCCAGTGGGAGCCCCATGCGGTAGTTGTATTGCTACAAGATCAGTCTCCAAGTGGGAGATTGTTGTTTAGTGTGGAGCCTGATCAGTCCCCAAGTGGGAGATTGTTAGATTGTGGTGATACGAAATTGGTTCTTGCGGCAGTATTGAGCTGTAAGGGATTACGGATTGTAATCAGGTTGTAATCACTGGATTGTAATAAGATCGGACTTGCTGTTTGGTGGACGTAGCCCAGGGATTGGGTGAACCACGTTAAATCTTGGTGCCTTGTGTTTATTTCTGTGTGTTCTATTATTTTCTGTTATTGGTTATATTTGCATGTAGTTTTTATTTCTGTCCATGGTTTTTTCCTAACATCAACAGTTTAAGATTAGCTTTCAGTTAAGAAAAACATTAACTTTTAACATTTTCTCATGCTTGATTTGGGTCACTAGATGCTGTTGATGTTGATTTGGGTCACTAGATGCTGTTGATGTTGATTTTGGTCACTATATGTTCTTAATGTCAATGTGTGGTTAGATTGGTTGTTTCCAACCATAGGCTATAACCCTCTTGCTATTTTTTTTATAAAAACATTAGCTTTCAAATTAAGAAAACCATGACTTCAAACTAAGCCCAATGTAGAAACAGATGACTAAAAATCTAAGGTAAAGCAAGAATTTATCAGCAAATAACATCCGGTGACTAAAACCCTTTCAAACAAATATAGATAAAAAGGGAACCAGAAAATTCAGCTGACCATTCATTAATGAAATTGCATAACCCATCAGAGTAGGCCAAAATTTCAAACATTTGAGAGCTCTTGAACCATCAAAAATTGTAGCAGATCAAGGGAATCAAGAGAAAATAGCTTTCCACCCATTCATGGAGTTCCATAGACCATCAGAGTAGACCCCAATTTTAGACCTTATAGAGTTCTTAAACCATTAAAAAACAAAAACAGACCAGGGGAAAATAGAGAAATTGGCTTGCCATCCATTAATGCCATCAGAGTAGGCAGCAATTTTAGATCTTTCAGAGCTCTTAAACCATTAAAACAACAAAAGTAGATTGGCTCATCATCCATCTTTAGAGATGTATAATCCATCAGAGAAGGGTGCAAATCTGCACCTTTCTGAACTCTTTGACCCTTAAAAGAAAAAGGAAATATAGGGAAAACAGAGAAATGGGCTTACTGTCCATTAAATGAGTCGCATAACACATCAGAAGAAGCTGCAATTTCACACCATTGAGAGCTCTTAATCGCTCAAAAACATAGCAGAGCAAGGAAAACCAAAAAAGTTATCTTACCATCCATTAATGGAGTTGGATAACTCATTAAAGTAGGCTGCAATTTCAGACCTTTGAGAGCTCTAGAGCCCTTAAAAACAAAAGCACGTCATGGGAAACTAGGGAAATAGTTTTTCCATCCACCAATGGAGTTGTATAACCCATCAAATCTGGCAGCAATTTCAAACCTTTGAGAGCTCTTAAACCCCTAAAACAAAAGAAGGTCAAATGAAACCAGGAAAATTGGTTAATGTCCACCAATGGATTTGTATAACCCATCAGAGTAGGCTTCTTCCAGCCACTTCTGAGGCAATCTGGACTGAGGCATTACTCAAAATTCATGCTAAGACTATAGGCCACTCCTATGCTTCAAATAGAGTGTTGAAATTGGTGATATCAAAATGTATTTCACAAATTCATGTTATGGGCAGCAGTAGTCATGGATCATTTTAGACCTACCACATGCGAAGTGTCCATTTTATGTTAGTTTGAGCTTCACTTGGTTTCAAGAATACTATAATATTCTCTACTTAACAAGGCCAACCACATGAAGGTGGAAGCTCATCTAGCCTCACCCCCCTCCCCCTAACATCAATCTAAAGTACCCATTATCATCTAATTACATACTTCATTGATTCATTCATCCATTTATGAACCATAACATTCAATCAATACAATCACATAACATTCATTAATATGATATAAAATTCATTAATACACAATACTAATCAAGACTTCATTAAGACATAACAATATTCGTTAACATAAGATAAAAATCAGTATTAATACGCATCATTCATACATAATTACTTAAAACAAAGTTCTTTCATTATCCAACAAGGTTTATCAAAGACAATTTTTAAAACATCATTTTTCTTTTTGTTTTTATGAGCTCTTTTAAGAAAAGCGCTCATAGGAGCATCCATATCTACATCATTCTCCTCCTCTTCTAGCACGTGTAATGTCAAATTACGATGGCTCCTTCTCTTTGTAGGAGCAGGATACTATTGCACTAAAGGGGGCTCTGTTGCAAGAACAAGTGAATGGGATAAATTGGCATACTCTTTTTCTTTTTTTAACTGTTACCAGTCTATAATTAAGTACTAGTACAACATAACATGCATTTTTCTTACCTGACAATGCGACATCATGTACATTAACATTTTGATCCACCACCACGTCAACATGTTGAACACTTGGAACATGTTCCACTCCTTCGACATGATGTTCAACATGCTCTAAAATATTCAAAAAAATATTATCATGAGTGATGGATTCATTTTGAGCACTACACATGAAATATGAGTCAATAAATTTGACTCAAATACTACACAGTTAAATCATGATAGCATTATCACAATATTTACTCTATGAGATTTGTTAGAACAAATGATTTATCAAAGTACAAAGTTGGAAATCATAATCAACTACCGATCAAAAGCTTAAAGATCCCTATTTTAAAATAATGAATATGTTTCAGCAACCAGAGATAATCTTTAAAGTAGTGTTAGAGAAATAAGAACAAAACTATGTGAATGTTCCAAATCATATAATAAATTTCCTTGCCAATCTATAAACCTGGTTGTCATTGCTCAAGAATACCCTAAATACATAATACAAGAAATGAAAACTAATATGATTTAATAAACAACAAATAGAGAAGAATATATGAGCATAGAATATATGTTTGGATAAGACCATGCTTGGACAATAAATGGAAGGAGAACATTTCATATTTCTGATTGCATAATTAATTTCCAATAGCAAATTAATACCTCCACCACTATAATGCACATTATGGCCTTCGTCACGAGTAGGTTCTGTGGTAGGATATGAAGGCTGCAATAAAATGTTATGCACATTGATATGTAGTCAATTTACGTTCAAAACTAATACCAAAAAAGAAAAGGATCAACTATTCAATTTCATTTACTTTTCATCTAACCAATTTACCTGTGAGATATCATTTGGTGAACTAGATTCTTGGGCAAGGCTTATAGATTCTTCGCGTAGGCGTGCAGCCACGACTTTATAGCCTTCCTTCAAGGCAAGTTTTCTATCTTCATTTGTGACCTCCACATTGAATTCTGTGCCCTGTATTTTTTGCTTAATATCATCAGTTTTGTATGTATGGTTTCACTAAACAAA
This sequence comes from Cupressus sempervirens, assembly GCA_028749045.1. NCBI lineage: Eukaryota > Viridiplantae > Streptophyta > Pinopsida > Cupressales > Cupressaceae > Cupressus > Cupressus sempervirens. The sequence goes on along the minus strand of CM053789.1, from coordinate 175,502,537 downwards.
ATTGTTTGCAACAATATATTAAAAAAATTTATTTCATATCATTGCTCCTACTTACAACTCGAGACTGGAGATTCATATAGCCACCAGAGCCAAGTTTTTGTTGGCCAAACTTTTCTAGTCTCGCTTTTGTAGCCACGAATGTGTTCTGCAATCTATGAACAATTTCAAACATCTTAGATTATATATTTACAAATATGAATAATTAGTGCATGATTACAATGTACTTAATACTATCATGACATACCTCTTTTTTCCCTGTGCTGCTTCATTACCTCTATCTTCACATAGCCTTTTCTCCTTTGCATCTTCTACTATTTCATTCCCCTCCATTGATGGAATCATAGTTGGACGATCGTACTTTGGGTTATCCTTAAGAGCCCTTCTATATTGATCCCTCACAGTCTTTAAATGCTTTTTTGCTCTTTTGAGAAGTAGGCCATTGGCAAACATGTCTTTTCCAAATTTCTCGTCAAAAGATGCAATGAGCTGATTTTTTAATTCCATGGTTTGTAAATTCCACTTTTTTAAAAACAAATAGATTGTTAGATCAATAGCTTTAATATATTACAGTAAATGAAAGAAAAGAAAAATTATGTAGAAATGATATGAAACTACGTACCTTTTACGTATGGTGGGTCCGAATAGTCTCAATGTCATATGAAAAAGATGATCAAAGAAAACATTATTACCTACAAAAACATAAAGGATTTATCAGTCCAAAACGAGTAATATAAAAATAAATTAAATTTACAATTTAAATAAAAACAATTTTAAAGCACCTGGAAGCTTTCGTTCTTTTAACAGAAACATAGTTTTCTTATTCAACAATAATGTCCCTTCATATGAACCAGTACTAATCACACGAACTGCTCCAGGAAATGGATCAACTTTAGCAGTACTACTCTCTGCTAGTTTGTCAACTAAAACATCATGACAATTAAAGAAGACACCAAATGAATTAAAGCATACTTATGGATATAATCAAATTGAAGAAATTGACTAGCAAAAATGTTTTTTCATTAGGTAGTCAGATTTGCAAAAATGCATAAAGTTGCATATAAAAGTTGCTGACAACTTTTAAAAATGTTGCTCGGTATTGTTTAAAAGTTGTTATTGTTTGTTTTAAGTTGGGGAATGGCTACTTGGTTGTTCCAATGGTCCTATAGGCCTCTATATATATCATGTGTGATCTCAGAAGGAGAGGGAGATCAGGTTGTAGTCGATGCTTGAACAAAACGAATAAAAAACCTTTGATTTACTAGTAATTATGCTGTTACAGTGGGTTGTACGGTTTCATACGGTACTGTTATGATTGCTATGTGTGTGGCTTAGTTGCAAGGGTGTGTTCATAAGTTTTTTGGCTTTGATTTGACATTAATTCAAAAAGTAGCACAAAATCTTACCTACGTAGTACAATATATGTATGCGTGGTGTGTGTATGCATGTGTTTGTGTGTATATGCAGGCTTTTGTAGACATCATTTAAGCACTGATATGCTACTTCGTTGTTCATCAACTTGTACAAATACATTACAAAATCTAGCAAAACAAGGTTTTACCAGTTCTAGTGGGTATAGATGAGGATGTTTGCGTGGCCCTTGTTGTCAACAATGCAGTAGGCAATAGTGGACCAACAATCGAACGAGGAGTCCGCACGTCATCATGAGCTGAGGAATACAATATTGTTAGAAAGACATTTGCAATGGATAAAGATCAAATGGGATACTAGCTAGAAATGTCCACAAAAAAAAAGTAACTGTTATAATGTTGATGAAAACAAACAAAGTGCTATTGACACGAAGGTTGTGCGCAACGACCATCACCATGTTCACCATGTGATGTCACAAATGGTACAAATGTCTATACAAGTACACATAAAATTAGAGATCAAGATCCATAAGATAGTATAAAATATTCATATCTATTGAACTTCTATTATTGCTTTAGTCGAATTACTGCTTACCTGCAAAGATTGGATTCTATGGCCCAATTCTGTTCTTAGTGCCTCTTTCTCCTCACTTTTGTCACCCTCGATGATAATGTTAACAAGTTCATCAGTGTATCTTTTCTTGATTTGCTGGGTGATGAACATAGGGTCAGTACTAAGGGTGATGTTATGTAGATATGAAGCCCGTATTTCAGATCGCATTTGATCAGCGGTCATTCTAGCTTTTTCCTATCATTTGTGACATTAAATATCAGTAAAATTTCATCAAAACAACTCCAAAGACACAAAGAAAAGAACATAATAATACGACATCTATTTCTATATTAACATTAAAATTTACAATATTTAATGTTTACCTCTACTGAAGGTGTCTAAGATGGTGCATCCATATCGCCCTATGAAAAAAATTAGTAAGTCTTAGAAATCAGTAGCGAAATTAAAGTAATAGACTTACCAAAATAATAATAATAATAATAAAGTAGATTGTATATGTAAATCATTTGTCTTAAGTTAAAAATTTAGCGTAACTAATGTGTATATCTAAAAAAATTTTGACATGTTCTACTTAATGTTTATATGTGCACATATGGTTTAGAAAGAAAAGTTTGGTCGTACAAGACCCCATCATAGTTGGCATTGATCCTAGCTGGACATTTCATTGATCATCATGATCTTCATCCATGTCATCATCATCATCATCACCACCATCATCATACTTGTCACTTTGATCATCGTCGTCACCACCACCATCTTCTTTGCCATCATCACCATCTTCATCGCCATCATCATCATCTTCATCACCATCATCATCATGACCATCATCGCCATGATCATGATCATCATCAACATCATCATCATCATTATCACCATTATCGTCAGCATGACCAAAATCATCACCATCTTCTTCATCTTCACCACTGGGTAACTGTTGTTCCTGATAATCATTTACTTCCTCTTCTGCTTCTTCAATTTCTTCTTCTTCGATCACATTATACTTTACCGGCCTTCTTCTTGGGTCATGTCTAACAACAAATGACCAACCTGGTTTCTATGGAACACCAAAATAAAACACTTGCTCGCACTGGCTTGGAAGAACATCGGGCTCATCTCCGACTAGCTCAAATGACCTTGTATTAATCATAGTAAATTCACTATCATGTTCAATAACAGTCCTATCAGGATCATTTCAATTTAGTCATAACCTGAACTATTTGACGACAAATAGAACTATTTTGAATGAATTAAAGTCGCACTCAAGTATATCATCCAAAATGCCATAGTATCAATTTTTAGATCGTTGAGGATGTATGTCAGTTCTAGATGAAATATTGGTGACCACAAAGACAACACTTATCCTGGAATCACATGTTTTCTTCATTTCATCTGACTTTTTTGTGTGGAATTTATAGCCATGGTAGTACATAGCTTTGTGGTGTTTGACCTGCAATTATTCAAACATGTCAAGATTATTTGCATCGATCTGTGAGTTGATATTAAACTTATGTGTGATGATTAGTAATCTTATGCATACCTTTGTATCTCTTAAGCCATATATTAGATCAAGTACCATTTTTGTAACATTGGGATCTCCATTACGATGAGCTTCTTTAACGAACGATACAACACCATCCCATGTTAATGAGCGACCATTTTCTTGAGACTACTCAATCCATACCATCATCCAATCAAGATTGTTTGCAATATACAAGTGTAGTGCATCCCACTCATGACCAACTACAAAGAAGACAATTACACTAGTTAGAAACAACTTATATATATTGATGATGAATAATAATTATTAAACTACAAAAAAAAAAACTTATAATTACCTCTCACCCTCCTCAATCTACCTTTCCCCCTTAGGTACTCCCCTTCAAATTTGTCATTAGAGTTGGGATCCCAAATGCGATCTACATGGATATCTGCTGCAAACTTTGGAAGATATTGAGTAATGTACACCATGGTCTAGTATATCATATATCCCTCTATCATAGAACCCTCAGGACGTGCTCTTTTTCGAACCATGCCCTTCATAAATTTCAAGTGCCTCTCAACCATCCACATTGATCTAGCGTATACAGGTCCACACAATTCAATCTCCTCAACTTGATGTATGAGGTAGTGTTCTTGAGCATTGAAAAAGGTTGGAGGTAAACACTTTTGCATTTCACACATAAGCTGTGGAATTTTTATCTTCCAATATTTTATATCTTTTTTGTCAATTTATTTAGATGATAACCACCTAAAAGAGATTCAACACACAAAACCACATAAACGAGATTTCAAATAAAATTATACAATAGATTTAAGAGAAAGCTACAAATCTAAGAAAAAACACTTCTAACCTCGCGTATTTTCCAAGATCATATATAACTTGTTTAATACTGTTGTCAAACTGTTGTGGAAGGGATAGAGGTAGGACAAATTGCAATCATTAAAAATGATCATTTCAATATATTATTAAATAATGCAATAGGTAGTACATTCAATCTTACAAATATACTGTAAATAGAGAACATGAATTACCTTGACGAAGGTATGCCAATCATGTGTTTTCAACCCAGGCCCAAAATCACCTTTCTTTGATAGAAGAGTGCTTATATTTGCAGCAAATCCTGTTGGAAATTTTGTTTTTTTTATGACTTCTTTTAATGCATCACTCTGTTGCTCCATTAATAACCAAGGAAGGGCGCTTGTATTTATGCAGTCTCCATTGCTATTTGATTCAATGGAAGCTTTTAGTGCATGATTGGATTCATGAATTTTGGTACAAATTTTGGCAATTTGTTCTCTATCACGTCTTCCATCCAACATTTTCCATATGTCTCTATTACATTCTTTCCAATATGCATAGCATCAAACAAATGCGCAATTGGGAGATCGTTGTAGTACGGTAACCTACTAAATTGAGTAGGATAACTTTTCATTCCTCTAGGAAGTTGGTCATTGATGCCTTGATGACCTTCACAAGCATCAATTACAATGTTAGTAAATATAAGACAATATCAAAATATAAATTTTAAACTTCAGATGACAAATTGGATATTACCTTGACAATTTAGTCGATCATATTCCAACTTCCATAAATGAGGTGTCATTCTTTGTGGCCTTGATGATGTCTCTTCTTTCCCATTGAAAAGATTTTTTTTGGCAATTCAATACCTATGATTATTGTGGAGAAAGTGTCTAAACTCATCAAACACCTGCTTTCTTAAAGTTCTCGAATGACGAGATTTCATCTTCGGACCACAAACTGGACATGCACATTTTCCCTTTGTCTGAAGACCTACAAGATCATGTAGAAGTGGATCATGTACAATTATCATGCACAACTTAAAAATTTGATAGTAATGTGTAAGGACTATAACAGACCAAAAATATGTGATATTAACAATATAACATACCACAAAAATGAGTTAACCCAGGGGCATCATGTATTGTCCATACAAGCATTGCGTGGAATTGAAATTGTCGATGTCCTATCGGTCTAGAGATGTCATACATAGTGATGCCATTCCATAACTTCAACAACTCATCAATTAGGGGCTCAATATACACGTTCATATCTTTCACTTGGTATTTACCTAGCAATTGAATGAACATAAACATTACATTATTATTATGACCATTTTCATGCACTATTTATAAATTAATTTAGATAACTATAAAATGATAAAAATACTTGGCACAATCATTGACAACATTATGTGCTCCATCTTTATGGACATCCAAGGAGGAATGTTATTATTAATAACAAAAATAGGCCACACTGAGTAAACAAATCTCTCATATCTCCATATGGATTGACACCATCCATTACCAATGAAAGCTTCAAATTACAAGGTTCTTCTTTAAAGTGTGACCATGTCTCTTCTATTTCTTTAAATGCAAAACCATTGGCAGGCATTTGCATAATGTCATCCTAACTTCTATTGCGTGCATGGTAATCCATAAATTGTGCCAAGGTAGCACACTTGAATAACCGTTGAAGACGTGGAATAATGGGAATGTACCGAAGAACCTTGTGAGGCACTTTTTTTGTTATTTGATCTTATCGATATCTACTACTATGACAATTAGGGCATTCTGCTACAAATTCATATTGTTTATGATATAGAATGTGATCATTGGGACATGCATGTATTGTTTGATACTTCATTCCAATCTGATCCATAATGTTAGATAATTCTCAGTACGAACGAGGCAAAATGTTTGATGGTGGTAACAAAAACTCACTAATCAACCTACAACAATAAATATGCATTGTTAATATAATGAATAGTAATTTTATGCTAACATTGAAGATGACAAAAATGACATACCTTAGCATATGTGACATTTCTACATTCGATATACCATTCATAACCTTTAAGTTCACCAAAAACACTATAGCCGAGAGTAGAGTTGTTTGGGAGCCTTCGTATAAGGGCTCGTGTGCCTTCTCAATTAAAGGTATATCAAGACCATCTTCATCATCATTATCAGATTCGCTAGTCCCATCATTGTGAGCCTCTTCATCACTTTCCCCAATACCATCTTCTTCAATCATGTCATCTGGCACATTATCATCTTCTTCCATGAGAGTGTTATCCTTAGCTTGGATATTCACACCTCCATGTTCCTCCAGTAGGAAATCCACATCCAGCAATGGACGAAAATCATGGCCCCCTTCAACATGACCATGTTGTCTACAATGACTCTGGGTTGTTGTGATTAGAATTCTTCGAGTCTTTAAGCCTTTACACTTCTTGCAAGGACAATAACATTTATTAGGTTTTCTTCGAAACTGAGCCCACAATGCAGCCATTGTCTCATTTTGTTCAACGTTCATATTGTCAAGCGTGGTCTTTCTTCACAAGAAAATATATCTACGAATAAATTGGACATGTTGTGATTAATGTTTATATCTGCACACATGATTTTTCTTGATTAATGTTTTCAAATGTAAGTAAAATGATCCTATAATTTCTAGAAGGCGTAGATGTTTGGTATGTATAATTTTCACATGTTCAGTTGATGGTATAAATAGCTATGTAGTTCGTACTTCTAGCCATCTTAAGCTAGGCATTACTTTCTTATGTCAATCATATTGCCTGAATTGGGCATAGCAAGTCAGCAACAACAAGACACATCAAAATCCTTTAAGAGCACTCAAAAGTCTTGGCATTAATTGGTGGATACTCGCTGTAACAAGTTGGTCATCCATTTCTATTTGGGATCTTAGTCATCCATTACTATATTAAGAAAGATATTGGCAAATATTGTAGTTTGATGTGCACCAATATGAGGAATTAGAAGATAAGGAATCACATTAAGAAGTCAAATGATATGAAGGTATCATGTCGATACTAGTGATAAATTAATTCAATCAAATAAAACATATTCATATGGAATTATTGACTAAGACCACTCTTAAAGAGGAGAGATCCACTTTTAGAGTAGGCCTCCAGTGTTCATCATTTACCTTGACATCCTAGTAGGTGCTTCCAGGTCTACCAAGACACAAACAAATATGTTGCCATGCATCCTCTTTTGAATCTAGAAATTTTGTATGAACCTAAGATCCGCGATTGTTATTATGAAAAAAATGATGGAACAATGTGGAAGCATTGAGAAAATATTTTAACATAGCTTCTTCCCCAAAAATCTCACATTGAACCTCAAATGAAGTTTGAAAAGTGTCCTCTAAAACAAATATTTGTACAAAAATAAATAAAAGAATGAAAATTTTGTCATTTAAGTGAAATGATATCACTATAACATAAATGCCTCATAAAGTCCATTTACCACTTTGTTAGGGTATTGAGTGCAAAGATGGCTTCAAAGGAAGAACTTGATGATTCAAGGTCCATCCAAAATATTAAGAAGAAGAAAATCTACTTGAATAACATTTTGAGTTAAGAGAATGAGGGGAGTGGCGAAGGCTTAAGCAAGTCTCCATACAGCAAAGGTAAGGCAATGGCTGCACCAAATGAAGGTGACTTTGGATCAACTGAACCATATGCCAATTGGCTTACCCTTGAAGAAGGCTCATACATTGAAGATGGAACTAGTAAGCATACAGATTTCATAGATGAGGCCAATGCTATAGAAAATAGAGGGGAGGCTTCATCAAGCAATGATGATGGATCAAACAAAAGAGTAGAAGGAAGGGAAGAATTTTTTTTCCATGTCATATTCCAGAGGAAATCTTGACCTTGATATTTTGCAAACTTCCTCTCCACACTATTCCAAATGCAAATAGTTTCTACTTCATAGCAACGTACTATTTTTGGATCTGCTTACTTTCACAATCTATGGGAGCAGGGCAATGCACAAAGGTGGCTGGTGATGGAACTTTATGATGAAACCATTGGATCTTCCAAAGGTCTTGTTTTCTATGATGTCAATAGAAGATGAAGATACAAGAAAATATTTAATGAAGACTGGAGATGTAGTGACTTGCAGTGGTGTCTAAGAGCTGGAGATGGAGGCCTCTTGGTGTATAGCTGTAAGGGAAATGGGAACCTTCAAGTGGTCAATCCACTGACTATGTAGTCCCATTATATTGAAGATGTAAGACTGAACAGAGAAACCAAACTTTCATATTAGATAAAAGATTATAATGATGATGTGGCTATTCATCTCAACTGTGATCCCAAGACAAAAACCTATCAGGTAACCCTTATAATTGGAAATCTTTACCTTGTCAGAAGTAAGAAATTTGCTATTCTGATTTATAAATCTATGAATAAGAGAAGGGAAATAAGAGATGCTCCCTTTGAGAAAAGAAGGTCTTATGACTATATGCCAATTGGCTTTTTACAAGTATTTTCATTCAGAACCAGAAAATCTATTGGGTTTCTAAAGATGGGACATATGTCTTTGTCTGTGATTTGAATAGAGATGGCAATATTAAGTATCTCTGGGTTCTACCGAGGATGCAAGGTAAATTGCATCAGATCTTGGGAATTTTAATGTACAATGGTAGAATTATAATGGTTTGTAGTGGTGAGACACGATATCCAAATACTCTTATTTTTAATGAGCTTGATGAGCTTGGGGAGATCTGGAGATTTAAATATGAACTAACTGTAGCTTCAAAAATTTTGTTTTCTAGAATAACTATTGTAAATCTGTTAGCACTATCAACTTGATCTGTGGCTAATACTTCTTTAGAACTCTCATTCTACTCTAATATTAGTGAAGCAACATAAATCCCTCCAAGCTTGGCCTTCGGCGCTGCTTAAATAATAGAAGATGATGGTTTGTATTATTATATGCAAAATTGGTCTTTGGTCAAGCTCCACACATTATTATTGCACCCTCATCATAGTCACCACATCAACAACACCTTTGATTTCTAAAAATACTTCTCAAATAGAGGAGTAACTATATTGTAGATTTTGTACAGTATCACAGAAAAGTTCTAAATGCACTTATGTAGGGCCAACTTTCATGCAACATAAAATGAAGTAATGTGTAATTCGTTGTCTTAGATTCTATCATCAAGATATAGAGTTAGAATAGAAGAATTTTTTTACATCAACATTTCAAATCCCATTTTGTCATTAGTATAATATAGAGTTAGAGATAAACATTTCTAGATTGACATTTTAAATCACATTCTATCGTCAGTATAACAGAGAGTTAAGGGAGAAGAATTTTTTTGCATTGACATTTCAAATCAAATGCTTGTATTGCACTGGCATAAATTGAGAATCCATCATCAGAATAATAGAGAGCTTGAAAAGAAGATATGTTTTTTAATAACTATCTAAAGCCCTATTATATAACTAGGATATTATAGGGGTTGTGAATGAGAACTTTTTGCATCAATGTTTCAATTGTATTGTATTTTCTATGTCAATACTTTGAATCATCCTCTGATTTTTCTGTTGGAAATGAGAATGGAGTAATTGAGAGGGGGAGGGGGTGAATCAATTACCACAAAAACATTTCACAGTCCCTTAGATGTCTAAAATCCTGATCTTGGTTACAGATTACTGAAACTTGATAATGCAGCAAATACTAATAATTATTAAGAACTAGTAACCAAAACAATTCAGCAATTATGAACACTAAAGACACCAGATTTAACGTGGAAACCCAATATGGGAAAAACCACCAATGTAACTAGTTACTATTTTTCACTCTTCTGAAGTGAGCCCTGTTAGGAGCCAACCCTGTTAAAGGTTACAAAACACACTGTTAGGTGTGACCTGGTTAGAGGATTTAATCACCCTGTTAGGAGTGGCCTTGCTAGAGGTCTTTAGAACAATTCAACTGAACTGTCACCTTGTTAGAGGATTTACAATAAGGCTGTTAAACCCACTCTGTCAAGAGATTTTGAGTTCACTGTTACAATGGTTAGAAAGCAACAATGAAGTGACCTGATATAATGTGCAACTTATCTTTGCTGATTGCAAATCTCTGTTATGCTTGACTGGATCCTTACTAATCACATACAACTTTGCAGCTCCTTCAACGCATCTGATCCTTCATCAAACATTTTCTTATATGTTCAATATTCGCACTCTTATGCATCTAAATTCTCTTTTATATCAAATTCACAACTTGATCTTTCATATATACCTTACAAATTATCTTAGTCGGCTAAGAATTACAAACCAACAAATCCCTTTACTGGCCGACATTGCTTGGTTAATACTGTTCAGAAAATAATTCTTGTGTTAACCGATTGAGCTCGGTTAATACAACAAACTCCATGACATCCCTTCAATCGCCGGGAGAACTCGGTAAGTATAGATGATCGAGTGAGCTCAATAGAAACTATTTTTTCCAAATTCCCTTTGGACACCGAGTGAACTCGGTAAGCACTGACTTTCCTTTGCTTACCTTCCTATCTTGGTAAACACTAACTTTTCTTTGGTTACCTTCCCAGCTCGGTAAACAATAACTTTTCTTTGGTTACCTTCTCAGCTCGGTAAACACTAAATTTTCTTTGCTTATCTTCCCAGCTTGGTAAACACTTTGTCACAGTTTCCTTCAATCATCAAGTGGGCTCGGTAAGTACTGAACTTCCTTTGTTAACCAAGTTAGCTCGGTAGAAGCTATCTTTACAATGTAATATTCAGCAATGCTTGGTAGACTCTGTAAACGACTATGCTTACCTTCTGAGCTTGGTAGACTCTGTCTAATGACTGATATGACATTTTTGTAACATCAAAGACAACACTTAATTAACCAATTGTATCCAACAATCTCCCTCTTTGGCATTGATGGCAACACAACATGTCATAGCAGAATGAAATTTGAAAACAAGTACTTCTCTTAGTGCAGCACTATATGTCAACGTAATACTTCTCCCTTTTAGATAGAAACTTCTCCCTCTTTTAGTAATCTCCCTCTATAACGGAGTTGTATAACAGAAAGATATGACCGTTTTATTCTCCCTTTACAAATGCTTACAAATTTTAGAATAGGTATTACTGTTTTACTCTCCCTCTTTGACAACACATGCCAAAGATAATATAACACAGTAAAAGCTCTTTTTGTATGCCAAAAGTACTTCTCAACTGGATTATAGTGTACCTCATGTACAGATTCATATGCAATGACTTCAATACTCTGCTGCATCAACTTGATTGATTTTCAACTTGTCATAGGTTGATGCATCACTTCAAACTTTATTTTAGTGAACTTCAGATAGGGGAGTGATCCCTAACTTACCTCTGAGATACAAGAATGTATCCTTAGGTAATGGCTTTGTGAATATGTCAGCAATTTGTTCCTTTGTATGCACATATTCTAGTCTGATCTCCTTGTCCTGCACCAATTCTCTGACAAAATGATATTTTATTGCTATGTGCTTGGTCTTGGAATGCATTACTGGATTCTTGGATATGTTGATTGCACTAGTATTGTCACAGAACATAACAACTGGTTCTTTGATTTACATCTTCATTCCTTGTAATAACTGTTTAAACCAAACAATGTTGGAATAGTTTACTGCTACACCAACATACTCTGCCTCTACTGTGGATTGGGATGTACAATTCTATTTTTTTCTTGTCCAAGAAACCAATCTCTTTCCAAGAAAGAATGCTCCTCCACTTGTGCTTTTTTTGTCATCAAGATTCCCTGCCCAATCAGCATTAGTAAAAACTTTCAAATCCAAATTACCTCCAAATTTGTACCATAGCCCATAATCTTCAGTTCCTTTCAAATATCTCATTATTCTCTTGATTGCCATCAGGTGAGTTTCTCTTGGTTTTGCTGAAAATCTTGCAACAATACCAACTGCGAGAGCAATATCTGGCCTGGTATGAACTACATACTGCAATTTTCCAATCATAGATCTATACAATGTTTGATCTACCTCTTTGGATTCATCATCTTTTGTGAGTTTCAATCCAGTACACATGGGAGTACCAACAGGTTTACAGATCTCCATACCAAACTTTTTCAATATCTCCTTGATGTATTTTGACTGAGTGATGAAGATGCCATTTTTATTCTGTTGGATTTGAAGACCAACAAAATTTTTTATCTCACCAAACATAGACATTTCAAACTCCTTGTTCATTTGTTCTGAAAATTCTTTGCAAAGATCATCATGCCCTGTGAAAACAATATCATCTACAAATATTTCTGCCAAGACAATCTTATTATCTGGACCTTCCTTTATATACAAGCTACTATTATCATTAGCTCTTTGAAAACTAATCTGAATAAGATAATTATGCAATCTTTCATACCATGCTCTAGGAGCTTGTTTCAGACCATACAGTGCCTTGTGTAATTTGCAGACCATGTTCCTTTTATCTGGATCAACAAAACCTTCAGGTTGTTCAATGTAAACTTCTTCATCCAGTATTCCATTGAGGAATGCTGATTTGACATCCATCTAATAAACTTTGAATCCTTTGTGAGCAGCATATGCAAGTAAGGTTCTGACTCCTTCCAATCTTGCAACAGGAGCAAAAGTTTCTCCATAATCTATACCTTCTTCTTGTGAGTATCCTTTGCATACCAATCTAGCTTTGTTTCTGGATACCTTACAATCTTCAGTCAACTTGTTTCTGAATACCCACTTGGTTCCAATTATATTCTTGTCTTTGGGCCTGGGTACAAGAGTCCATGTCTTGTTTTTCTCTATCTGTTCTATTTCCTCATTCATTGCCTCAATCCAACTATCATTTGCCAGTGCATTCTTAATACTTCTAGGTTCAAAATCAGCAAGTAAACAGGTATTTTTCAACTTACTTCTTGTCAAGGTTCTTTCAGATTTGTCTCCAATGATCTGATCTGGTGCATGATGTCTTCTGACATATTTTGCTAATACAGGTTCCTTGCCTCTTGAATGAATTTCATTATTATCCTTCTATTCTTCAGATTCTTGTTGTTCTGGCTCGATAGATATTGTCTTGGTTGATTCAAACTCGGTAGACACTTGCTCGGTAGTGTCTGAAAGTTGCTGAGGCTCGATTTGAACTATTTGCAACTCAGTTATTGAAGACTTAGGAGTTGAGGATTCTTGAGTGAACGGTATACTTGGTATAGTATCTGGTTCAATGTAAACAAATCTCTTGTAGTCTTCAGGTACCTTTTTGCTTTCTTCTTCTGATTTATCTGCAAACTCATCAATTTTCACATGTGCACTTTCTATGACCTTTTGAGTGGATAGATTTAAACATCTATATGCTTTGCTTTTGCAAGAATATCCCAAAAATATTCCTTCATCACATTTTACATCAAATTTTCCTTTTCTAGATTCTTTCAAAATATAACATTTGCTTCCAAATACTTTCAGATAACTTACATTGGGTTTGTGGCCATACCATAATTCATAGGGAGTCTTGAATGAGTCCTTTTTCAGCTGTACTCGGTTTAATGTATGAACTACAGTGCTGATGGCTTCCTTCCAGTATTTGATAGCAATGTTCTTTTCTATCATCAGGGTTCTTGCACAATCCATAATGGATCTGTTTCTTCTTTCAGCTATTCCATTTTTTTTTGGAGTTCTTGGTGCCGAAACCTATCTTTTAATACCTCTTTCAATGCAAAAGTTATTGAATTCATGTGAAATGAATTCACCACCTCTGTCTGACCTTAAACATTTTAGTCTTTTTCCTGTTTCTTTTTCTACTCTTGCCAAATACCATTTAAATTTTTCAAATGCTTCTGATTTATTTCTTAGATACATGACAGTCATCATTCTTGAGTAATCATCAACAAAGAGAATGAAAAATTTCTCTCCAGTATAGCTTTCTATTCCAATAGGTCCACATAAATCAATATGCACAATTTCTAATATATCTTTAGATTGATAGTTTTTACTTTTAAAACTAGCCCTTCCCATTTTACCAATCTAACAGTTCTTGCATAGACCAACCTCAGGTTTCTTAATGCTAGGAATGCCTCTTACTTTCTTGAATTTGCTTATTTTTATCAGATTATCAAAATTGACATGACACAACCTTTTATGCCATAACCAACTCTCTTCAATTTGAGCAATAAAACATGAGCATTCACCAAGTTCTAGATAGAATAAGTTACCTTTAGTTTGGGTGCCAGATCCTATCAGTTTTCCTTGCTCATTCAACAGTCTTGCCTTTCCATGCATGAATTCCACCTTGAATCCAGTATTGAGTAACTGTGCCACACTTAGCAAATTATGTTTGAGACCTTCAACCCAATAGGCATTGTTACAAACAAGTTCTTTGGTTAGACAGATTCTTCCTCTTCCTTTTATGAAACGAGGTTCATTATTACTAAACCTTACACTGCCACCATCATAATCTTCAAACTGATCAAACTTAGTTTTATCACCAGTCATATTATGTGAGAAACCACTTTGTATAATCCATGTATCATTCTTACTTATATGAGAGATAAGAGCAATTTTATCTTCCTCATCATTATCAAAATCATCTTTAACAGCAATATAAACAATTTCATCCTCACTATTATCAGAATCTTCAGAATTTTCAGCCATGAAACATGATTTCTTACCTTTGTTCTTGAATGATTTGAAATCTTTCTTGCTATTCCATTTATGATCCTTCTTTTCATCATTGTTCTGCTTGTCCGGGCACCTAGCTGCAATATGACCAATTTCTTCACATGAAAAACATATTAGAGGAACTTTACCTTTATATTTTCCTCTGCCTCTGGAGTATTTTCTTGCTAGAAGAGCTTCAATTACTTCAAGATCACTATCTGAGCTTAGATCTGATTCATCTTCACTTTCTGGCTAAAGTTTCTTTTTGTTTTTCTCCTTGAGTGAAAGTTTGGCCTCAAATGCTAATTCCATGTTCTTGGAAGCTGGAACATAGTTGTCAAAGTTATCTAGTTCAAATGTAGTTAATCTCCCAACTATGGCCTCAAGATTTATTTGATGATTTGCTTCGCATTTTCTTTCCTGAATTGCAGACACTCTGATTGCATAAACGAGAAGCAAGGTTCTGAGAACTTTGCTTACAATTGTTTCTCCTTTGATGTCACCACCAACTGCCCTGATTGCACTTACACATGCTTTAACTCTTTCAACATACTTTGCAATGTTTTCATCCTCTCTCATCTTCATTTGATCAAATTGTCCTCTTAGACTTTCTGCTTTTGCTCTTCTCACATTGTCATCCCCTCCATAGATTTCTTTTAGCTTGTTTTACATGTCAAAGGCGGTTTTGCAGTCCTTAATGTCATCAAATTCTTCATAGCTGAGAGCAGATGCTATGTCTATCATCATGTTGTTGTGAGTTTTCTTTTCAGCAATATCATTGACTGACAGTGTGCCAGAAGGTTCTTCATATTCTTCTTCAAGGTATTTCAGTCCAGTATCACCAATAGTAGCCAGATGAAGTTTCATCAGTCCTTGCCATGCTAAGAAGTTATCTCTATTAAGTTTTGGAATTTCTCTTTTGTAAGACATCCTGATCTTTTGCTTAGATCCTTGAAATCTTCTCCTGCAAGTACCAAAAGCTCTGATACCAATTGTTGGAAATAAGAATGGAGTAACTGAGAGGGGGAGGGGGTGAATCAGTTACCACAAAAGCATTTCACAGTCCCTTAGATGTCTAAAATCCTGATCTTGGTTACAGATTACTGAAACTTGATAATGCAGCAAATACTAATAATTATTAAGAACTAGTAACCAAAACAATTCAGCAATTATGAACACTAAAGACACCAGATTTAACGTGGAAACCCAATATGGGAAAAACCACCAATGTAACTAGTTACTGTTTTTCACTCTTCTGAAGTGAGCCCTGTTAGGAGCCAACCCTATTAAAGGTTACAAAACACACTGTTAGGTGTGACCTGGTTAGAGGATTTAATCACCCTGTTAGGAGTGGCCTTGCTAGAGGTCTTTAGAACAATTCAACTGAACTGTCACCTTGTTAGAGGATTTACAATAGGGCTGTTAAATCCACTCTGTCAAGAGATTTTGAGTTCATTGTTACAATGGTTAGAAAGAAACAATGAAGTGACTTGATATAATGTGCAACTTATCTTTGCTGATTGCAGATCTCTGTTATGCTTGACTGGATCCTTACTAATCACATACAACTTTGCAGCTCCTTCAATGCATCTGATCCTTCATCAAACATTTGCTTATATGTTCAATATTTGCACTCTTATGCATCCAAATTCTCTCTTATATCAAATTCACAACTTGATCTTTCATATATACCTTACAAATTATCTTAGTCGGCTAAGAATTACAAACCAACAAATCCCTTTACTGGCCGACATTGCTTGGTTAACACTGTTCAGAAAATAATTCCTGTGTTAACCGACTGAGCTCAGTTAATACAACAAACTCCATGACATCCCTTCAATCGCCGGGAGAACTCGGTAAGTATAGATGATCGAGTGAGCTCAGTAGAAACTGTTTTTGCCAAATTCCCTTTGGACACCAAGTGAACTCAGTAAGCACTGACTTTCCTTTGCTTACCTTCCTATCTCGGTAAACACTAACTTTTCTTTGGTTACCTTCCCAGCTCGGTAAACACTAACTTTTCTTTGGTTACCTTCTCAGCTCGGTAAACACTAACTTTTCTTTGCTTATCTTCCCAGCTTGGTAAACACTTTGTCACAGTTTCCTTCAATCACCGAGTGGGCTCGGTAAGTACTGAACTTCCTTCGTTAACCAAGTTAGCTTGGTAGAAGCTATCTTTACAATGTAATATTTAGCAATACTTGGTAGACTTTGTAAACGACTATGCTTACCTTCTGAGCTCGGTAGACTCAGTCTGATGACTGATATGACATTTGTGTAACATCAAAGACAACACTTAATTAACCAATTGTATCCAACATTTTTATCCAAATAATAAAATCCTAAATAAAATAATAAATCACTTTCTTCCTCTAGTCCATCATATCATCCTTCCAAAACTATCTCATAGAATATAATCCTCTTCAAATAATGTTCCAAATTTTTCACAATCATATTAATAGTCTAATGTCTTGTTATTAAGAGATACAAAAATATATGCTTGAACATATTGTACATTCTATTAGATAAACATCACAAAATGTTTAAAATGTAATTAGTTTTATGTATAAAAAGTAAATTAAAAGGAAGCACATAAGTAGTTGCACTACTTACAAATATTAAAAAAATACATTGATTTTATTTGTGTAATCTTATAATCAAATTATAGGGGCCAAAGTATTTGATTTGTGTATTCATTTGCATTTCCTTATGGCTCAAAATATTTTTTGCTTCTGATTTCCTAAAACCATTAAGATGTTATCAAAGATTGTACATTTCTTCTTTCCCCTATCCAACTTATTTATGATGGTTTGCAATGCTTGGTGGTGTGATGATTTTCTACTCTATAAAGTAACTCATAACTGATCTCAATGCTTTCTGGTCAAAAAAGTTACTGTGTTTATCATGTAATTTTTAATTACTTTTTGCAAGATAAGTCTGCTCTATCTTTTTGTCTGTAATGAATGCTTGAATGCCAAACAAGAATATAACATTTTTGATACGGACCTGTGAATGATTGAGAAGTGCACAAAAATTATGGGAAGTGTGCGCTGTTGTATTACCATGTTCCAACTGGGAAAAATGTGGTTGGCACACTAAATTTTACATTGATTAATGGACCAGCTGAATGAGAGTAATTTTTAAAATTTTCTTGTCTAGGCACCAGTCTAATAGGTATCTCACAGAAAATTAAGTATTATTCTCAGTACTTGAGATTAATGAAGAGTTCAATCTGGTCTGTTTCTGAGAAGGGAAAAGATTTGTTTTTTCTTTCAGGCACACCTTGATTTCCATGTCCAATACAATGGTATATAGAGAACCTGACATAGAGTACCTATTGAAAACATGCAAGGACTCTCCCTTTCTCTAATTATATAGTGTTGATCATTTTCTTGCAAAAGAAGTCTGGTCCATCTTCCACTCGATGTCGAATGCTTCGATTCCAAGTAAGTGTCGGTGCATTTTTTCTATTATTGTGGGTCTTCATAAAACTTACAAATAATCTTGATAATTACAAATGGGTGGGAGAAAAGTGAGAGACCTTCACTTCGCCTCCATGTCAGCAGGAGAAAGATAAGCAGTGTTAGGTCAAGGACACCCAAGTGACTCCTGAAGGTGAAAACTAGAAACAAGAAGAGAACTATCTCACCCTAGAGAAGCTTTAAGAAACTACAGGAGAGGCAAGAGATTTTTGAACAAAGATTTGATCATGTGGCCAAGTTTGTGGTAGGGTTATGTACTCGATAACTGGGAATCTTCACCTGCTTCATGCTGAAAAATAAGGCCTCACTACTACAGTGGGGGTGGACATCACTAGTTCTATATATATGTTCTTAGCTGATGATTGGTTGTAGCTATTGTTAGACAAGCGGGAGGGAAAGGAGACAAATCAGAAGAAATATCTCTTCTCTTCATTTGGGATTTTGTTATATGTTTTTTACTGCAGAACTTGGCATAAGTGGGCTATGTTTGTGGTACTATATATCTCAAATGAAAATATACACATAAAACAATATAAAATATTGACTAAAATCTTTACGAACTTAAGAAATTTTAAAAATTTAAATGCATGATGTGTCACTTTAATGTTTTATGGTATTTTTGCCCCCGCAAATTTCATCATATCCCTAGCTAAAACAGTTTAGTAGATGACCACTATAAAACTCCCTCACCACTTTGTTAGGGTATTGAGCATAAAGATCACTTGAAGGAAGAACTCCATGATTCAAGGTTCAAGCAAATGAGAAATGTCTAGTACAAAAAAAGGCAAACATTGTATAGGGTGCATATAAATATATTCAAAACAAGGCAAGAAATGTCAATCTATAAAACAAAACTTCAACTCGCCTTTGTAACGCTGGGAAGGAGACTCTTCAATGTTTCCAGCTATTATTTGATCCTTTCACGCCGCCTTCTTTCTGAAATCTCTTTCAATGTGACGCTATTAAACCCTTTTGCCACGTACTCTTGGCCACAAATCGCAGTGGTAGAAAATGGTTCAGTACACACAAGGAACATTTAATTGGAGATCCACAAGACATTCAAATCCATGCCATAATCTATGACATCAAACAATTATCACCCTGCTACATTGAAGTCATTTCACACATTTACATCTAAGAGCCAAGTTCCCTAGTCAACCATTGTATACATTGCTCTGAGTCAGGACTCATTGATACAATCTGAGCTAACTGTCATGTGAACACATTGGCATTGCAGTCTGAGTATTGTTATCTACTCTAAATCAAACATTGGATTGCCAATTTTTGGCATGCACTTTAAAGTCCGACAAAATCGCTTTCAAGCTTAAGCAAACGGGTGACATAAATCTCGATACTTCTGTTAAAATATTTTACTCCTGCTAACTTTGTGAATCCAATAAATTGTAGATCTCTCTCAAATCTACCAAGGTATTATCGGCAATGCGTTTACTTCTGGCATAAGCCTTTTCCTTCTATCAACCTTTGCATTTGCATCCAAAAAGTAATGTGCTTGAAAGATAGGTGGGCTGAAGTCTGCTCTTATAGATCCAGGAAGAGAAGATTAAATTTCCTTAGTGGGAAAAGGAATAATCCCCCAACTAGTTTTCTTATGTGCAATGGAGGTAGGCGATCAAGGAAATGATCTAACTCCTTCGACCCACTCCAGAATGTAGAAATATTGGATAATAAATCTCAACTAAACCCATCTTCCCAGAACTGCAAAAAGAAGGAGTCCCCAATGCATGAGTCTTCTGGGTCGCACGGTAACAATAAGATTAGGGTGGCAAACATAACATTTTTTCAACTTTTTCTTAGTGTGAGCCCGTGTTGGTCAAAATTTTGACCAACACGGGCTCATCTTTAACTAAAGCCATCAGAATTCAACCAAAATTACCCCAAACTATCAGATGGTCGAAAGTTTTGGTCAAAAATTTGAGTCAAATGTACTAGTGCTAGACAATGTATGTTAATTATTTCCATCAGAATGAGTATGTTAATTAGAGAAGGATAAATTATCAACAAAATCAAAATGTTGAATACAAAATATCTACACAAAAAATATCCAGTAGTGTATCTACAAAAATTAGAATTGCTATAATCTGACACATTTAAACCTAGAATATACTGACTACAATTGCATTCAAAATAGTGAAATATTTCAATGCATCCTTGGTCTTTTGGTGAAGTTGAAAGTTGAAATCATCCATAACGTAAAAAAGAAAATAATAAGTGATTTCCTTCTTATGATAAGTTTGAAGTACTCACATTTGTTTTACTTATCTCTAAAATCATTTATTTTTTGGAGATCTCCCTATGTTCAAATGATTTCATATGGAATGTGGGGATGCCGACTGGCGGCCCTAAAATTCTATGGCGTTAGATATTACAGGGCTCATATGATCAGCATTAAACATTAAACGATTAAGCAATAAATGATTGAGCAAAGCCATTGGATTAAACTAAAATGTTTGTGTTTGTAATGAAGAAAAGAAACATGCACCCACATGCTTCGACTAATTATGTACCAACAAATGCTTTGGTAACTTAGCACTACCACATGTAATACAAAGGTGACATTATTTGTGATTTGCTTGGTTTGTTCAAGGGATTTCAAATAGAGATGAAATATATGCATACAATACCTAGGTTAGTTGTGGAGAAGTATACAAATATAAATTGCTTTATGGTTGAAGCTAATTTGGCATGCATGGAGGTTATTGATCCTAGAGAGATATTTATTCACCATTCTTGGTTATGAGGTTAGCCAAGAATTTCTTGAAAAACATGCTGAGGTTATGTTGGTCTCACCTAGAGATAAGGAAGCATAAAAATGGGGAACTTATAACGAGAAAATTAGACAAGGGAATAATTATACAAATGATCTAGAAAAATGAAGGTAGAGAAATTTGTGGAAAATATTAGAAAAAAGGAGGGCATTATCAAAGAATAATGGGAAGTGATGAAGAAGGGAAGCAAAGTTTCAATAAAGGTTCAATTGGGAAGCACAAGCATAAAACCAATCAAGGACAACATTACGAAGAGTGTAGAGGTGGTAGACACACCTGATATTTTGGCAATAAAAGTTGAGGTTACTCCTCAACCTCACAAGGTTACAAGGAGATCAAACTCCTACTACTAAGCTAGAAAAACTAGCTAAATAGGGACCTACAAGAGCTACAAGGAAGAAGGAAAAGGCATAATGATACAGGGGCATCTAGAGATTCCAATTATTTTCAAGATCTGGGATTCTAATGCACTTTAAATGATTATTTTAATAATGTTGGGATGAGTCTTAGTTTTATATAGTTAATTTAATGATGTAATTGGGGGTTATAAGTTAAGAGTTTCGAATAAACTCCAAGATACTTTACTAGTATCTTTAATATATTTAGAATTATAATGAGTCGGGTGTGGGAAGTTAAAAGTCAATTTTAAGAATTAGTTATTGGGTTACCTTCTTTTGAATATCTTTAGATATATGTAATTAAAGAAACCCGAGAGGAATATATATATTTTTTCTGAATAGTAGTAGTATGAGAAGATTTGAGAATCAAGGAAAGTGGAGAAACAATGTAATCAAGAATGGAATAATGGTAGAATTTAATTATGTTCAGATCTTTTGTTTCTTCATTGTTCTTATGCACATTTCTATGTTCTTAAATTTTTGAATCATCATATATGGAGTAAACAAATTTTATGGAACTATATTGTATTCAAAACCTGCGCTAATTGCTATTTGGTTTGAAGATACTAAAGCTATCTATAATTTCTCTGTTCTTACCTTGGTGGCTGATCACGATGAGTATGAAATGGTTTAACAATAGTTTAAAAGAGAGTTGTGATTGAAGTCATCACCAATTACAATACAATTTCAAAGATCTCAATTTTGTTTTGCTCCAAATCAATTCTTGGTATCAGTTATTGGTTTCAAGAAGTTAAATGTTTGAATATGAAATTGGGGTATGCTTTATGATACCGATTTCTTTTTCAAGATTTGGTTTTAGTTCTACATCGGATTTAAATAGTCCCAATTTGGGAACAACAACAGTCTAGGTTGATTTGAGATCATAAGAGTGTTGTTGGGTAAGTGCACCAAGTTGTGGTGCCAAAAGGGGGGTATAAGTGGACACCTTTTTCCTGAAATAAGCAAATTCTGGACTTCAACAAGAATTTGAAGATACTTACACTCAAAATTTTAAGATATGACAAAAACAAAAGTCATGGTCCTTTGAATCTAGTTTCTAAACTACTAATTTTTTTTCGAAATGGTTTAGTTTTAGGTCCTCAAAAAAGGGGGCCACAGAAAGTGGTACTGTTTATTCCAAAAAACATAACATAGTACAAAGTGTGGCCCCCCTAAAATTTTAACTTTTTTTTTGAAATTCTTTAATCGCTCCAGTCAAAAGTTACCTAACACTATGTAGTTTATCCCATATTTTTCGGGTAATTTTATAATGTGTATTTTTTTTTAATGAATTTTTAAATTAGACTCATCCCAAAAACGTGAAATATCTGTGTGCTCCCCCTAGAAATGATTGAAAACTAATCTAAAATAAAAAATTCTTTTTTCAAAGTGTGTAGAATGGAGTCTAGTTTCTAAAAAACTAAGTTGTTACAAAATTCGATGAATGAGCTAAAATCTATAGCCCAATTAGTACATGGTGGTTTTTGACAAAAAATGAACATACATTCAAAAGAAATTATAGATGAAAGACTTAAAATAGTTCAAATTAAAAATAAATTATATGATTAGATAGCTAACACAGAGACCTATAATGTTATGTAACCTAATCTTATTGATACCCAACCATGAAGAATCTTGAAGGGGAGCACACAAGAAAAATCAATCATTTTTTGTATGTTTGCTGGAAAACATGTCTCAGACCTGTTTATAAACTCCAAACCTTTGGGTTGGATCTCCAAGGAAAAACCAAGCCTTAGACTTGGTTTTAATGCAAAGCTTTGAATAGCACGTGCGCCCTATAGCGCGCATGCCCTATTAAAACGCTATTGAATTCGAGGTAGTGCGCACACACTATTGAGACCTAAATTGCAAACCAAAAACAAGAGAGAGCTGGGGGGGTTGGGCAAGGGAATGGCTATTTGTGTGTGTGAGAGAGATAGAGAGAAAGTAGGGGATGGGAGAGGGGAGAGAGGAAGTGAGAAAGAGTAGGGGTGGCAAAGAGAGTATAGGATAGGAGATAGAGGAAATGTGAGAGAATAGGGGTGGCAAAGAGAGTACAAGATGCAAGAGAGAGGAAGTGTGAGAGAGAGTAGAGGTGGAAAAGAGAGAGTATGGGATGGGGGAGAGAGATTTAAAGTAGGGGATGGGAGAGAGAGGAAGTGTGAGAGAGAGTACAAGTTGGGAGAGAGAGATTGAGAGTAGGGGATGGGGTAGAGAGAGAGTAGGTGGTGGGAGACGGAGTGGGAGAGGAAGAGCGAGAAAGAGGAGGATGGGAGTGCATGTGTGTGAAAGAGAGAGAGTAGGGAATGGGAGAGGGGGAAGATAGAGTATCTTGAGAGAGAGTAGGGGATGGAAGAGAGAGTAGGGGATGGAAGAGAGAGTAGGCGATGGGAGAGGGAGTAGGAGAGGGAGAGAGAGAGGGGGGATGGAAATGTGTGTAAGAGAGAAAGAGAGAGAGTGTGAAAATGTGAGAGAGGGCAGGGGGTAGCAGAGAGAGAGTAGAGAGGAGAGAGTGAGAGAGAGAGAGAGGGTGAGAGAGAGAAAGAGTGAGAGTAGGCAGTGGGAGAGCGAGAGAGAGTGAGAGAAAAAGTAGAGAATGGGAGAGGAGAGAGGGGGGATGGGTGTGTGTAAAAGAGAGAGAGTAGGGAATGAGAGAGGGGAGAGAGAGATAGAGAGAGTAGGGGATGGGATAGAAAGAGAGTAGGCAATGGCAGAGGGAGTGGGAGAGGGAGAGAGAGGGTGGATGGAAGAGAAAGAGATTAGGCAATGGTAGAGGGAGTGGGAGAGGGAGAGAGAGGGGGGATGGAAGTGTGTGTAAGAGAGAAATTAGGGGATGGGAGAGAGTGTGAGAGAGAGTAGGGGTGGCAAAGAGAGAGAGTGAGAGTAGGGGATGGAGAGAGAGAGAGAGAGAGAGAGAGAGAGAGAGAGAGAGAGAGAGAGAGAGAGAGAGAGAGAGAGAGAGAGAGAGATAGTAGGCGATGGGAGAGGGAGTGGGAGGGAGAGAGAGGGGGAATGGAAGTGTGTAAGAGAGATAGAGTTGGGGATGGGAGAGAGTAGGCAATGGGAGAGGGAGTGAGAGAGAGAGGGGGGGAATGGGAATGTGTATAAGAGAGATAGAGTAGGGGATGGGAGAGAGTGTGAGAGTTTGAGAGAGAGTAGGGGGTGGTAGAGAGAGCTTGTACAGGATGGGGGTGAGAGAGAGAGAGAGAGAGAGAGAGAGAGAGAGAGAGAGAGAGAGAGAGAGAGAGAGAGAGAGAGAGAGAGAGTATGAGAGAGAGTAGGGGATGGAAGAGAGAGAGTGAGAGTAGGGGATGGGAGAGAGAAAGTAAAGAGGGAAAGAGAGTACTTGAGAGAGAGAGAGATAGTAGGTGGTGCAAGAGGGAGTGGGAGAGGGAGAGAGAGGGGGGATGGGAGTGTGTGTGACAAATCTAGAGAGTAGGGGATGGGAGAGGAGAGAGAGAGAGGGGGGGGATGGGAGTGCATTTCTATGAAAGAGAGAGAGTAGGGGATGGGAGAGGGGAGAGAGAGAGTAGGGGATGGGGGAGAGAAAGTAGGCAGTGGGAGAGGGAGTGGGAGAGGGAGAGAGAGAGGGGGAATGGGAATGTGTGTAAGAGAGACAGAGTAGGGGATGGGAGAGAGTGTGAGAGTGAGAGAGAGAGTAGGTGGTAGCGGAGAGAGCTCGTACGGGATGGGAGAGAGAGAGTGAGATTAGGGGATGGTATTGTGAGAGAGAGTAGGGGATGGGAGAGAGAGAGAGTAGAGAGGGAGAGAGAGAGAGAACTTGAGAGAGAGAGATCTAGTAGGCGATAGGAGAGGGAGAGGGAGAGAGATAGGGGGGATGGGAGTGTGCGTGAAAGATGTAGAGAGTAGGGGATGGGAGAGAAGAGAGTGGGGGGATAAGAGTGTGTGTGTTTGTGAAAGAGAGAGAGTAGGGGATGGGAGAGAGTGTGAGAGTGTGAGAGAGAGTAGGGGGTGGCAAAGAGAGAGTACAAGATGGGAGAGACAGAGTGAAAGGATGGGAGAGATAGAGTGAAAGGATGGGAGAGAGAGAGAGTAGGGGGCGGCAGAGAGAGAGAGAGTATGGGATGGGAGAGACAAAGTGAAAGGATGGGAGAGAGTGTGAGAGAGAGTAGGAGATGGGAGAGAGTGTGAGAGAGAGTTGGAAATGGGACAGAGAGAGAGTGAGTAAGAGTAGGGGATGGGAGAGAGAGAGAGTAGAGAGGGAGAGAGAGAAATAGTAGGTGACCTAGGAGAGGGAGTGGGAGAGGAGGAGAGAGAGGGATGGGAGTGTGTGTGACAAATCTAGAGAGTAGGGGATGGGAGAGAAGAGAGAGAGGGGATGGGAGTGTGAGTGTGTGTGTCTGTGAAAAGGAGAGAGTAGGGGATAGGAGAGAGTGTGAGAGTGTGAGAGAGAGTAGTGGGTGGCAAAGAGAGAGTACGAGATGGGAGATACAGAGTGAAAGGATGGGAAAGAGTGTGAGAGAGAGTAGGAGGTGACAGAGAGAGAGTATGAGATGAGAGACACAGAGTGAAAGGATGAGAGAGAGTGTCAGAGAGAGTAGGGGATGGGAGAGAGTGTGAGAGAGAGTTGGGGATTGGAGAGAGAGAGAGAGAGTAAGAGTAGGGGATGGGAGAGAGAGAGAGAGTAGAGAGGGAGAGAGAGAACTTGAGAGAGAGAGAGATAGTAGGTGGTGGGAGAGGGAGTGAGAGAGGAGGAGAGAGAGGGATGGGAGTGCGTGTGAGCGATCTAGAGAGTAAGGGATGGGAGAGGGGAGAGAGAGAGGGGGATGGGAGTGTGTATCTGCAAAAGAGAGAGTTTAGGAGATGGGAGAGGGGAGAGAGAGAGTAGCCCAAGAGAGAGAGAGAGAGAGAGAGTAGCAGATGGGAGTATGTGTAAGAGAGAGTGTGAGAGAGAGTAGGAGGTGGCAGAGAGAAAGAGAGTAAGAAGTGGGAGAGGGAGGATGGGAGTGTGTGTGAGAGAGATCTAAAGAGTAGGGGATGGGAGAGGAGAGAGGGTGAGAGAGATAGAGAGAGTAGGCGGTGGGAGAGGGAGAGCAAGAGAGAGTAAAGGATGGGAGAGGGGAGAGAGAGAGAGTGTAGGGGATGGGAGAGGGGAGAGAGAGTAGGAAGAGAGAGAGAGAGAGTAGGGAGAGAGAGAGAGAGTAGGGAGGGTGGAGAGTGATGTGTTCTCATATAATGCGTACGTGCTATAGTGTGTACGCGCTATAGTGCGTACGTGCTATAACGCGTACGCACTATGTGAAATCACCTTAAAATGGTCAAAAAGCAACTTTGGGCCCATTTCATTCATTCTCTACTTTTGTTCTATTCTGCACTCTATTATCCCGACAGAAATTGCGGGTTTCAACACAGCAAACACTCTTTCAAGGTGGCAAACACTATTTCAAGCTAACAAACACTATTTCAAGGTGGCAAACACTTTTGGAAGCTAACAAACACCAAATTCAATCATTGGATAAACGATTTGAAGACTTTTTGAATATTCCTTGTATAGAAAAGGTTAGTGCAATCTATTTTAAATATTGTTTGTTGATATATAGATACAAATTTGATTATAATTTGACATGTTGTTTAATATATAGTGAATTCATTAAAATTTGTATGTTTCAATGAAATGTTATTTCGAAATGGTTAGAAATTTGACAAGTCATTATATATATATATATTGTGTATTCATTCAAATAATTATAATTTTTATATGTATTTGAATAATTTGTAATTTACACATTTTAAGTAATTCAAATGTTTGAATAATTTGACATGTAGAAATCATCATCATGCCAAGGAAGAAACCAAAAAATCAAACAAATGAAGATAGGGAGAGAGATTTGGCAATTAAAAGAGATAAAATAAAATTACTACGTGAGCAAAGAAAATTGCAAAGCAATAATGAAGAATTGACTTTCGAAGAGGATCAAAAACCACCGATACCAAGAAACAAAGAGGAAGAATTGGAAAGACAAAGAGAACGAACGAGACTGTTACGCTCAAGAAGACAATTAAATTGTGAAGCTACACCATCTTCTAATGTTGGAGTCATATCGTCTGCTACACCATCTTCCAATGTTGAAGTCATATCGTCCTCTCATGTTGAAGAGACACCGATTTGTAGATCCGACGATATACACACTCCATCATGTCATGTTGAAGGCACAACATCAACACATCAAGTAGGTGATATTCCATCTTTTGCATCTTATTGCCAAGGCACATCATCTTCAGTTCAAGGTACGCAATACACTCAACCTTATGTTGATGTTCAAAATGTTGAGAGAATTGAAGAGATTATAACACCTTCTAGAATTCGTTTTAGAAGACCAAAATATTTGATTGATATTGATAGTAACATTTTGAAATCAATGCCTGACAAGATTAGCAAGCGTACTTGTCAAAGAAAAGTTAATCGTATGTGGAGATTATTTTTTGATAAATTAAATATTACAGGTCAATGCCAATTATTTGTTGAAATGATGAGGAATTTAAAATTTAGGCCTATCATGAAGATTCTTGGGCTAAGAATGATGGATGATTCAAATGAAAAAAACATTGTAAAGAATCTAATGAATGCTTACGACAAAGTGGGTTCTAAATCATGCACCAAAGATAGTAATATCGCAAGACGAGTACTTACATCAACAATAGCAAGTAGCCAAATGAAGAAAACTCGACTCATGAGAAAGACAAGCAAAACATTAAAAATTGGTAGAGGTACTCTAAGGAGAGCCATGCTAAGGCGTGAGAGATTGAAAGATCCAACAAAAAATGAGTTATGGACATTTAGCGGTAGACTACCGCGAAAGGATAAAGAAATTAGTGAAGCCTTGAAATCATTGATCGAAGATTTTTGGAAAAATAACACACGTGTTTCCCCTAATCAAAGAGATGTTGTAAGAAGGAGGAATGGTAGCCAAAATTGTGAGCCACATGCAAAACATTTTTTGGACACAACTCAGACACAATTTTTTGCAAAATTTATTGGTATGTATCCTCAAATTCGAATAAGTCAAAGATTTTTTGAGATGGGTAAACCTTTTTATGTGAAGATAAATCACACATGCACAACTTGTTGTTGTAGGATACATATTGAATTTTCTAACCATTTTGATGTTTTTAGGCATATATGCATAATTTTGCATTCTCAGTTTGTTTTGCAGGATTGTGACATAAATGAGCCACCAAGATCTTCAAGGGAATTCATATCCAACATTTTATGTGAAATAAGGGACGACCAACAATTTTACAAGACATCATGCTTGGATGGTACGTGCTTATTTTGTGGTTCTTTGCAACTTTTATCAACTTGTCAACATATGGATAGTACACATGCAATTGGAAATGAAATAGTAGATTATGGAAAATTTAAGACAGTGACATATGCTCTAAAAGATGGGAAACATGGTAAAAGATGTGATCTAGTCATTGAAAATATTCCAGTGTATGAGTTCATGAAGATTTTTTGTGAAAACATTATTTACGAGTATGCAAGGCATACGCATAGAGCTCGATGGTTGGATTTGCAATTCAAGTTGTGCAAGGATACGTTTCCACTGGATACCATTGTTTCGGTTGTAGATTTCGTAGAGAACTACACACTACAACCACAAAATGAGGTGCAAGCAAAGTATTATACTTCTCAATAGGTTTCCATATTTGTTCACATAACATTCATGCATTCACCTACAAGTACAAAGGATGACAGGAAGATTTTGAGTACTATTTTTACATCAGCGATGATCGATCACATTCTACGGAGTTCGTACATGGTTTTTTTCAACTATTTTATAGAGATTTGGCTAAAAGAGGCATCACATATCGTCAGCACATTATTTGGTTAGACAATTGTGCATCTCAATTCAAGAATGCACAGATGTTCTATTGGTTGAGCAGGATGCACAAGTTGTGTAGAATTCAATACATGTGGAATTTCACAGAGGCTGGTCATGGAAAGGGAGAGCACGATGGTGTAGGCGCATGCATCAAAAGAGCTTTAGCTCGTGAAGAACTAAAGTACAAAGATGGAGCGATATTGGCAGATGCAAAATCCATCGTCTAGTGGTGTAACACTACAATGGGTCCAGGTAAGGAAGGTGAGTCTATGGTTCGTAGATTTTTTTGGTTGATAGATAATACAAACATTGCACCATATCAGGATTGTTGCACACTAAAAGGATCTAATGAGTTGCACAGTTTTAGAAGGTCTGATGCAGGTTCATGGAGTATCCACACATGAAAAAGGGCATGCTATTGTCCATCATGTGCAGAGGAAAATTTCGATGACTGTGAGTCGACTGAATGGGTGGACAAATGGGATATACGGGTTTTGAACCCAATTGACACCTATCATCCCCCACAAGCACTGGAAATGGTACAAATGGAATCATCTATTGAATTTGACTACTTGTCTGATCTAGTGCAACCTAGTAATATATATATTTATATATCTTTGTAATTTCAATATGTAACTTTATAACTTTTACGCAAGTATTTTTTGAATTAATGACCGCATTTTGTACATTTGTCACTGCAGGCCATTTTTTTGCTTTTATTGCACTTGAAGACAATGAAGAAGGGACAAATTATTATTTGTGTCATTGTGTTCAAGCCAAACAAAAATTGGACCATTCGATTATAGATGGTGAAGGTTTAGAGTACCATGTCGATGCGGTGGTTGTAACCAGCACATGGCTTAGACAATATTCTATGAAGAACCCTAACTTGTGGTTATTCAAGGATTGGCAAATAGAGAGGAAGATTCTTCATTATTCAAATCTTGTTGTCCATCAAATGTCCACTTGATAAAATATGGTGGAAAACCACATAATAAGAATCTTTGGAGAGTTCGCGAGTCAGACCACAAGGCAATACTTGAGACATTAAAATGTCGAGCAGATCCAGTAGGCTCATTAGATTGAATACAGAGAGAGGGAGATAGAGAA
This sequence comes from Cupressus sempervirens, assembly GCA_028749045.1. Lineage (NCBI taxonomy): Eukaryota > Viridiplantae > Streptophyta > Pinopsida > Cupressales > Cupressaceae > Cupressus > Cupressus sempervirens. The sequence goes on along the minus strand of CM053789.1, from coordinate 175,472,021 downwards.
AGAGTGATCAACTGGATCCAAATACATTGTTGCAACGTCTTCCCCAAGACTATCCACATGACTAAGGTGGACCATATTGTTATGATGCATAAGTGATGAGATTTAGTTTAAATCATAGATTTTATGTTTTGATTTGTTTAGAATCTAGATTTTATGTTTTGATGTCTCCAATTTTTTTAAAGCTAGAACAATATTTCTCATATTTTCTTATTGTGATGATATTTTTCTTTCATTGCATGTTCTCTTGGACGATAGGAGGGAGAGAAGAAAAATAAGTAGATTTCCAAACAGCCAGCCACCCTTCTTCATGTAATTTGTTCGTTTAAGGTAAAATTCCCATTTCCTTTGTTTGGCTTTGGTATTTGGTTATTTAAAGTCATTATTCTAGTTGGACCTTTGTATGTTTGAATTTGGGATTGTTTAGTGTCTATTTTTTATGATTATACTGAATTATTAATTCTACGATGTTTCTATTATTTAATTATTTAAAATAAATTAAAACTTTTTGTATAAAGTTATTATTTTTTATTTCTATCTATTTGTTATGATTATTTCTATTATTTAAAATAAATTAATTCTATAATATCTCTATGATGAACTATTTATATTTCTAAACTTTACATATTTTACACCATGACCAACAATCAAACTATTATAACAATACAAATACATTTAAATAGTAATGTAAGAATGGTTTAGTTCACATAAAAAATAAGTCTATCTTAGATATTCTAAATACATCACAAAACTTTATCGCTTCAAAAAAATTGGAATTTCTCCCATCTACTTGAGTTCCCATCAATTGTCCATAAAACTGGGAAAGGGAATAGGTGCTATGCTCCCAATCCCAACATCCTCCTGTCAACTACTAGGAGATGTGTGTAATGTAGGATTTAGCTCCATCAACTTAGTCATTTTTTTCACTAGTTGATTGGGACTCTCACCATTTGTTGCCAACTATGGTGACAATGCTTGGGGTTACACTTATTAAGTAAGAATATTTCCTAATCTAGGGATTAGAGCATTGAACATATCAGAATGTGATTTATGCTATGGGAGAAGAGGTATGTTGGGCATACTAATTGATTCTAGGGCTAGTGCAATTACATCTCCTTCCACTAGTGTTGTAAATATAATTTCTATAGTTGTTGAAGGTGCACCTCCAATATTTGGTCTATATCTCTTTCAAACATTTAGATTATCCTCTCTTTCTTTCCTCTTCTATTCCTTTAGTGCAACCTTCTCCGCAACTCATTTCCCCCTCTCTATAGCATATAAGATCTCATTTCTTGCAATCTTTTCCTCTCTCCCATCCTTCCTATCCCTGATCTTCTCCTTCATGTAAAGTGCATTAGCCTCAAATAACTTCTTAGTCTCTCTTGTTTCTTAGAATTTTGTATCCTTTTCTTTGGTAGCTATAGGAATCTACTAGGTAAACCACTATGTTGCTTTCTGTCTAGCGGCATGTAACGTATAAAATCAAAATCTCCATCATAGTCATTTTGGGCCTGGGTATCAAAAAATTGTTAACTATTTATTTCATCATGGTTGCCACCTTTTGCAAAGCATTAGATGACATCCTTGGGGTCAACATGTGGTGGGGATGGAATTAAAAGGGAAACATTTTCATCCCCACAAGTATTTGGTTACCCAAGGTTTGTGACAACCTCCTACAACCAATCTGGTTGTGAATCTTGCATTAGCAAGCTTAATCTAATATCAATGTTTGTTGTATGCTCAAGGTTTTATCTCCTATAATAGTCCATTGGCTGGTTCAGGTTTTCTGGTTGGGTATTTTTAGGTGCAATTGTACCTAGTCCCTTCATATTTTGTCCATAACTCCTCAACAAAGTGTTAATTGGTTCATCTAATAAGCCATTGATTTTTAGAAAGGATTCAATAGTAATTTCCTCCCCCTCACTTTACAATTCATAAATATTTGCATCATCTACAGTAGTTGTTTCTTGCAACTCATCTCTTACACTTTCTCAATTTTGCCTCTTCTAGGCTTGTTCCAACTAGCCCTTGCCAGTCACTAATTTGTTGTTTTCTCCAAAAATTTCCATAGAACTTCCTAAACTATTGGGTGATTAAAATATACTTTTCCTCACTCTAAAATATACTCCAAAACCAACTACACTTGTTTTGTAAAATATCACTCAAAACTGGCTATTTCAGTTTGTCAACTAGGCCTAGTTTGAGGCCATTTACAAAGAAACTCACAATCCCTTGACTTTTGGAACTCCCATGACCCAAAAAAGTCTTAAGACACGACTCAAATGCAAGGATTCTTTTATTTTTTTGGTCTCATGATCAACTTTACAATGGTTTTTACAAAACCCTCCTTTCTAGCCCCTTTACCCTAGGGCTTTCTAGAACTCTTACTTTGCAACGTCTCTAGAACCCCAAAATGGTTCAAACACCTTCACTTTGGTTATATTAGATGAATTCAAACATAAAATGCAACTCTTGTTTGGAGAAAACACTAAATCCATATTGGGAGCAATCACATACCCCTTTTTATGCACTCAAATTTTAGGGAAAACTATGCAAATACTTCTTAAATGGTTTCAACACTCAACTTTTCAGATGGAAATGGTTATTATAGACTCAAAATAACAAGAAAAATCCCAAACTTGAGGTTTCTCAACACTCAACAATCAAATTTCAAAACTATTACCAGCACTTACTACTAGGATAATTTCTAGTTTTAATGGTCAAACTCCCAAACCATACAAAGGACCCCCCGCCGTTTTTGCATTTTTAAACACTCTTTTTGGAGACCTACAATAACCTCTCTCACTTTTTGGAGATCACACTCCGTTTTCATTTTACGACGCCATCTCGGGTGATGCTGAAACTTGCAATGTCGGCTAGTACAAAGTTGCCAACTGCCAAATCTCTCTCACCTTTCCTCGTGGGATTGAACTGCCTGCTCGGTTAGCTCCGCGTGGTCGGGTAAACCCTATCCCCAACCTCATCCTATCCCCTTCAGTACTCGAACATTCTCAAGCACGCCAATCCAGAATGTCCCCAAGGGTCACTAAATGCCATAGGGCTGCGATCTTTGACGGGGCATATCTCGGAGCTCGTGCGAGGTATGGATGCAATTCTAGTTCCTACAGGACCATGTTGTGGAGACCTACAATAAAATCTCTCACTTTTTGGAGATCACACTCCATTTTTGTTTTACAACGCCATCTCGAGTGATGTTGAAACTTACAGTGTGGGCTAGTACAAAGTTGCCAACTGCCAAATCTCTCTCACCTTTCGTGGTGGGATCGAACTGTCTGCTCTGTTAGCTCCAGGTGGCTGGGTAAACCCTATCCCCAACATCATCCTATCCCCTTCAGTTCTTGAACGTTCTCAGGCACGCTAATCTGAAATGTCCCCAAGGGTCACTAAATGCCATAGGGCTGCGATCTTTGACGGGTCATATCTCGGAGCTCGTGCAAGGTATGGATGCAATTCTAGTTCCTACAGGACCGTGTTGTGGAGACCTACAATAACCTCTCTCACTTTTTGGAGATCACATTCTATTTTCATTTTACAAAACCATCTCGGGTGATGCTAAAACTTGTAGTGTTGGCCAGTACAAAGTTGCCAACTGCCAAATCTCTCTCATCTTTCGTCGTGGGATCAAACTATCTACTCCATTAGCTCTAGGTGGCCGAGTAAACCCTATCCCCAACCTTGTCTTATCCCCTTCAATGCTTGAACGTTCTCAGGCATGCCGAACCAGAATGTCACTAAGGGTCACTAAATGCCACAGGGCTGCGATCTTTGATGGGGGATATCTCGGAGCTTGTGCGAGATATGGATGAGATTCCAATTCCTACAAGACTGTGTTGCAGAGACCTACAATAACCTCTCTCGCTTTTTGGAGATCACATTCCATTTTCATTCTACAATGCCATCTCGAGTGATGTTGAAACTTGTAGTGTTGGCCAGTACAAAGTTGCCAACTGCCAAATCTCTCCATCTTTTGTCGTGGGATCAAACTGTCTACTCCATTAGCTCTGGGTGGCCGGGTAAACCTTATCCCCAACCTCTTCCTGTCCCCTTCAGTGCTTGAACATTCTCAGGCATGTTGAACCAGAATGTCCCTAAGGGTCACTAAATGCCACATGGCTGTGATCTTTGATGGGGCATATCTCAGAGCTCGTGCGAGGTATGGATGTGATTCTAGTTCCTACAGGACCGTGTTGCAGAGACCTACAATAACCTCTCTCACTTTTTGGATATCACACTCCATTTTTGTTTTACAATGCCATCTCGGGTGATGCTGAAACTTGTAGTGTGGGCCAGTACAAAGTTGCCAACTGCCAAATCTCTCTCACCTTTCGTTGTGGGATCGAACTATCTACTCCGTTAGCTCCGGGTGGACAGGTAAACCCTATCCCCAACCTCGTCCTATCCCCTTTAGTGCTTGAACGTTCTCAGGCACGTCAATCCGGAATGTCCCCAAGGGTCACTAAATGCCATAGGATTGCGATCTTTGACAGGGTATATCTTGAAGCTCGTGCGAGGTATGGATGTGATTCTAATTCCTACAGGACCATCTTGTGGAGACCTACAATAACCTCTCTCACTTTTTGGAGATCACATTCTATTTTCATTTTACAACGCCATCTCGGGTGATGCTGAAACTTGTAGTGTTGGCCAATACAAAGTTGCAAACTGCCAAATCTCTCTCATCTTTCGTCGTGGGATCAAACTATCTCCTCCATTAGCTCCAGGTGGCTGGGTAAACCCTATTCCCAACCTTGTCTTGTCCCTTTCAATGCTTGAACATTCTTAGGCACGCCGAACCAGAATGTCCCTAAGGGTCACTAAATGCCACAGGGCTGTGATCTTTGATGGGGCATATCTCGAAGCTCGTGCGAGATATGGATGAGATTCCAATTCCTACAGGACTGTGTTGCAGAGACCTACAATAACCTCTCTCTCTTTTTGGAGATCACATTCTATTTTCATTCTACAATGCCATCTTAGGTGATGCTGAAACTTGTAGTGTTGGCCAGTACAAAGTTGCCAACTGCCAAATCTCTCTCATCTTTCGTCGTGGGATCAAACTGTCTACTCCATTAGCTCCGAGTGGCCAATTAAACCTTATGCCCAACCTCTTCCTATCCCCTTCAGTGCTCAAACTTTCTCAGGCACGCTAAACCAGAATGTCCCTAAGGGTCACTAAATGCCACAGGGCTGCGATCTTTCACAGGGCATATCTTGGAGCTCGTGCGAGGTATGGATGTGATTCTAGTTCCTACAAGACCATGTTGTGGAGACCTACAATAACCTCTCTCACTTTTTGGAGATCACACTTCATTTTTGTTTTACAATGCCATCTCGTGTGATGCTGAAACTTATAGTGTGGGCCAGTACAAAGTTGCCAACTGCCAAATCTCTCTCACCTTTTGTCGTGGGATCGAATTGTCTGCTCCGTTAGCTCTGAGTGGCTGGGTAAACCCTATCCCCAACCTCATCCTATCCCCTTTAGTGCTCGAACATTCTTTGGCACGCCAATCCGGAATGTCCCCAAGGGTCATTAAATGCCATAGGGTTGTGATCTTTGATGGGGCATATCTCAGAGCTCGTGCGAGGTATGGATGTGATTCCAGTTCCTACAGGACCATGTTGCAGAGACCTACAATAACCTCTCTCGCTTTTTGGAGATCACATTCTGTTTTCATTTTACAACACCATCTCGGGTGATGCTGAAACTTGTAGTGTTGGCCAGTACAAAGTTGCCAACTGCCAGATCTCTCTCATCTTTCGTCGTGGGATCAAACTGTCTGCTCCATTAGCTCCAGATGGCCGGGTAAACCCTATCCCCAACCTTGTCTTGTTCCCTTCAATGATTGAATGTTCTCAGGCACACCGAACCAGAATGTCCCTAAGGGTCACTAAATGCCACAGGGCTGTGATCTTTGACGGGGCATATCTCGAAGCTCGTGTGAGATATGGATAAGATTCCAATTCCTACTAGATTGTGTTGCAGAGACCTACAATAACCTCTCTCTCTTTTTGGAGATCACATTCCATTTTCATTCTACAATGCCATCTCGGGTGATGCTAAAACTTGTAGTGTTGGCCAGTACAAAGTTGCCAACTGCCAAATCTCTCTCATCTTTCGTCATGGGATCAAACTGTCTGCTCCATTAGCTCCGGGTGGCCAAGTAAACCCTATCCCCAACCTCTTCCTGTCCCCTTCAGTGCTCAAACGTTCTCAGGCACGCTGAACCAGAATGTCCCTAAGGGTCACTAAATGCCACAGGGCTGCGATCTTTGACGGGGCATATCCATGGGCTGTCAAAACTTCGACTATACTTTAAGTCAACGATTATCAATATGTGAAAAAATGGAACTCGTTGTATTTTGAAGTACTGAGAAGATGGCCTTGCCCTTCCCCAGGAGTTTCAGAAATGGGAGACATTAGGTAATAGAGTGAAAATGTTACTATCACTTCAATGCACATGACGCAATTGGAAATGCAAAATTTGATGGTAATCATTTTGTGATAAGGGAGAGACTAGGGATGATCATTGTTACTATCTCTTTAGTAGTGGAATTTTGTTTTCTCTTGAATTTGGTGGTGGGGGAACAGTGGTAAGACTGCTTGGATATTCCTTCTTATGATGTTAGTGACAAGTGTTGCTCTTTGAAAACACTTGTACAATCTTTTTTAAATTATTAGATAAAAACAAAGAATTGTAAGTATTAAACATGATTAGCCTTTAGTTCCTAGAAGATCTTTATTTCCCCATCAATGCATTTAGAAAGTTAAGTTTTAAGAAGATCATAAATAGAAAAAATTAGAGAAGCGCTTTAAACATTTATATTGATTGGAAACATGTGAGTCTTGAGTTTCCTCTACCTTTTAAAGAATGTTCCTTAGTTAGTAGACCTAATTCCACATTCCATAAGACTGTCATTGCGCTAAAGATTTAGGAAACCACCTGCTCTAAGATAAAGCTTCCCGGTCAATAATAATCTAGCCTATTGAGGTACATAATACTTCTCAATTAAACTTGTGTTAATTCAGTATTAATTTTGTAATTAACTACAATTTTAGTATCTGTGTATAGGGGGTGACTGAGAAAACTATTTGAGGTCCAATTTGAAAATATGTTTGTAAGGATCTCGACCAAGGTTCACAACTTCGATGATTAATACATTCATTCAGGCCAAAACCTCACTACAAAAAAATAATATATATAAAAGGTAGTGAATAACGTCGTGTCTAGACCCAAATCAACCAATGAAAGTCAAATTAGCATAATGTGGAACAACAATATATGCATTGAGTGGGTTGTCATAAAAAAGCTTCATAATAAAATTCATGTCTAGAATTAAAAGACCTTAAAGAACATTTATGCTTGTAACACAAATGGCCATTCAAAACTAAATATGATTACAATATGTGAAATAGCATTACAAGAACTTGTAATGCTCTTGTGAACATCGTGTTAATTCTTGTAAGAATCCCTAAGATGATTGTTATACTCAAAATTTTGTTGAAATTGAATTAATTTTTATCCTGTCGGTTAATTGGCTTAGGGTGATATATGCTTCTTGGATGGAATAATGAGTTCGTGATTAACTCTATATTAAGATTCATAGCATCTTCTAGTTATTTGCAAAGGAAATTTATAAATTACTTGCTAATGTCATAAGGCTTGCTTGAGAAAGATGTCTGTGTTCTTATTGATGGGTACTAATGACTATCCACATTTAGTTCTTTAATATCCTATTTGACAAGCTTTCCATAGACATTTCTTTGCCATACTAAGTATTTTTGAAAACATATTTGAGTAGGACTATAGTAGATACTACCAGAAATAGCTTCTTTGCAGTTTTTGAGAAATACTAATAAAGCAAAAAAGAACATTTACTAGTTGGTAGACATAATGGCAACTCTCTAGCAATTGAATTTAATTTCATACATGCACATATCTAATTTAATGTCATACATGAACATATCTAATTTAACGTCATACATGAGCAAACATATAATATAAAATGATAACCAATAATGTCATATACATTAACAAACACATAATATATTATGATAACCAATAATGTCGTATATGAACAAACATATCATATATTAACCAATAATGTCATACATCAAATATAGAATGTCATATGTACATCAAATGTGTATCGAATATGTCTCTCAGATGCCTATATATATACATGGGGAAGGAAACAAGTCTCTATATATATGTATCAAATATCTCAACTACATCTTTTCCTTCCCACGAAGGGAAGGAAACAAGTCTCTCGACGTCCTCTGCCGTCGTGTGGAGGGAGACAGTGGAGATGACGGGGCCCTCCTGACACGCTCACTTGACCTCTTGTTGAGGCTCTTCTCCAGGTCCAACTAATACAAAGAAAGTAGATATGAATCAATATTTATTATACGTTGAAATCAAATATATGTACTCACAAAATCAATTATTTTCTTACCGCCAACAAATAGTCACTCTGTAAGTCCACCTCAAATGCTCGTGGACGATCAGGTGTGACAAGACCCTACAACAATTTAATAAATATAATCACTTATAAATAACATTAGAAATTTTGAGATTAACTATTATAAACAACAACTAAAATGAAGAAAATTCTTTCATACCTCCGTCAGTTGCTGTGAGCTAGCCACAGCTGCGGCCACTCCACTATCAACAGACTGTCGCAAATGAGGAGGTGTGTCCGACATCATGAGCTGCACGTCATACAATACACGTTATATCTAACATGAAAGATGGAATAAATATAATCAAATGAATTAAATTAACATGAAACAACTGTACCTTTGTGAAGCTCGTATGATGTCTCTGCTCTGTGTCTGTGGTAAAGGTTGAGGGTCTTGTGGAGAACTGATGCACATGCATATTTTTTTTGGTCAATCCTTAATATGATTACGTAATAAATATATTTATTAATTAAAATGATTAAATTGATACATACCTCAGGACTCATCGAAGGGACAAAAAATGGGCCTGGAGGATCACTGCTAGGCCCAAGAACACTTTGACCCTAAATTTTGAACAATGTCAATAAATCCTAATTAATTAATCATTCACTATACGTATGAAATGTGATCAAATTAGTAATTTACCTGTGTGTCAATGCCAAATGTCTCATTCAGGAACTGATCGGTGACAAGCCCATCATCTGCACCATCTCCGACATGAGTGCCAAATGTGCATAGGGATCCGCATGAAGTGCACATGTGACCATGACATATAGAAGGCTCCACCTCAACTAATGGGCTCATGGAATGGATGAGGGTCTGTGTCAAAGCATTAATGGTCCCTAGAGTGCTGGCCTCTACATGTTCCTTCACAACTGAAGGAATAATCACATGCTCACGCTGTGGATGGACCACGGGTGCCCTAACTACATTAGGGTCACGACGTGCTTCGGGCCTCTCAAATGATGACCCCCCACCTCTACCATGGGAGTCTAACATATCAAAATAATTGGGGATCTCCCCAAGGACAAACTCACGATATAATTTCTTCAAAAAATACATGGGGACCTCGTGATTGTTGCAAGGAGGGGCATCAAAAACCATCAACCATTTATCCCAAAAATTATTTCTAATAGCATCATGTATGCACCAATGGATGGGGAATCGTTTAGTACCCTCTCTAACAATATTTTGCTCACCAGATTTTTTAAATAATGCACATATACTACCTTTTGGTATTTCCTTTTTTTTAACATCTTCATATGACAATTTATTTGCATAAAATCTTTTTTGTTCATCCCTCTTAGCCCGCCAAATATCTAACTGACCACTAACTGAGGCTATCTGAGTGTTAATGGATTCAAGGGATGATGCCAATTGAGCCCTCATTGGATTGGTTTGTCCGAATTCTTTCAACCGAGCAATGATTCCTTCTAATTCAGTTTTGCCTCTCTCTATCTCATTTCTTAGATTTTCTTGTGTGCCTAATGGAGGTCTTGCAATTGGTTCGGGTTGTGGAATTTGTTCTTCTTCTTGAGGAGGGTTTTGTTTTTGGGGTTCTTGAGGGTTTTGATGTTCTTGTGGATTTTCTAGTTGATTATGAACATTTCCTGATAAAAAATCAATTGAAATTCAAATAAATAAACAAATCTAAATGAAATTTGTAAAAACCCTACAAAAGAATATAAAAAACTTACAAAACAATATGAAAAATATATCAAACAATGCAAAGTTAGGTTTATATCACTTACAGCGTCGTCATGGGTGCGCTTGTGGTCTTGGATTTCGTCGACGAGGAGGCATTTTGGCAAATGGTGGTGCAAATGTTGAGTCTTCAACTCGCGTACGCGCTACTCGCTGTAGGAGTAGAAGAAAATGGTAATGAAAATGATGGGCTGCGGGTTTGCAGCCCATCATATATACTTTTTTTTTTTTTAAAAGTGCGTACATGCTATAGCGCATACGCACTATAGCGCGCACGCGCTATGGCTTGGGCTACCCAAGCTATAGCGCGTGCGCGCTATAGCGCCTACGCGCTGTTTAAAATAGGAAAAAAAAATTCCCTTGTCACCTTTTTGGCACCACAACTCGGTGCATATGCCCTATTATCTAATGAAAGAGGATTCTCTACACATATTAAAAGAGACAAAACCCATGACTACACTAGCAAGGGTCTGTAACTTTATCAACATTAAGTGATTTGGCGTGAATGCCACCAACATCAATGTGAAGAGGTTCAAACTTGTGAGCACATTGGATAAACAAGGGTACAATTGATGTAGATAAGTTTTATTTGTGAATAGAATCTGTATTGAAGAAAATGGGTTACATAATTTGTTGTATCCGTTTACACAAACTCCAGCATAGTTTTAATTGTGTGAATTATTTTGAACTGTCTCTTTTCTATAATTTTGCCATTCTTTCACCCATTGGCTAAATGGTTTCTTGAAGACTCTACAAGCTTAATTTTTATGAAAACAATTAAAAGCGAAACATAGGGAAAAGAGGCACTAAATAATTGAGGAGCTATAGTCAAAAGAGAAGCCAATATAGTGGGGCCACCAGTGTCACAATTGCTTGAAGGCTTGTTCGAACTGGCAGATTCTCATTTTATGGATAAGTGTTGAATAGATATTATTATGTAATTGTGAGAAGCAAAGAATCCATTATCAGCTGTCTCAATATCTTTTTGCATTATGATGTAGGTGATGGATGCTTAAACAGGGGAATAGAAATTGAACAAATGTTAGATGAACTGGCAGACTCTCTGGAAAACATTAAAGCTATGGTGATGGAAAACTAGTGCAAGCCAATGGTTGATCGCCTTTGCAGGGGGTCAGCTAAATCAAAATTGGAAATGGCAAAAGCTCTTGCAAAATTTGATCTTGATGACAGTCGTAGAGAGTCATTTATTGATGCACATGTAATAGAGGCTTTAGTTGACATCTTGAAATCAAGGCAACTTGAATCAAAGCTTGCATCTCTTAAAGCTTTGGAAAACCTTTCATGCCAATCCAAAGCATCAAACCCGCAGTTGGGGAATCCACCATGAAGCTAGCCAATGGCTAGAAGATCACAGCTTAAAATAGAGGTGTCTAGCAGTGAAAAGAAAACTCCCAAACCAATAAACAGAACATCCACGCAAGGCATGTAAGGTGGGAGCTGCTGAGGAAAATTATATGTTACGAATTCCAATCACATTGAAGATGATGTGCTGAACAACGAAAAAGAGGAGATATAACAGAGATAGAACCTTACTATTCCAGCAGAGGTTGCATTGAAGCTGCCAAACGTGGTACGTAATCTTCAAACCCTTCCTCTACATGTAATGACGCCACAAAATGCAGTATCCGACCAACATTAACCGCACAACCTTTCTTCCGATCACGTAAGACTGAAATTAGGGCACGACAAAGACTTCTTTTTAACTTTGGGAAAGTGTAAGTCCGTGTTGGTCGAAATTTTGACCAACATGGGCTTCTAGTTAAAAAAATTATATACATTAGTGCGGCAAAGACCTTATTTTTAATTTTGATAAAGTGTAAGTTCGTGTTGGTCAAAATTTCGACCAACACGGGCTTCTAGTTAAAAAAATTATATACATTGCCTGCATAAAACAACCAATTTGACCCCATTTTTTAGATGGTCGAAAATTTTGGTCTAAAAATGGGGTCAAATGTACTAGTGTCTCAACCATAATAGCATCATAAGACCATAGTGGGCCCTAGCCATCCCTCTCACGTAACATCCCAAGCTATCGATCAAATAGTTGGTACTATCATATAAGGACGTCACTACTAAAACATGCTACAACATAAGCATAAGGAAATCTAACATGCTAGAAGCAAAGCATAAGATAAACCTACAAATATGGATAACATCATCTATCATATGCTAATCATCGTAATAAGGAAATGCGTCAACAACTAACATCATTTAAACATGATAAATAAGCATCCCAAAAAAAGCATAAATCACAAGAAAGCATACTCTGGAACCCGAAGCACCAAGTGAAAACATCCAGCAACGGTCGCACTAAAACAAGAGACTGTCTCTGTACACTAGTCCCTAGCAGTGGCATAGGTAGCTACACCTCCCAACCACGTGGAACCCGTAGGCCCACTCTTGTCGTGCTGATGGAGATAATGATCCAACACAATCACACACAAAGCAAACATCCATGCTAACACCCACGCCAAGTAGTATGATGACTGAAACCAAGACATAGATAATGCATAACTACAGGTCTTGGTTAGGCACTCATGGGCTACTAAGTAGGGGCTGACATCATGGAGAGTTCCTTGGCATCGACAAGCCCAAACTCAGAACGTGTAGATTCAACTCCCTCAATGGAAAGGCTCTAGCACATATTATTGTCTTAAGTTTTATTACCACCTAATGTGTTATTTAGTCATCACTTATTTAAAACTTCCTTTGCCAACCCTCCAGGCACCATGATCACCATGCTGTGAGGTAGAAGCCCCCCCAATATGCTACCCTACCCTACCCATGCTCATCCAACGATGAGTGGTCGTAGGCATGCAAATTCCCAACCCAACCCCAATGATCATAACTTTCGAAAATACCACAGAAGATCGGGCCTCGCAAGTCACCCAACCAATGTACACACACATACTCATGTGTGGTGCACCACCATCACAAAGATCATAACATAAGGACTGGATGAGAACACAAAGTAGAAAGTCACTCAACCGAAAACATACTCGAGAGGACAAATACAACACGCATCCCAATGCAATATAAAAGTGCAACAATGGTTTGATTGACATCCAAACAGATGATCTAAGTCCATGACCAACATTGTGCCAAGAAAACACGAGAAAACAGGGCGGCATGCAAAACGAGGTAAAAACCACAAAAATTGAAAAACTTTGAAATTAAAACCCATTTGACCTTTAGGTACAAAAACCCAAAAAATCCAATAATATTTGAGTTCGGACACCATATGAAAAAATGACTAGCATAACAGTGCGAAACCCCAAACCCCCATCCCAAAAATAGGGAAATGTTCATACCTAACCAATCGGGTAGGACCAACAAACAAAAACTGAGGGAAACACTAGTTCTCATCCTCCTAACAAATTGCTAGAAGAAACAAAAGCTGAAACGAAGTTGATACAAGAAAACTAGAAAGCCCTACTTGACAAAAAAAGGGCAAAAACTGAAATCAAGCTGATAAAATAAATAATCTATTGAAACTGCCAAAAGTGATGGCAAAGCAAGGTCTCCCTGAGCCGGACCCAACGAGACTGATCTCGCAAAAATTCCATGCTCATAGCTCCTAGAACAAACAAAAATCAAATCCTTCAAAAGAGGATTTTAGAAAATCTCTCCAAATTTCTAAATTCCAAAATAGAAAAAAGTGAGGAATTAAATTCCTCTTTCCAAACTTATTCACTTTTCAAGTGAATAGTCGATTAGGGCAAGTAGCCAGTTGGATTGGCTAGGCTCTGAATCGACCCAAACGAAAATAGGTTATTCCTCATAACGGGAATTCAACTAAGGCAAAGCTGGCAGAAAATAAATTTGAGAAGATTTAAAGCTCGAAAACCCAAAATCACAGAAAATCACTTAACAACTTCTACGACAATGTAAACCTCTAAATGCAAAGACATGCTTATTGGTCTACTCATATAATGCAGATGAGTTCGGATTTAATAATCACCGATAGATTTTAATTAAACAATTAAAATAAGGATACATTGACCATACAAGGATGACATTGGTAAAATATGTGTAGCTGAATCATTGACTCCATGTGCCACTGCTAGGGATATAAATCCTGCACACTAACACACACGATCAAGTGCAATTGCATATAATATAATACATAGCCAAAGCAAAATGCTTTAAATACCTAATTAATCCATTTACATCACTCACGTTCGCATAAAGCATAAAGAGACAAGAATGACGTAAATCACCATAGCATAAAATCCATCACATAACATAATAAGAAAGTATGTCCAAATACCAGATAATCAGATATCATCATAGATCTACTGTCATCTCAAAATGGCATCAACATGCAAATAAGATAAACTGAACAACATAGCAGTAAAGCATTTATGGTACTAAATCAAAGTATAACATTCGACTCTTGGGTCATCTCAAAGTACATATAATAAGAGTGTCAAGTATCTCTCAAATCAAAATAGACAAGGTACCGAATGCAAACACGAGAGGCACTACATGGGAGGCGTAGTTACCTTCACCACTGCTAGGGACCGGTATACAAAAACGGTCTATTGTCCTAGTGTGACTGTTGTTGGATGTTTTCACTTGGTACTTCAAGTTCTAGAGTATGCTTTCTTGTGATTTATGCTTTCATTGGAATGTTTGGATATCATGTTTAGATGATGGTAGTTTATTTGATGAATTCCTATATTATGATGTTTGGCATATGATTAGATGATGTGAATTGCTTGGTTGAAGTATCTATTGCTTTGGTTTAGCATGTTAGATTTCCTTCTTATGTTGTAGCACATTTTAGTAGTGATGTCCTCATAAGGTAGCTCCGATGATCTGGTCGGTGGTTTGGGACGTTATGGCAGGGGATGGCTAAGACCCACGATGGTCTCATGATGCTATTACAGTTGGGAGGAACCACACACTTAGTTTGTTATTTTAGTACACTGCGATGTTGCTTTCAATTATTTCCCTTTACTGCTATGTTAGATGGTTAGATGTAGTTTTTGTCTTTCAATTATTTCGTTCGAGTGCACTTGCTTGGATTGTGGATCTAGTACTCCCCAATGTGGAGGAGATTGATTTCTTAGCTTTGTACTTTAATGTTTGTTAAATTGTTGTTTTGGATCCTCGCATGAAATTGTGCTTTCTCGCATGAGAATGCAAAAGTTTGCATGGTGTGCTGGTTTTTCTCACACATATCTTGGTACTTCCTCACATGAAACTCCACACTAGTTTTGGGTACTTTGGTTATGAACCAAGTACTTCCTCACATCGTTCGGTGCGTTTCCTCACATGAAAGGTATGTTCTCACATGGCTTACTGCACTTCCTCGTGCGAGATTTCTGTCTACTTTTGGTCCTTGCACGAAAAACAAGGGGCATCTCCATTAGTTTTTGGGGATCGATTTTTGGTGTTTTGAGTACCCTTTGGGTTTACTTAATTTTCCATGCTCTGATAGATCTTAGATTCCTCATTCTGTTGTCGTCTTTGGTCTTCTCTTTTTTACTTGTGTGTGTCAATTCGGTAGTGGCATTTGAAGATTCGTTGGTTGTCAGGATTGTGGTTAAGTCTTTCGTTGTGATCTTTGTGATCCTAGTATGTTGAGTGTTGAGTACATCCTTGTTTAAAAAAAAAATCTTGGCTTGTATTGAATCCTTGTTCCAAGGATCTCTGGGTGGGGCATTACATTTTCATTATTAAAGGGGATTTGAAAATAAAAAGACAAAGTGTTTATATAACCAATACAAGGAAGAATGTATTTGTAAGAAGCCCTCAAGTTTTAGATTCAACTTTTGGGTATTATATTTTGATAATATGGTCATGTGGGATTATTTAAATTATATTTTAATTTGTAAATACATTGAACATCCATTCTCTTTTGAACTCTACTAAAAAATGAAAAAGAATTTGTACATTATTAGAAAGAAATAAGAGGGTCTCCTACAGTTGCTCTTGCATGGTGCTCAGGGGTTTTCTATCTACTCCACACCCACTTTGATAGTTTTACAGTTCATATCACCTTCAACCATATTTCAATTTTTAACACTATTTAATTTTCCATCTTTGTAGGTTCAGCCTAGTGGTGAAGAAACGAGAACTAGATGACTTATTGTGTTCCAAACATTTCGTAACTGTATTTATTTTCATAAATCTACCAACCCAACATTTTATGGCAACACTATTGTTTAAGTTCATCCTGATTGGATGTTGCTCTCTATAGTACTACTTTCTACAATAAAGATTTGGTGTACAATGAAACTTTAACAACTTCATTGAGGCTTGCAAACACTCAAAGTAACTTGTACATTAACTTATAGTTAGAAGGTGTTGTGTTGTAATTATGATTATTTTTTAAGACAACAAATGCACTTCACATTTTAACCACCTTAGACTATGCTTTGTTTGCAACGATATTTCGGTTGGAGAATTCACCCTATTCTGCTCTTGGTTCAATCTTATTGTATTAAATATCTAATTGATGTAATTTGAAGTGCTATCATTATTTATGAATTTCCTCTTGCATATGCATTTCTGTCTGAGATCTATCTTCTTGTCATTGGCAATCTAATCCTCATCTAGCATCCCTCATTTGAGTACAAATCTACTTCGTAGCATTCATTACGCTTGAAGATCAATGTATAGTGGAATACAAAGCTTGTACAAAGCTAGTATGGAGCTATTGTAGAGGTGGTATCTAGTGCAAGTACAGAGGTAGTATAGAGATAGTACAAAGGTGGTATAGTGCTAGTATGGTGGTAGTATTGACTACTATGATGGTCGTGTGGACTAGTACAATGTTAGTGGCGACTAGTATAGTGGTAGTGTAATGTTGAGTAGTGTAGTAGGTTTGTGTTGAGTATAGTACCAATGTAGACTAGCACAGTTGTTAGTGCAAACTAGTACAATGGTAGTGCCATTTGGTATATTACAACATTATCAAAATTGATTTTTCAACCACAAACAAGACAATACCAGTACAATTTTTTTTTTATATTCTTCTTATAAACTTCCTTTGTACCTTTCATCATTGTAGTACTCAAAATATTGGTTTAGAACATTTTGTACGTAATTTCAAATCAAATAATCATGATAATTATTATCAACAAAATAACTATAATTAATGATTATCAATATTGGTTTTGATGGTTGGTTGGCTTGTCATAGATACCCTAATAAAAAATAATTCAAACCATTGCATTCACTAAAGGAGGGTGGCTATAGTTTATAAAACTTCTAGAGCCATACAATATGGAGGCAAGTTCTAAATCATTTTCTATTTTTCCCTCTTCAATTAATATGAAAGTACTATGTTATTTTTCTTCCTCCTTAAAAACAAAATTATTTTGACTTCTTTTTTAATTTAATTAAAAAAATTCTTAGATACTATGAAAATGTTATCCCATGTTAGAAATATTGTTACACTAGTGTAAATATTGTTTTGCTATGAGGCTAGAAATTCACAATTACACAATCAAATTGACATAGAAGAAAATCTAATGGAAGAAATATTAAAATATAATAAAAATTTGAAGGAAAACCAAATCGAGAGATGCAAATAAAATCTATCTACGGAAGATTCCAGCAATTTCTTCATAAATATCGGGGTAACCAGAATATCACACTTCAGAAATGGCACAAAACTAAGCACATAATTACATAGCACAGTAGATAGTACCTAAAACAGAATTAACAAAGCAGAGAAGGCAGGGGATGCCTCTTACATCAACGCTGCAACTTGGGGTTTAAGACTTTCTGCCAGATTCTCAAAACTGCGGACCAGCTGAATCTCATCTAATGTCCGCTCAAAGGTTCCGCCGCCTCTCTTCGCCATTTCAATCAGGATGTTCATTGTGGGATCCCTACCAAACATAATGGTATGCAGTATCATTCTAGGATCTGCTCTTTTCATTTTGTCCACGTAATAGAAAGAATCACCTCCACGATTATTTCCCCCATCGCTCAGGAAGATGACTACGGGTTTTTTGACATTCACACTATGGTGTCGAGCTCCTTTCAACAATATTTTCTCTGCAGCATCTAGCCCTGATGAATAAGTTGTTCCTCCCTGAGCGGAAAAGTGAAGAAGGCGATTGACAACTGCTTCTTGCATATCCTCCATCTCTACAGCTGCATCGGCGCTAGCATCAAACAACACTACAGATACAGAATCATCAGAAATTGTTCTCAGGCGGGCTTGTATAAATCTCAGAATAGCCTCATATAGGCATCCAAGCCTACAACTATGGTTATTAAACATTGCTAAAGTGGGAACAATGTCTTGGGAACTCATGGAACCTGATCTATCAATAGTAAATATGACATGGCGAGGGACATTCGTAGAATGATCGCAGCCAAAATGATGCCCATCATCAGTTAAATACTCTCCAGAGCTCAAATTCTGTCCAGTGCTCTTGATAGGCGGATGCCACAGTTTTTCAGTGCAATATGATTTATCAAAAGTACCTGACTCTGTTTCGTACTCTTCAGATTTACAATAGTGATTACACCGGTCAAACTCTTCCCTCTCTTCTTCTGTGCAAGGGTCCACAAATCCAACATATTGCCAGTAAGTGTCATGAATCATCTCATCTTCATCCACATCGGCCCATATTTTACTGTTTCATGTCTCGAGCCATCATAGAGGTTGCCGGTGCATTTGTCGTAGCTCGGACAAGTAACCAAATGGATATGTCCTCGCCCTTGTTTCTTGCAATACATGTTACACATTTCTGCTTCCCCTGTCTCTCCCCATTTATACTTGCGGTCTTCAATATCAAAATCTTCGCCCTCTGAAATGAATCTTACATTTTTCATATTTCCATGCACTGTATCGTGCAAGTCTGAGTGATCAAATGGGAGCTGGCAGAAGAAACCACAAGATTGGCATCTGGTGTCGCAATAGTGCACTGAATCTTCTTTTTGTGTGTGAACATGCGGACCTTCATGATTTATTTCATAGGGAGGAATGGGGATGCAACAGAATTTGCGCAGGCCATTTTGCTCCGACACAATCTCATACTCAAAAGATTCCCTTTGACCCTGAAAAACCCGGGTTTGCTTGACAAGCTCAGTGAAGATTTCACATATTCCCTGCATGTCGCATTCACGGGTACATGCATGCTCATTCCCGCACAAATGCTCTGCATTTTGATTCAGATCATGTAAATGATCTTTAACTCCACATGTCCTGCTGCACCCACTTATCATGCATTTGGTCTGACAATATCTCTCATGGCACTGATGCTTTTCATGGTTGGATTCAATCGCCACAACACAGGGATTACTGCAGCTCGGAAGAGAACATTTTGCGCCGCACATGTGTTGAGGAGAATTGCACTTGTGCTGGCCGAGGTGCCCTGGCCCCATTGAACATCGCCCGTCACAATTTGAAGACATCTCATATAAGTAACAGTTCTCGCCACATGTATGATTTTGCTCTTTGCAATAGTGATTTTCTTCATGCCCTGCTAAATCCCCGCATAAGCTTGAGTTGTCTCCTTGTCGGGCACAATAACTGCAATTTTCTGTACACTTATGACTCCCCATACAAGAATGTTGATCAACATGGCCTTTCTCCATCACACATCTCCAGAAGCAAACAGAACATTTGCATCCACAAACTATTTGGCCTTGCTTTACTTTGCCAAGAGCTACATCAGCCTCTAACCGCAACCTTTGCACCTCGTCATTATCAGAGAAATCTGTGGTGTTTGAATTTATCCACTGCTGAACTCTAGCATGCCTCCTGTCAGCTAGTGCTTCAAGGAAGTTTTCGAATAAAGAATGCCACTCCTCCCCGTTGCTACCGTTCATAGCCCTGGGTAAAATCATCTCCAGTTTTGAGCTGATTTGAGAAAAAATGTCTCTTATAGTAAAGGGAGATTCTAACTCTGTACACGGTGAGAGATACAATCCTGAATCTTTTATGTTCCACGAACAATCCCCGACAACAACAGGAAAATCAGGAACTTCTTCCTCTGTGTCAAAATTATCCAAAACCCTTAATTCTTCATTTGTATTTGTAACAGAAAGTCATCCCATTTGGACAGCAGACATAAGATTTCTCTTCAGAATATCAACTCACAGCAACTCGCTTGCTGTCAATACAAGTCCAGTCCTTGGCTGCAATTTGAGCTATAATAAGCTTCAGATCCCTCAAGAAGATGAATCCACTTTCATAGCAGAAATTGATTCTTTCTCTCACAGTTTCTGCTAGCTCACTCAGGCTCTCTCTATAATACTCAGATCTATTGTATGGAGCCATAGCAGCAATCTCGACCTTTCCGTCGTACATTTTAGAAATGAAATTCTCTTGCAATTTGCTGCATATTTGAGCAATCTTCTCATGAAACTCTTGGATGAGATCTTCTACGTCAGATTTGTCTACATCCTTGATGGCAATATAAAATAGACCTTTAAACAACCTCTTGTCCTGCTTGACTAGATTGATCCCACTCTGGAACCGGCTGAAAGCGGATTCTGTCTCCTTATCTAAGTGAAAATTCTGTAATACCAGAAGAACGTTTGCAGTAGGAAAAAGTATCATTTGTGTTCTATATTCCAATATAAACATAGTTCCTCTCTGCCCTGCAATTATTGAACCATATCTAGGCGACTCAGATTTCAACAAAAATCAGTGGAAAAGCTAGTGGTTAGAGAGAGGACATACCTTTTTGTTGAAAATTGTGATATTGCTGACTGCGGCATTGAGAACAGAGAGAAGCATATCCTCTTGTTCACTTCTCTCAAAACTGCCAAGCCCCTCAAAGTCTAACAGCACATAGAGACATCTATTTTCCCTGCTGTCATCTCTGTGTTCGCCTGTTGCAATGGTCATCCACACTCCATCTGTACATCTGCCACCTGCAACATCAAGAAGAGACCCTGACAGATGATTCAGCAAATATGACTTTCCACTACTTTGCTTTCCCATGGAAGATATCACCTTAATCTGGCCTTTCCAACTTCTAAGAACTGCATTATAGAACCCAAAGCTTATAGAGTTAGCAAGAGATACGCTGTCCACATAACTAACATCGGAGGGTTTTTGAAGTCCATCCTTAAGAGCTACCATTCCATTGTTTTCTGCACGAGCTATTTGGATGGGAACGAGGCAAAGAAGCTTCCTAACCCACCTTCCCATTTTCACATGTTTCTGCTGCTCTGCTGTAGCTGAAATTGGGCAATTCTCTACACTGTTCACTTCAAATTGAATCTCCATACTTAAAAAATCTTTATCTTTTCCAGCCTTGAGTTGTCTAATAAGTTCTTCTAAATATTTGAGACATCCATCACCATTGCAGCGATCTGATCTACTACTTTCTAGAACTACTTTGAATTTAATGCATTTCTTAGCACTTGGAAACAACTTGGGCGTTGTTGAAAACTTGTCAAAAATGTGATAGATGTAACCCAAATAGGGGCACGCCCCAGCGATTTCTGTTTCATTTTCGGGAGTTTTAATCTGATCTACTTGCTGCAACTGCACAGCTTTTCTAGCCAAAGCAGTTTTCAAAACATAGGAAAAGATAAAACCAGGAGCATCTGCAGGGCTATATAGAAACAGCTGACTTTGTGATCCAAAGACCGTAATTTTCACCCCAAGTCTTTCCAAATCAGATACTCTGCATTCTCTTGCATTGAAATGGATTTTCTTCAAGTAGCTCATGGCATCACCCAAAACATAGATTTCAAGAGAGTTTTCAGGACATGAATGACTTGTGCCCTCGACATCAATATCTTCTCCCTGACCTTGCAACTGCCTGAAGACAAGGAAGAAACAGCCGTCAACAGAAACACATGCTCTCAATGAGGAGTGTTGTTGCAAAGGAAGATAAATATGCTTTGCCTTCATCATCGGCTTCTCATGGATTTCAGCCACTCTTGCTCTGTTGCTGTCATCTACCAAGAGCAGCTCCATTTTCCCCGGAATTAAATGCATCCATATAATGTTCTTGCTCCCTCTATAAGATTCCAGATTAACCTCAACTCCAGTCCAAAAGACTTCCCTAAATGACTCATCAAATCTAAAAATTACAATCTTTGACCTCTCCTTCTCATAAAGAGCCATAGATCTGGTAGCTTCATCTACAGCCAACAAATCGAATCCCCTCCTGAATGTACGAACAGGGCAACCCATGTGGTTGAAACCAACCTTGGAACAACGATACAGATTTAAACAGGACTCTGTAAAATTGTGAATAAAAATCATCAGCTCTCCTGACTTGAGGATGATAACTTTAAATAATCTTTCATGCTGAGGATTAATGGCTGCTAACTCTACCGGTTCTCCAAAATTTGGAACAATTGCACGCCCATAGTTGCTACTGATATCAGACATGTCTTTTCTCATCGGGGCCAGCTCATGCGCTCTATAAACAATGTTGAACGGATGTTTCTCCTCAATTGACACCTTCACCTTCAGGAACACTTGCCGTTTATATGAATACCACGAGGGTTTACTGGTTCTAAATTCTTCAATATACCTGGTCACTGAATTGTCAATCTTAACCGTGGACATCTTCTTCTTCAGCTCCTGTACAAACTCGTCCTTGACTTCTTTCATTCTTGAGTCGACCAAACTTCCCTTCTTCTTGAACAAACGAGTCCACAACTCCTTTATGTTCTCCTGAAACTCGAGTCCATGATCCTCATAGACTCGACAACACACGGTTTTCAGGATCTCATGAGATAAGAGGGCATTGTCATCGATTGAATGAGCAGGGCGGACGCTACAGAACTTAATATACTGATCTCGGATTTCGTTTGGCAGACTCTGCGTAGTTTGGAATGACAAATGCTCTTCCATAAAAGTTAGACCTAGACTCTCGTTTAAGCCCAACAAGAAAACAGCGAAAACAAAATTGTTTTCAAGCCTTGTCAATTCATTAGGCACCATATTTTCTACCCAGCTACGGATTGCAGAATGAGATGCACTCTTATTAACAAGATGAACCTCCCCCTCTACTACCTCCTTGTCACCTGATTTGCGATTAACAGGAAAGAAAACAATTTTAACAACCTCACCTGATAGCGGGAAGTCTTTACTGGCATTACTAGGTTGTAGAAACTTCGCCTTTCCATTGATCTTTGTGGAGCAGGCACATTTACTGGAGCATTCAACATGTAGTTCTTGTTCATAAGAGATTATAGGCGACACCTCCTTTCCTTTAGCTGATGCTGTAACCACATGCTCAGCGCCCTTAGATAGGAACATGATGTCTGATCTGAGCAACAATACCCTCTGATCTCCATTGCAAATGTTATTCTCCCCTGCTAAAATAACTGAAAGGTCTCGATGCAGTTGCTCAAATCTGTCGGTGTCAATTTCCATGTCAGAGCACGAAGTATGTTCTTTCGCATTCTCTGGTTTCCTTTCATTACTTACGAAAAGGACAACGTGCCGGCAGAATTCTGGAAGAACTTAGAGAAAACATCTCTGGATTTCCTCAAATTGTGGAGGGTAAATCGCTGAGTTGCTCTTCTTGAAAGATTCCTTGAACTTGGAGTAGTTCTCAAACTCTTGTGGATGACAGTTTTCCAAGAGAATTATGAATTGCTCCTTACTCAGCCTGGAGTAATCAACATTACATGCCACCGACAAGTTTTCAAGCACCTTGCGAAACGCAGAAACTTCCATAGACAGGCTATCCCAATTCTTAGAAACCCAAGGAGGTCTCTCCTCTGTTGTTAAGAAACAACAGCGGTGATATCCCTCGCAGAAAACCAGAGTATTTACACTCTTCTCTCCTTTGTCAATTTCTAGGTTATAACCAGGCAAGAGGTTCACATCATTCTCCGAATTCTTCACACTGGAGATTTGAATCCTTCGTGTGCGTGTAGCTTTTGAACAAGCGCTTGTTGCAGAAGCAGCCAGAGCTTCAAAGGGATAACTCCCTTTCACACACACATGCACGCTATCACAAAGCTCAACCAGGTATCTGATGAAATTGCAAGAAACGTTTTTTCTAGAGGCCTGCTTAAAATGCTCACCTTCATGCCAGTAGAAAACAACTATGATGCTCCCCCTTTCAGGAAAACTAACATATAATCCAGGTTCAAACAGATTTTTATCCATCTTATCAAGAAGTTAGAACAGAGTCATCCACCAGGCATTCCTTGCGGAAAATATTTATGATCATGTTCTTGTCCCCATAGAACCCTAACGCTGGTAAGCATAGCTGATCTAGTGAATTGAAATTGATACGAACCCGCGGGGGCTCACCTGATGAAGCTGAGGCAGAAGAGGGCACAAGCTTATTACAGAAGCTCAGAATTGTTAGATTGTGGTCACTGATCAGGAAAGTACTATACATACTTCATAAATAGTGGGGTTCGGGGCATCGCCCCAATTTTTTTTTTTTTTCTAGAAATAGCCGACATATTATGGCCGACATGTTCTAACCCTAATGCGGTTTAATACTTGTATAAAAAGGGCTTAGGGTTGGGTATTTTTTATGTGTGGTGATACAAAATTGGTTCTTGTGGCGGTATTGAGCTGTAAGGGATTACGGATTGTAATCAGGTTGTAATCACTGGATTGTAATAAGATCGGACTTGTTGTTTGGTGGACGTAGCCCAGGGATTGGGTGAACCACGTTAAATCTTGGTGCCTTGTGTTCTTTTCTGTGTGTTCTATTATTTTCTGTTATTGGTTATATTTGCATGTAGTTTTTATTTCTGTCTGTGGTTTATCCTAACAAGTGGTATCAGAGCAAGGTTGTCTTTCAGTTATCCTCTGCAGGAAAGTCTCACGGTTAAGTGGGAGTCTCACAGTTGAGTGGGAGCAATGGCAGATGAGGGTAAGTTGAGAGTTGACAGGTTTAATGGGCAGAACTTCCAGTTATGGAAGATGCAAATGGAAGACTATTTATATCAGAAGGATTTATGGAAGCCGTTGGAAGGAAAAGCCAAGAATCAGGGGACTATGTCAGAGGCTGAATGGGATCTTTTGGATAGAAAGGCACTCGGAAGCATTCGGTTATGCTTGGCACCATCGGTGGCATTTAATATTACAAAAGCCAAGACGACAGAAGATTTGATGAAAACCCTAGCGACATTGTATGAAAAGCCCTCTGCTTCAAATAAGGTATTTCTCATGAAGCGTTTATTTAATATGAAAATGGCAGAAGGTGGATTTGTTGCAGATCATTTAAATGAGTTTAATACTATTACTAGTCAATTATCTTCTGTGGGTATCAATTTTGATGAAGAAATTAGGGCTCTCTTGATTTTGTGTTCTTTGCCTGAAAGTTGGAATGACTTGGTAATGGCGGTGAGTAATTCTGTTTCTGGATCTAGTACCCTAAAATATGATGATGTGATCGGTGTTATTTTAAGTGAGGAAACTCGTAGAAAATCCTCAAGTGGATCTACATCAAGGAGTGCTTTAAATGCACAAAGCAGGGGCAGAACGACTGAAAGAGGAAGTAACTCTGGAAATCGTGGGAAATCAAGAGGAAAGTCAAAGGGGAGGAGGTCTCAATCGAGAGGACTAAATGATTGCTGGTACTGTGGGAAACCAGGGCACAAAAAGAAAGATTGTTGGACTCGAAAGAAAAATGAAGGAGATAAATCAGATGGAGACAAAGAGGCAAATGTGGTAAGTAACAAATCCGAAGAGGATGCTTTGCTTCTGTCTTTAGAGAGTGTTGATGATTCATGGGTTTTAGATTCTGGTGCTTCTTTTCATGCTACACCTCATAGAGGTTATTTCATTGATTATGTCTAAGGGGATTTTGGGCTTGTTTATTTGGGGGATAATGAACCCTATCAGATTGTTGGAAAGGGAAAAATTAAGATTAAGTTGCAGAATGGGAATCATTGGCTACTACATGAGATAAGACATGTTCCAAAGCTGAGTAGGAATTTAATTTCAGCAGGGCAACTCGGTGATGAGGGTTGTGTAGTTACTTTTAATGATAAAAATTGGAAGGTTTCAAAAGGTTCCCTTGTAGTAGAAAAAGGTGTGAAAGTAGGCACCTTATATCTTTGTATAGGTCATATTGTTCCTTCTACTTTGATTGCTTCAGAGAAAAATGAATATTCAGGAACAATTACTGCAGTTGAGCAGGGAGAACAAATAGCTGCTGTAGATTCTGATACAGCGCTGTGGCACAATAGACTTGGGCACATGAGTGAGAAAGGTATGAAAGTACTTCATTCAAGGAAAGTTTTACCAGGTCTAAAATGTGTGAATATGGATTTCTGTGAAAGTTGTGTGTATGGAAAACAAAAGAGAGCGAGTTTTGTAAAGACTGGGAAGGAAAACAAAAAGGAGAAATTAGAGCTTGTGCATACAGATGTATGGGGACCGGCTCAGGTATCTTCCCTTGGTGGCTCTCATTATTATGTTACATTTATTGATGATGCAACTAGAAAAGTATGGGTTTATTTCCTTAGACAGAAATCTGATGTATTTCAAACTTTTAAGAAATGGAAATGCTTGGTTAAAAATGAGACTGGTAAGAAATTAAAATGTCTCAGATCTGATAATGGTGGTGAGTATTGTAGTCATGAATTTGAAGATTATTGCTCCACTAATGGTATTCGTAGACAAAAAACTGTTCCAAGGACTCCACAGGAAAATGGAGTGGCTGAACGCATAAACAGGACTATAATGGAGCGCGCAAGGAGCATGAGGTTGCATGCTGGGTTGCCCTTACACATGTGGGCGGAGGCTGTCAATACTGCAGTATATTTGATTAATAGAGGTCCCTCTACTCCTTTGGGTTGTGGTATTCTAGAGGAAGCATGGACTGGTAAGAAGGTGAGTTATTCTTTTCTCAAGACCTTCGGTTGTGAAGCTTTTGCTCATATAGACTCTGAAAATAGAACCAAGCTAGAAGCTAAATCAAAGAAATGTGTCTTTGTTGGATATGGCATTAATGAATTTGGCTATAGGCTTTGGGATTTTGAAAATCATAAAATTATAAGAAGCCGGGATGTCATATTCAATAAAAAAGTGTTGTACAAAGATCTGTTGCAGCAACATGAGAAGAAAGAAGATGATTATGTAGTGCTGGATGATACTCCAAAAGCTGATGTTCCAGCCATTCCTCATGATGTGCAACAACTGCAACAACAAATACCACACACACCAGTGAATGTTAGACGGTTAACAAGGCCAATTAGACCTCCACAAAGGTTTTCTCCCTCTTTGTATTCTATTTTACTTACTGATGCTGGTGAACCTGAAAGTTATGATGAAGCTGTGCAGGTGGATACTAAGATTCAGTCGGAGTCTGCAATGAAAGATGAAATGGACTCTTTGCTAAAAAATAAGACATGGGATTTGTGCAAGTTGCCTGTAGGTAAAAAGGCTTTATAGAATAAATGGGTTTACAGGTTGAAAGAAGAGGAAGGAGGTAAGAAAAGATTTAAGGCCAGGTTAGTTGTAAAAGGATTTGCATAGAAAAAGGGAATTGATTTTGATGAGATATTTTCTCCTGTTGTTAAAATGACTTCTATTCGTACTGTTTTAAGTATTGTGGCTACTGAAGATTTGCATTTAGAGCAGATGGATGTTAAAACAACCTTTCTTCATGGTGATTTGGATGAAGAAATATATATGGCTCAGCCACAGGGTTTTGAGGTCAAAGGTAAGGAGAACTTAGTGTGCAAATTGAAGAAAAGTTTATATGGCTTGAAGCAAGCACCTCGGCAATGGTATCTGAAATTTGACAGTTTTATGCATGAGCATGGATATAATAGGTGTCATTCAGATTACTGTGTTTATTTTAAGAGGTTGGATGATGATAGCTACATTATTTTATGTTTATATGTTGATGATATGCTTATAGCTGGGTCTAACATGGATCGTATTAAGGGGCTGAAACGCCAATTAGCACATGCATTTGCTATGAAGGATTTGGGGGCAGCAAAACAAATCCTTGGTATGAAGATTTGCAGAGATAGGAAGAACAGAACATTGACGCTATCTCAAGCTGATTATGTTGAGAAGGTGTTGCAACGTTTCTCTATGGAGAATGCTAAAGCTGTCAGCACACCTTTACCTAGTCATTTGAAATTGACTAAGGAGATGTGTCCCAAGACACAGGAAGAGGAGGATAAGATGTCCAAGGTACCCTATGCTTCAGCTGTAGGAAGTTTGATGTATGCTATGGTATGCACTAGGCCAGATATTGCACATGCAGTGGGAGTCGTTAGCAGGTATATGAGTCATCCAGGATTTGAGCATTGGAATGCTGTCAAGTGGATTCTCAGATATTTGAGAGGAACATCCAATAAGTGTTTACACTTTGGGGGCTCTAATACTGATTTACAGGGCTATGCTGACTCAGATTTGGCTGGGGATATTGATACCAGGCGGAGTACTACAAGTTATGTCTTTACTGTTGGTGGGGCAGCCGTGAGCTGGGTTTCTAGGCTACAAAAGATTAATGCTCTCTCCACTACAGAGGCAGAGTATGTTGCTGCTACAGAGGCAACCAAAGAGATGATATGGCTTCAGTTCTTCTTAGAAGAATTGGGACATCCTCAGAAGGATAATTATTTGTTCACAGATAGTCAGAGTGCCATTCATCTTGCTAAGAATTCAGCTCTGCATTCTAAGACCAAACACATACAGTTGCGGTACCATTTCATTCGGTCAGTTTTGGAGGACGGACAGTTAAAGCTGGAGAAGATACATACCAATGAAAATCTAGCAGATATGTTGACAAAGGTTGTAACAAGGGAGAAGCTGGACTCCTCTTCAGCTTCTGTTGGTCTTTTAGACTAAATGTGAATAAAAGAACAGCAGAGTCCAGGGTGGTTTGATCCAGTGGGAGCCCCATGCAGTAGTTGTATTGCTACAAGATCAGTCTCCAAGTGGGAGATTGTTGTTTAGTGTGGAGCCTGATCAGTCCCCAAGTGGGAGATTGTTAGATTGTGGTGACTGATCAGGAAAGTACTATACATACTTCATAAATAGTGGGGTTCGGGGCATCACCCCGAATTTTTTTTTTTGGGAAGTAGCCGACATATTATGGCCGACATGTTATAACCCTAAAGCGGTTTAATACTTGTATAAAAAGGGCTTAGGGTTGGGTATTTTTTATGTGTGGTGATACAAAATTGGTTCTTGTGGCAGTATTGAGCTGTAAGGGATTACGGATTGTAATCAGGTTGTAATCACTGGATTGTAATAAGATTGGACTTGCTGTTTGGTGGACGTAGCCCAGGGATTGGGTGAACCATGTTAAATCTTGGTGCCTTGTGTTCTTTTCTGTGTGTTCTATTATTTTTTGTTATTGGTTATATTTGCATGTAGTTTTTATTTCTGTCTGTGGTTTATCCTAACAAGAATTTCATTTTTCGGAAGTTGAACTTTTTCAACAAAGCTGTAATCTTTCTTGTCAGGTACAATTCGCATGACCCTAAAAAAATTAGGAGAAAACGCAATTGCATTCACAGCTTTGCCTTTATCTTGAACATGGACCATCAAAACGTCACCAAACGTCTCTCCCTCTTCGCCACATATCAATCGAGCTGATTTCTCTTTCACAGCATAGCCGATTTTTGCCTTTCGCTTCATTGGGAATATTGAACCAAGATCAGAGATGACTGTTGTGGAAATCACGAGCCGAAATACAATCCCTGGAAGAAATTGCCTTTACCAATGGTGTGTGGGAAGAACAGGGCAGAATACAAACATGGATTAGAGAATAATCTGTTCAACTTAAATAAAATTTTGCTCTATTTTAAAACTCCCAGAGCAAAACTAACCATCCTCAAATCTTAATCAAGTTGTTTTTCAAGGAATTCTTGAAAGATTTTGTAACTGCTTAGAGCTACTTTATGGGGAGTTGCTGGGTGGCAACGAAACCTCAGAAAGGAATTGCAGAGGTCACATTTACTTTTCCATTTGTACGTTATAACAGCTCGACCCACTCACTACATCCTTCCTTTTTCTTTTTAAGCTTTACTTATATTGGAAGAAACTAAGAAACTAAACGTACCATATTCCGGGAACCACCATGTTTCACCATTTTTAAAATCCAAAACGAGTCCCTAATAAGTAGCGGCACTGGCTAAATAGCCGAGTTTTGTTAGCTTTGGACAGCTGTTTGTCCATTTGCTATTATTTAGCAAGTAATTGTTTTGCTAACTACTTGGTTAGATTAAAAACAAATATTTGTTAATTAATTGACCACTTTTGGAAATAACTAAAAATCGACTTGGTTAGGGTTGTTAAGTTGTTTTAATCTCAACTATCGATTGTAAATCAATCTCGGCCATTGATTTACCAACAGGAGTAGTATAAAAGGAGGTCAGGGGGGCATTTGAAGAATATGAAGTTTGGAAAAAACGTTTGTAGTGTTAGCAAACAGTCTTGTAGTGTTAGCAAGGGCGCAGTGTTAGCGTGGGAATAGCAGTGGGGAATATCAGCAGGATAAATTAGGAGGTTGTCGGAGTTCTGCCAGTAAGAGGCAAGGAATTTTGTATTTCTTGATTTGCTGAAGTTTAATATAATTCCTCATTTGTAGAACTAGTTTTCCCTTAGGGGTTTTTTCAGGGAAAATTTGTCCGAAAATATTGTGTTCATTGTGTTGCACATTTCTTTCCGTATTTTATAAGTGAAGTTGCAGTTGTGTTATTTTTCGATATTAGCTGAAAATTTATTTTCAGCAGTTTAATAATCGTTTATGATAGGAGATTAATAATCAGTGACTGCAATAGTTAAATTTTTCACATGGTATGGGAGCAATGTTAAGGGTAGAAGAGTTTTTCCCTAGGAAAGAAATTTTGATCTCTTTAGATTTATTATTGCTTTAAGCCCTTGAGATGGCTTCAGCTAGTTTGAGAGATCAGGATAGATTGGATGGTGCCTCAAATTTTGGTGTCTGGAAGGCTAGAATTTCTTTATTGTTGGAAGAGAATGGTATCAAGGATTATGCTACCAATGTTGTACTTGTACCAATGGATGCAACACAGCTTGCAGCATATAGGAAGGATGATGCCAAAGCGAGGAGGATTATCCTTGATGGTGTCAAGGATCATATTGTTTCACATATCGCAGAGCTAGATACGGCGAAGAAGATGTGGGATGCCATTCTGAATCTATACCAGAAAGCTACCACCAACAGGGAGTTGATTCTTACAGAAAAGCTAAAGAATACTCGGATGAATCAAAGAGAAGATGTCACAAGTTACCTCACCAGGCTCAGACTTGTCAAGGATGAGTTAGCAGTTGTTGGAGATAGCCCTAGTGACGAAAAGCTAGTGAGAATAGCCCTAAATGGGTTTACTAAACAATGGAGTGTCTTTGTTCAAGTTGTCAGTGGACGAGATACTTTACCGAGTTGGGATCGACTATGGACTGATTTCACTCAGGAGGAGTTTAGACTAAGTCTTGTCAATGGGGCCAACGAGAGTCATAAAAATGAGGTGGAACAAGAGAACGTTGCCCTAGCGGGTAAAGGGAAAGCATAGAAGGGATCTAGCAAAGGATCAAATTCACAAAGTGAGAAGAAGAAGAAGGACCTTTCTAAGGTCAAGTGCTTTGGATGTCACGAGTTTGGCCACTATGTCAGTGATTGCCCAGAGAGGAAGAAGGGTAAGAAGCAGGTGGCAGCTTCAGCAAGTGCGGAAGAACTCTCCAGTAGAATGGAAGATGAGTTTGCACTCATAGCTTGTATGGTTAGCTCAACCTCACAGTGTGTTTGGTATATAGATAGTGGGGTGTCATTTCATATGACAGGAATTAGAGAGTACTTCTCCAGTTACAAGGAGGAGGACACCAACATCCATATTTCTATGGGAAACTTGTCCAAACTCAACCCTGTTGGGAAAGGGACTGTTCAGTTTCAAAGGGAGAATGGAAAGATAATCCCACTTCATGATGTGTTATATGTGCTAGGCTTAGGTATGAATTTGATTTCTGTATCTGTTCTTCAGGATAGGGGGTATAATGTACTCTTTAGAGGGACAAATGTGTTGATTAAGCACAAGGATTGGAAATCACCCATAACTATTGGAGTTAGGAGTGGTCACCTTTATAGATTGCAGTTTGATACTCCTAAGGCACTTATGAGCAACAATAATCCTAGAGATCTTGGAGAGCTATGGCATAGGAGGATGGGCCATATTCATCATAGAGCACTTAGATTGTTTCGTGAGATAGTGACAGGTGTTCCAGAGGTGAGCACAGAGCATGATGATGTATGTAAGGGATGTGTGTTGGGGAAGTTTGCGAAAGCATCTTTTCCAAGGAGTGACACCAGATCTAAGGGTGTTCTTGATCTAGTACATTCAGATGTTTGTGGACCGATGTCGACGAAATCTCTCAGAGGATATGAGTATAATGTTACTTTTATTGATGATTTCTCTAGAAAGACCTGGATATACTTCTTGAAGACTAAGGATGAGGTTTTCAGTTGATTCCAAGAGTTCAAGGCTCTTGTGGAGAACTCGACAGGAAAGAAGATAAAGGTTCTTCGATTAGACAATGGAAGTGAGTACAAAGGAAATGTCTTCCAGGAGTTCTGCACCAGAGAAGGAATCAAGAGAGAATGGACTATTCCTTACAATCCACAGTAGAATGGAGTTGCTGAGAGGAAGAACCGTTTTATATCGGAGGCAACAAGAGCTATGCTACATGACCAGGACATGCCCCGTTACTTATGGGCAGAGGCGTGTAATACAACAGTCTACATTCAGAATAGAGTTCCACACAAGGTGCTAGGGAAGATGACACCAGAGGAGGCTTTCACAGGGAAGAAGCTAGATGTTAGTCACTTCAAGATATTCGGGAGTTTGGCATATTGCCATATTCCTGGAGATACACGTACAAAGTTAGATCAGACTGCAGAGAGGGGGTACTTTGTTGGGTACAGTGAGACCTTAAAGGCATACAGGATTTTCATTCCGGGGACTAAAGAATTATTGTCAGATAGGATGTCATGTTCATGAAGGACAAGGCATTCAGGAGATCCAGAGATTTGCCAGCAGATGATTAGAGTGAGCAGCCAACAGAAGCTCCACGACCAAATCAAGAGTAACAAAGTGTTAGGAAAAAACTATGGACAGAAATAAAAACTACATGCAAATATAACCAATAACAAAAAATAATAGAACACACAGAAATAAACACAAGGCACCAAGATTTAACGTGGTTCACCCAATCCCTAGGCTACGTCCACCAAACAGCAAGTCCGATCTTATTACAATCCAGTGATTACAACCTGATTACAATCTGTAATCCCTTACAGCTCAATACTGCCGCAAGAACCAATTTTGTATCACCACACATAAAAAATACCCAACCCTAAGCCCTTTTTATACAAGTATTAAACCGCTTTAGGGTTATAACATGTCGGCCATATGTCGGCCATAATATGTCGGCTACCATGTCGGCTACTACTCTGCCTCTGTAGTGGAGAGAGCATTAATCTTCTGCAGTCTAGAAACCCAGCTCACGGCTGCCCCACCAACAGTAAAGACATAACCTGTAGTACTCTGCCTGGTATCAATATCCCCAGCCAAATCTGAGTCAACATAGCCCTGTAAATCAGTAGTAGAGCCCCCAAAGTGTAAACACTTATTGGATGTTCCTCTCAAATATCTGAGAATCCACTTGACAGCATTCCAATGCTCAAAACCTGGATGACTCATATACCTGCTAACGACTCCCACTACATGTGCAATATCTGGCCTAATGCATACCATAGCATACATCAAACTTTCTACAGCTGAAGCATAGGGTACCTTGGACATCTTATCCTCCTCTTCCTGTGTCTTGGGACACATCTCCTTAGTCAATTTCAAATGACCAGGTAAAGGTGTGCTGACAGCTTTAGCATTCTCCATAGAGAAACGTTACAACACCTTCTCAACATAATCAGCTTGAGATAGCGTCAATGTTCTGTTCTTCCTATCTCTGCAAATCTTCATACCAAGGATTTGTTTTGCTACCCCCAAATCCTTCATAGCAAATGCATGTGCTAATTGGCATTTCAGCCCCTTAATATGATCCATGTTAGACCCAGCTACAAGCATATCATCAACATATAAACATAAAATAATGTAGCTATCATCATCCAACCTCTTAAAATAAACACAGTAATCTGAATGACACCTATTATATCCATGCTCATGCATAAAACTGTCAAATTTCAGATACCATTGCCGAGGTGCTTGCTTCAAGCCATATAAACTTTTCTTCAATTTGCACACTAAGTTCTCCTTACCTTTGACCTCAAAACCCCGTGGCTGAGCCATATATATTTCTTCATCCAAATCACCATGAAGAAAGGCTATTTTAACATCCATTTGCTCTAAATGCAAATCTTCAGTAGCCACAAGACTTAAAACAGTACGAATAGAAGTCATTTTAACAACAGGAGAAAATATCTCATCAAAATCAATTCCCTTTTTCTGTGCAAATCCTTTTACAACTAACCTGGCCTTAAATCTTTTCTTACCTCCTTCCTCTTCTTTCAACCTGTAAACCCATTTATTCTGTAAAGCCTTTTTACTTGCAGGCAACTTGCACAAATCCCATGTCTTATTTTTAAGCAAAGAGTCCATTTCATCTTTCATTGCAGACTCCCACTGAATCTTAGTATCCACCTGCACAGCTTCATCATAACTTTCAGGTTCACCAGCATCAGTAAGTAAAATAGAATACAAAGAGGGAGAAAACCTTTGTGGAGGTCTAATTGGCCTTGTTGACCGTCTAACATTCACTGGTGTGTGTGGTATTTGTTGTTGCAGTTGTTGCACATCATGAGGAATGGCTGGAACATCAGCTTTTGGAGTATCATCCAGCACTACATAATCATCTTCTTTCTTCTCATGTTGCTGCAACAGATCTTTGTACAACACTTTTCATTGAATATGACATCCCGGCTTTGTATAATTTTATGATTTTCAAAATCGCAAAGCCTATAGCCAAATTCATTAATGCCATATCCAACAAAGACACATTTCTTTGATTTAGCTGCTAGCTTGGTTCTATTTTCAAAGTCTATATGAGCAAAAGCTTCACAACCGAAGGTCTTGAGAAAAGAATAACTCACCTTCTTACTAGTCCATGCTCCCTCTAGAATACCACAACCCAAAGGAGTAGAGGGACCTCTATTAATCAAATATACTGCAATATTGACAACCTCCGCCCACATGTGTAAGGGCAACCCAGCATGCAACCTCATGCTCCTTGCGCGCTCCATTATAGTCCTGTTCATGCGTTCAGCCACTCCATTTTCCTGTGGAGTCCTTGGAACAGTTTTTTGTCTACGAATACCATTAGTGGAGCAATAATCTTCAAATTCATGACTGCAATACTCACCACCATTATTAGATCTGAGACATTTTAATTTCTTACCAGTCTCATTTTCAACCAAGCATTTCCATTTCTTAAAAGTTTGAAATACATCAGATTTCTGTCTAAGGAAATAAACCCATACTTTTCTAGTTGCGTCATCAATAAATGTAACATAATAATGAGAGCCACCAAGGGAAGATACCTGAGCCGGTCCCCATACATCTGTATGCACAAGCTCTAATTTCTTCTTTTTGTTTTCCTTCCCTGTCTTTACAAAACTCACTCTCTTTTGTTTTCCATACACAAAACTTTCACAGAAATCCATATTCACACATTTTAGACCTAGTAAAGCTTTCCTTGAATGAAGTACTTTCATACCTTTCTCACTCATGTGCCCAAGTCTATTGTGCCACATCGTTGTATTAGAATCTACAGCAGCTATTTGTTCTCCCTACTCAACTGCAGTAATTGTTCCTGAATATTCATTTTTCTCTGAAACAATCAAAGTAGAAGGAACAATATGACCTGTACAAAGATATAAGGTGCCTACTTTCACACCTCTTGCTACTACAAGGGAACCTTTTGAAACCTTCCAATTTTTATCATTAAAAGTAACTACACAACCCTCATCACCGAGTTGCCCTGCTGAAATTAAATTTCTACTTAGTTTTGGAACATGTCTTACCTCATGTAGTAGCCAATGATTCCCATTCTGCAACTTGATCTTTATTTTTCCCTTTCCAACAATCTGACAGGGTTCATTATCCCCCAAATAAATAAGCCCAAAATCCCCTTGGACATAATCAATGAAATAACCTTTATGAGGTGTAGCATGAAAAGAAGCACCAGAATCTAAAACTCATGAATCATCAACACTCTCTAAAGACAGAAGCAAAGCATCCTCTTCGGATTTGTTACTTACCACATTTGCCTCTTTGTCTCCATCTGATTTATCTCCTTCATTTTTCTTTCGAGTCCAGCAATCTTTCTTTTTGTGCCCTAGTTTCCCATAGTACCAGCAATCATTTGGTCCTCTCGATTGAGACCTCCTCCCCTTTGACTTTCCTCTTGATTTCCCACGATTTCCAGAGTTACTTCCTCTTTCAGTCGTTCTGCCCCTGCTTTGTGCATTTAAAGCACTTCCTGATGTAGATCCACCTGAGGATTTTCTACGATTTTCCTCACTTAAAATAACACCGATCACATCATCATATTTTAGGGTACTAGATCCAGGAACAGAATTACTCACCGCTACCAAGCCATTCCAGCTTTCAGGCAAAGAACACAAAATCAAGAGAGCCCTAATTTCTTCATCAAAATTGATACCCACAGAAGATAATTGACTAGTAATAGTATTAAACTCATTTAAATGATCTGCAACAGATCCACCTTCTGCCATTTTCATATTAAATAAATGCTTCATGAGAAATACCTTATTTGAAGCGGAGGGCTTTTCATACAATGTCGCTAGAGTTTTCATCAAATCTTCTGTCGTCTTTGCTTTTGTAATATTAAATGCCACCGATGGTGCCAAGCATAACCGAATGCTTCCGAGTGCCTTTCTGTCCAAAAGATCCCATTCATCTTCTGACATAGTTCCTTGATTCTTGGCTTTTCCTTCCAACGGCTTCCATAAATCCTTCTGATATAAATAGTCTTCCATTTGCATCTTCCATAACTGGAAGTTCTGCCCATTAAACCTGTCAACCCTCAACTTACCCTCATCTGCCATCGCTCCCACTCAACTATGAGACTCCCACTTAACCGTGAGACTTTCTTGCAGAGGATAACTGAAAGACAACCTTGCTCTGATACCACTTGTTAGGAAAAAACCATGGACAGAAATAAAAACTACATGCAAATATAACCAATAACAAAAAATAATAGAACACACAGAAATAAACACAAGGCACCAAGATTTAACATGATTCACCCAATCCCTGGGCTACGTCCACCAAACAGCAAGTCCGATCTTATTACAATCCAGTGATTACAACCTCATTACAATTCGTAATCCCTTATAGCTCAATACCGCCACAAGAACC
The DNA here is from genome assembly GCA_028749045.1 of Cupressus sempervirens. Lineage (NCBI taxonomy): Eukaryota > Viridiplantae > Streptophyta > Pinopsida > Cupressales > Cupressaceae > Cupressus > Cupressus sempervirens. The sequence goes on along the minus strand of CM053789.1, from coordinate 175,434,517 downwards.
AATTTCGTATCACCACACATAAAAAATACCCAACCCTAAGCCCTTTTTATACAAGTATTAAACCGCGTTAGGGTTATAACATGTCGGCCATATGTCGGCCATAATATGTCGGCTACCATGTCGGCTACTTCCAATTTTTTTTTTAAAAGTATGTACAGTACTCTCCTGATCAGTCACCACAATCTAACACAAAGCTCAAGTACGGTTACTAGTACGAGTGTAGACTCAGTTAGTGAAGATTCATAGAGTATAGAGCAATAGGTGCAACAGGAAATGCATCTAGAAGACTTAGAGGTTGACTTTTCATCCTCTATAGTTGACAGCGGGAACCATGTGGTTCCAGATACACAAAGGGATACTCAGGAGTTTGTGGGAGCTCCTAGGAAGAGTACTAGACAGCGAAGACAACCAGCCAAGTTCAATGACTATGTGGCATTAGTTAGTCAGTTGGTAGATAGTGAGCCTTCTAGCTATCAGGAAGCTACAGAACATCAGGTATGGCAAGATGCTATGGTTGAGGAATATTCTTCAATAATGCAGAATGATGTGTGGGAGGTAGTACCTAGACCAACAGATAGGGTTGTAGTTGGATCACGCTGGATCTATAAGATAAAGCATGATGCAGATGGTAGCATCGAGAAATACAAGGCAAGGTTCGTGGCAAAGGGGTTCTCTCAAAACGAGGGAATAGACTATGAGGATACATTTTCTCCTATTGCTAGGTATACTTCTATACGAGCTGTAATCTCACTTGCAGCAAAGATGGGATGGAAAATCCATCAAATGGATGTCAAGACAACATTCCTTAATGGTGAGTTGAAGGAGGAGGTATACATAGAACAACCAGAAGGCTTTGTAGCACACAACAAAGAGACCCACGTGTGCAGATTGAAGAAAGCATTGTACAGACTCAAGCAGGCTCCTAGAGCGTAGTATGAGCGCATTGATACATACTTGCAGAAAATGGGCTTTGTGAAGAGTGAAGCAGATGCTAACCTCTACTACTTGATGGTTGGGGGTGAGATTTTCATTCTTGTTCTTTATGTGGACGACCTATTTCTTACAGGTTCACTAGGGCTCATAGTGGATTGCAAGAGGAACTTTGCAGAAGAGTTTGAGATGAAGGATTTAGGAGTTATGCACTACTTTCTAGGCATGGAAGTGTGGCAGACAGATGGGGAGATTTTCCTTGGTCAAGGGAAATATTGCATTGAAATCTTGAAGAAATTTGGGATGGAGGATTGCAAAGCCATGTCTACACTCATGATTACGAATTGGAAGAAAGTAGATACATCTAAGGAGAAGGATGTAGATCCCACTTTATATAGACAGCTGATTGGTTCGCTTATGTATTTGGTCAACACTAGGCCAGATATAGCATTTGCAGTAAACTCTCTTAGTTAGTTCATGGTTGAACCAAAGAGAATGCATTGGATAGTGGCTAAGAATATGCTACGTTACTTGTGTGGTACAGTCGAGTATGGGATCAGATATGTTCGAGATGAAGGTATCAGGTTGATAGGCTATACTGATGCAGATTGAGCAGGAAGTACAACAGACAAAAGGACCACTTTAGGGTGTTGTTTCAGCTTGGGATCAGGAGTTGTATCTTGGTTCAGCAGGAAGCAGAAGTCTATGGCTCTAAATTCAGCAGAAGCAGAATACATAGCAGCTAGCATGGCGACATGTGAAGCTATATGGCTTCGGAAGTTGTTAGTAGCCTTGTTTGGTCAGAAGGTTGAGACTACTTTGATACATTGTGACAATCAGAGTTGCATCAAGTTGTCTGAGAATCCAGTGTTTCATGATAGGTCTAAACATATAGATATCAAATATTACTTCATTAGAGATTGTGTACAAAGGGGAATTGTTCAGCTACTGTACATACCTACAAAGGAGCAAGTAGCAGACATTCTGACTAAGGCATTGGGGAAGGCAAAATTTATCTTCTTTAGAGATAAGTTAGGTGTCCTATAGAACAACTTCCTCGCTAAGAGGGAGTGTTAGTTTTGTTAGCTTTGGATAGCTGTTTGTCCATTTGCTATTATTTAGCAAGTAATTTTTTTGCTAACTAATTGGTTAGATTAAAAACAAATATTTATTAATTAATTGACCACTTTTGGAAACAACTAGAAATCGACTTGGTTAGGGTTGTTAAGTTGTTTTAATCTCAACTGTCGATTGTAAATCAATCTCGGCCGTTGGTTTAGCAACAATAGTAGTATAAAAGGAGGTCAGGGGGGCATTTGGAGAATATGAAGTTTGGAGAAACGTTTGCAGTGTTAGCAAACAGTCTTGCAGTGTTAGAAAGGGCGTAGTGTTAGCGTGGGAATAGCAGTGGGGAATATCAACGGGATAAATTAGGAGGTTGTTAGAGTTCTGCCTATAAGAGGCAAGGAATTTTGTATCTCTTGATTTGTTGAAGTTTAATATAATTCCTCATATGTAGAACTGGTTTTCCCTTAGGGGTTTTTCCAGGGACAATTCATCCAAAAATATTGTGTTCATTGTGTTGCACATTTCTTTTCGTATTTTATAAGTGAAGTTGCAGTTGTGTTATTTTTCGATATTAGCTGAAAATTTATTTTCAGCAGTTTAATAATTGTTTATGATAGGAGATTAATAATTAGTGACTGCAATAGTTAAATTTTTCACACCTTCCCAAACTTGTTCCGTTTCCCATCGATGGTATCAACCGCGGTCCTTGTCAGTCATGTCAGGGGTGTCGTCAGTCAATATATTCCCGTTCAGGATGGGCTGGATGCGCGCCCCTCCATGCCATGCCATGCCATGCCATGGCATCCGCAACCCCTTTTGCACTTTCTCCAAGCGAGTGGCTGTTAGATAGTAAAGGCATGAAGGAGATGTGTGTGGGACCTTTTTTGAAGTAAAGGTTTAGAATTTTTTTCTCAAAAATAGTGAATATTTTGTATATGTGTGTTATTAGTTATAAATTTTAAATCTTTAGTTTTTATTTTTTTAAAAATAATTTTTATTTTATTGTTATATTAAATTGATAATGTTTATTATATATTTTAATTATTGTATAATGTTTAAATTTAATATATATCATTAAAATATTCAATACATATATAGATTTATTGTGTTTAATACATGTCATTTACATAATAAATCTATATTTTAATGTTCATGTTAATTAAAGTTAATTTTCATTAATGTTAGTAAATTTAAATGAATACATATTAATTTAATATAATTCGACATAACTATAATACACAATATTAATTAGATAATAAGTTTTTGAATTAATTTAGTTAAAAATAAAAGTTTACTTATGTTTGTATTAGTAAAATTTTAAAATTTTTATCATAACTTAATTAGAAATATAATTAAGTGTCGAAAAATCTAATTTAAAAAATAAATATAATGAAGTGATAATAGAGTGATATTAACTCTATTAATTAATTTATTTTAAAACTTTAATTTAATAGAGGTGTTATTAAAATCTAAGAAACGAAATAAATATTTAATATTTCATAAGCAAAATAATAAGAAAATATTATTTTGTTACAAATTTAATAAGGAAAATAATATTTAACATTAAAATTGAAGGAAATATTATTTGACAAAATTTAATATTTAACATTCAATTCTACACAACACTTTAAGTTATAAATGATAATACATATATAGAAAACAATAAGACAATTGAAAAAATTAAATGAATAATTTGTATTACAGTATAATTTGATTATTTTTAATAATTTAATTAGAAAAATATTTTATTATGATATTTTTAAATTTTTTTTACTAATATAAACATTTTTTTTACTAAATTAATTTATATTTAAATATTTTATTATTTTAATAATTTAAAAAATATTAATTAGTAAATCAAAATAATACTTTATATATATAAAAAAAAAATTAAAACTAAAAAACTAATCTATATAATTTTAACTATAAATCTAACTTAATTTTTATTATGATATACTAAACAAAATATTATTTATAGTAACTAAAAATATATTTATGTAGAGTTAAAATGTAAATGTAACTTTTAAATATAATATTATTAAACACTATTTAATTTAAAATATTAATAACTCAAACTAAAAATAAATCTAGCTATTAATAAATCAAACTATAACTATAAATCCAACTTAACCAAAATTGAATCAAACATAAAAACAAGCACCATGAATAAAAAAAAAAAAAAAATGTTTGTGTTTCCAATGCAAACACATTTGGACTACCGGGCTCGCAGTTGCCATGCCATGCCATGGCATGGATGAGCGACATCCAAAACCATGGGGCTGGATAGACGATGCCCACCCCACATAGCCTCTATCTTCCACGTGAGCATTGGAGGCTATTCCATCTTCCTCGTTCTACAACTTATTTTTATTAGTATTTGCAGTGAGTGGCCTTTTTGTTTTAGTTTGGCTTAAAATAAATCAACATAAATCACCATTGATTGCCCAAAACTTAGGTGTGAGTGAGACCAGTATAAATGAGAGTCTATGAATATGTTGGCCACAAATTATTCATTCCATTAAGAAGAAACTTATTGTTTTGATGGTGTCTAAATCTTATCGAAATTAAATGAGCGTAGGGGACAAGTCATCAAAAATAGTTCTTGGTATTTGAAAAATCTGAATTGAGTGAACTATCCCATGGAGATTTATATCCTATATTATGATGATTTATGTAACTTGATACACCCTTATTGTCCTTAAGCTATCCCATATTCTTATGATACAAATAAGACTTTCATAGTAGAAACTTAGGGCCCATTTGGCAGTCGGAATACAGGTGGAATTGGTGTTCATAAATTTCAAAAAAAATGAATGTTCTATTTGGATATGTCAAATAAGAATTTATAATAGGAATACCTATGCCATTTTTACCCCAAAAATGGATTTTGTCTATTCCACAAAAATAGGTGGAATTGGAATACATAACCCTGTTCCAATGTTTACTTTTCCAAAATTTTTTTTTTGTCGAATCCCTAAATTTTTGGTGCCCAAATATTGGTGCTCATCTGCATACTCCATTGTCATGAGTAAATCCTCTCTTTTCAACTTGGGGTCATTGTAGCACAAGATTATCTTTTTCTTGATCTTCATTCCCCCTTATTGGTAAATCTTTATGATATTTCAGATTCTCTAGGTGTAGGCTGTTGGAGAAATGTTTGGTCTGATGACTTCCATGGCCACAACCGAGTCCTAGTTGAAGCCAATCTTGATCATTTTCAGCAACCAGCTTGGATGAGGAAAGATTGGAACCCTTGGATCTGTGCACTATTTGGTCATCTTCAATATTTTACTTTTGAAATCTTGAATCTGAAGAAGTGACATGGATATTTTCTATAGCAATAGAAGGTAGTTGATGTATGGCGATAGCTAGGGCCTTGGTTGCTGATGATGGTGGATGATTTAAAGTGTATCCATTGTTATCAGAACAACTGGTTGCTCTGAAGCTAGCCTCCACCATGGAGTTATCAGAAGTGTTATCAAATAGAGAATAGGTGCTACTAAACAAAGAATAAGAATACATATTCCTATTTTCTATTCCTAGAATAACAAACCTAGAATACGTATTCCTATTTCTGCAGCCAAATAGGCACTTAGATAATTGATTGATTTCTCTTTATTAATTAGAATTTGGTTTAATTTTTTATTTATATTAGTAACATAATAATACAATATACATTTACTTTGTTTTAAAATTTTAGTCAATTTAGATTTACAATAAAAATAAAAAATGGTGATAAAATTTTACTTGAAATAAAAAGTTGGATATTTATTTAAATTGAAATTAATTTATGAAAGATCAGGAATGGAAAACATATTTCATAAGTAGGGAAATGATGAAAGGACATGAAAAAAAGAATGACTACCAAAGATGGAGTATCGCTTTGATGCAAATAAAATCAATGATAATCTATTTCTAATGATATATTTGAAATTAAAATGTGGACTAGAAGCTAAAAGTCATTGTTAAAATGAGAGCCCAACCTTATCACCAAAAAAGTCAAGGATTGTCAAGTTATGTTTTCAAGTAAATGTACACCCTCTTAGATTCATAACACGCAAGACATAAAACAAGGAATATCATGTACTACATGGTGGATAAGAACTTCATATAAGGAATAATAATTCATATTATGTAGTTTTGCATCAATATTTATAAAACAAGTATCGTCTTAATAAACTCATCAAAGTGGAAAAAATCAAGAATAACTAAACCATTTTGATTCTTCAATGTGGAAAAAATCAAGAATAGTTAAATGGCTTTATTAGAATTGTCAACTCAAAGGAATGTGATTTTATTTGATTAAACACTATACATACATCAAACTCAAAAGAAATTGCTTGATCATAGCTTTTCTTTTGAAGTAAAGAGTTATAACATGATGAGTCAACTTTCCAAAACAAATGAATACCATGTCTTCTATTAAAGATAGTTTAGTACTCAACAATCAATATCTAAAATATAATATATTATAAATATTATCTAAAGAGGTCTTGACCACGATCTTCTATATAAATATCATCAACATGTGATTATCCAAAAGGATGTTGGTTATGATCCTCCATAAAAATATCATCAACACCTACAAATGAATTGAGTTAGTTATAAAATTAATTTTTAAACCAACATTGGAATCAATTAAATTTCAATACACAATTTCCTTACCATCTTCACTCTGCATTGTGTCTCTTATTGTTATTTCTTGGTTAAGATCAAGAGAAAAGGGAAACATGGGGTCTTGCTTCTTGTATTGATCCTTTAAATCTGCAACAAAATTCACATTCAAAGACTAAAAACTTAACTTATGCATTAGAGGCACAAAATTAATGAAAGTGGATTTACCATTTTGTTGGTTAATAGTTTGTTCTCCTGTTAGATTTTATAACCTAACTCTTTTAATGCCCAATGTTTTGGAGAAACAAAAGGATGTCACCAACAAATGGGTCAGTGTATATGTTCTATCACTGCCCTTTGAATTACAAGGTGCATCTCCCTTATGATTTGCAATGAATATGTCTTTCTTAGATCAAAGTTTTGACAGAATAAGCTCTTAACCTGAGAGCAGTAAAGGCTAACCAAATTGCTTGTAGAAACAAACAATTAAGGCAAGATGGATTGGGACAACCTATCACACCCAATGGAATGACTATAATAGGTTATCTTGAGATTTTTTGACTCTTACTTCTATTCTAAATGCAGATTAGTTATCTAAATGCAAAAGAGAAAAGGAACAAGAGATACACATGAGTGCAAATGGAATTTCTTTAACTATTAGGCTTAGATGAAATAAAATCCAATAAGTTTCTAATAGAGTCATACACATTTATTATTCAATTCCCAATGAAACCAATTTTAACATGCCATGAAATAAACAAGAGAAGAAGCAGAACCATATGTAAAAAAGTAAATGGAATTACTTATACTATAAATACCAGGGTGAAATGGAATCCATGAGGTGTTCACAGAATCACATGTAATTGTCCTTCAACTTTTAATGCAGAACTAATCTATGAATTGAATGGGGGGCAAAACATGAAGAGCAAATTAGGTAAATGGAATTACAGAGCCAACTCACCATCAAGTTTGTCAACCTTTGTATTATCAGAAGAAATTACATTTATAGTTTTATGTCATTCCTCAGTTCTAGTAGAGCAACAGTCATAAAATAGAAATAAAATAAGAATAAAACATAAAAATATCTAATCTACAACATGGTATGGACACATGGGATTTTCCCTATCAATGATCTTGACTCCATGGCACTTTTGAAAACACATGGTGACTGTTTATCTTCATGTTGCTTCAAGAACCTTGCAAAAATCTTCATTGTCTTCATATTTTGTTGTTTGGCGCCAAGTCTATATAATTTGTATTTCAATGATCACATCTATTTTGAATTATGACCGTCAATCTTAGATCAATGATCAAGATTAAACCTAGCAATCTTCCTTATTTCTCCCTTGCTGCTCCTTCGCAACTGTCATTCCTATGATGCCCTTACTCGACGCGATGATGAGATGATTGGCTCTCATTGCTTCGTTGTGTTGATTCAAGGTTGCATTTAATCACTTGCGGACATGTGAATACATATTGTAGCTCTTTCACAACATTAACTCATTATTAATATTAACCACTTGCGACAGTGTGATAGTTCAAAATTTGAATATCTTGGGTTACTTTTCACGATTTCACTAGTTAAAGTCTTTTAACTGCATTACTACACACAACGTTGGGTGAACCCACAATAGTGGGTTACACTTTTCCGGAGGAAGAAATTCCTCCAAAATCACACAACTATGAATTTTACATTTCTTAGTTTTGATAGAAAGAAATTAGTTTCTATTGAAACTAATTAAAATGCAAGTTTCTATCAAAACTTTTCATGCCACGTAGTTTCGATCAAAATTACATAGATAGTTTCAATCGAAACTTTTTATGTTGTTTTGATCGAAACTATGAAGCCTGACCAGGGTTTGTTAACCCCATTGTTGGGCTTCCTAGTTTTAATCAAAACTATTTTAACTAGTTTTGATTGAAACTAAGAAACAAAAGAACTATGCAAATAGTCATTGCGCAACCCCACATGTCATTTTTGACAGTGGGCCGAGAATTTCAATTAGAAGCACATAGAATAGAGAGGCATCCGAATTTAGCAGCCTTCGGAAGAGGTATGATTTTCCCTTTTTTTACCTATTTTATACATTTTTCGTTTTATTTTATGTCTTTAGTTTCATTTTATATATATTTTTTGTATGTATATATATCATGTATATGTATACATGTATATATCATGTATGTATGTATATATATGATGTATGTATACATATATATCTTATGTATATGTGTGTGCATATATATACATGTTGTGATCACCTTACAGTCAAATTTTAGAGTCAGCTTAAACCTCTATGACAATGTGATGTTAGCTTAAATGTTTAATTGTTACCACTTTCGTCAGGTCACAACTTAATATGTGTTGAATGCTGCTTAACTGGCGACCTTGTGAAAACTGTTCACCTTAACTGTTATTGTCTTTCACACTGTCGCAACCTGAATTCATTTAGGCTAGAGTTGGGTCACGATCATGTGATAATTTTTTAACTTGACTATCATTGTCTCTTCCACCTTCGCTACGATATGAGAATTAATATTATTTTCATCTGTGATGTTGTAACAACTTCATACTTAACCGTCTGTCTACGCTTGCAGCCTCACAACTTATCTTTCACCACATGGATTATGAGTTGTGAAGTTGTGAAAACCTTTGATCTTATCTTCATCTGATAGTTGTGACTTATCTCCAAGTTCACTTGACTATTCAAGTTGATGACGTGGATGTTCAGATGTGTTTTGGACCATCGATTTGATTTTAATTTTGGTCTTTGCCACCTTTGACTGTGTTCTTCATCATTCTTGCATCTTTCAATGTCCACTATGCATCAAATTCAACTGATCTTGCTTCTAACTTGTTCTCACGATCTGTATATCATCTTTTAGCCTCGATCTTGATGTTCTCTACTTCCTTTTGATCTCAATATGCTTACAATCTCTCCATTCTACCTCTAGTATATCTTCAATGAAATATTGATCATAGAGTTAATGTTTTTGAACAACCTCCCTCTCATCTAGGAAATGCATAGACTTACCCTCCCTTTCTTAATCACCTACTATGAATGAATGCATCATATTTCTTTTGAATGCCCACCTAGGTGCACATGAAGGGATAGATGAGAAGAGAAGTTCCTTAAGGTAAATCTAAACACAGACATGACATCACATTGAGTCAACCCTACTCCTAGAAGTTTAAAAAATATAGGGGGACTGAAAACATGGCAACACATTTATAGCTTGCATTACATCCATTATTTTTGTTTTCTTGGGTAAGACATCTTCTTGAGTTTTTTGTCCACCATCTAACACTGCAATGTGATTGCCTATTTAATATATTGAATCATATAAAATTGGTATAGAAACAAAAGAATCAAAATTTATTTATTGTTATTCTATAATTACATTACCATTTCTAGTTTGGATTTCATTTTCATGACAAAAACTCACTCTAACTTCATCACTTTCATCAACCAATGGAGTAACATCATTTGTAATTGAATAAAATTAATTTAGTTAGTTTCAAAGAAACATAATAATCACTAAAAATAATTACCGCATGTAACTTGTAAATGACCTATAACTATTTGGTTCAAATCAATGGAGAAAGGTAATTGACATTTTCTACTACTTTCTTGATCATTTAGACCTACAAAAAGCCGTAGGTTTATCATTTGTGTGTGTGTGTGTGTGACACAGAGAGAGAGAGAGAGAGAGAGAGAGAGAGAGAGAGAGAGAGAGAGAAATGTACATAGATTTATTATTATATAAGTTACTAAAATACTTTTGAATAAATGTACTTACCTTTCTGTATGATAACATCTCTTTCATGTTGTATTTTTATGCCTGATCGATTGATGACCTTCTTTTTCTTTTGCTTTCTAGATCTTATAGAGGGGAATTGAAAAGTTTCCTAGTCCTTAGCTCTTTCATTTGAGTTTTGAGGTATGCCATTAAGCTTTTTATGATTGAAATGACATTTACACATTTTACTTGGACTAAACCATGGTGATATTTGTCTCATAGATATTTTCTCTAATCCAACGATTTATTTGAATTTTCAAGATGAAGAAAAAGTTACATGCATGTCTTTTTTAAATCTCCCAACACACTAACTAAACATGGTTTTATCATTGTCTCTGGTTGGTAAATTTTGAAATAATGAAGTTATGTCGTCAACTGAATCTAGAAAGTCATCATTGGAAGTATTAGATGATTTCCAACCATCGGTTATAGAAATAACAACAACTAAGTTAAAAAATATTTATAAAATTGTAATGCTTTATTATAAAATGATGGTTTTGAAAATTACCATTACTTTGAGCTCCAAAAATCACAACTCCAAGCACATCTTGATCTTCTAGATGTATAGAATCACCTATAATTGAAATAATAATTAGTAAATTTTAGAAACAAAAAATTACTTAATACTTGATTGTAAGAGTAAATTTAACATTACCAATGACACCCTTTTCATGACAACAGGGTAAGTGCACCAAGTTGTGGTGCCAAAAGGGGGGTATAAGTGGACACCTTTTTTTTTTTTTCTTTTTCTGAAATCAACAATTTTTGAACTTCAACAAGAATTTGAAGATAGTTATGCTCAACATTTTAAGATATGACCCAAAAAAAAGTAGTAGTCCTTTGAATCTAGTTTCTAAACTACTTTTATTTTTTCAAAATGGTTTAGTTTTAGGTCCTCAAAAAAGGGGGCCATAGAAAGTGGTATTGTTTATTCCAAAAAAAAAAACATAGTACAAAGTGTGGCCCCCCTAAAATTTTAACTTTTTTTTTGAAATTCTTTAATCACTCTGGTCAAGAGTTACTTAACACTATGTAGTTTATCCCAGATTTTTTTGGTAATTTTATAATGTGTATTTTTTTTAATGAATTTTTTAACTAGAAACATCCCAAAAATGTGAAATATCTGTGTGCTCCCCCTAGAAATGATTGAAAACTAATCTAAAATCAAAACTTCTTTTTTTCAAAGTGTGTAGAATGGAGTCTAGTTTCTAAAAAACTAAGTTGTTACAAAATTTGATGAACTAGCTAAAATCTACAACCCAATTAGTACATGTTGGTTTTTGACAAAAAATGGACATACATTCAAAAGAAATTATATATGAAATGCTTGAAATAGTTCAAATTATAAATAGATTATATGGTTATATAGCTAAACACAAAGACCTACAATGTCATTTAACCTGATCTTATCGATGCTCAACCACGAAGAATCTTGAAGGAGAGCACACAAGAAAAATCAATCATCTTTTGTATGTTTGCAGCAAAACATGTCTCAAACCAATTTATAGACTCCAAACCTTTGGGTTGGATCTCCAAGGAAAAACCAAGCCTTAGGCTTGGTCTAATGCAAAGCTTTGAATAACGTGTACACCCTATAGTGCATGCACACTATATTTAAAGCTTTTTGAATTTGGGCCTCAATAGCGCGTGCATGCTATAGTGTGCACACACTATTGAGACCTAAATAGTGCATAAAGAGGGAAAAAGAGATGCAAAGCAAGAGCAAGAGAGAGGGGGGGATGGCTGTGTGTATGTGTGAGAGATAGAGATAGAAAGTAGGGGATGGGAGAGAGGAGAGAGAGAGTAGGGGATAGGGGAGAGAGGAAGTGAGAGAGAGAGAGTAGGGGTGGTAGAGAGTACAAGATTGGAGAGAGAGGAAGTGTGAGAGAGAGTAGGGGTGGCAAAGAGAGAGTACAAGATGGGAGAGAGAGAGATTGAGAGTAGGGGATGGGGAGAGAGAGAGAGTATAGGATGGGAGAGAGAGATTGAGAGTAGGGGATAGGGGAGAGAGAGAGAGAGTAGGTGGTGGGAGATGGAGTGGGAGAGGGAGAGTGAGAGAGAGGAGGATGGGAGTGCATGTGTGTGAAAGAGAGAGTAGGGAATGGGAGAGGGGGGAGAGAGAGTAGGAGATGGGAGAGAGAGAGTAGGCAGTGGGAGAGGGAGTGGGAGAGGGAGAGAGGGGGGATGGAAATGTGTGTGTGTGTGTGTGTGTGTGTGTGTGTGAGAGAGAGAGAGAGAGAGAGAGAGAGAGAGAGAGAGAGTAGGGGATGGGAGAGAGTGTGAAAATGTGAGAGAGAGTAGGGGGTGGCAGAGAGAGAGTAGAGAGGGAGAGAGTGAAAGTGAGAGAGTGAGAGTGAGAGTGAGAGTGAGAGAGAGAGTAGGCAGTGGGAGAGGGAGTGGGAGAGGGAGAGTGAGTGAGAGATAGAGTAGGGGATGGGAGAGGAGAGAGGGGGGATGGGCATGTGTGTGTGAAAGAGAGAGAGTAGGGAATGGGAGAAGGGAGAGAGAGAGATAGAGAGAGAGTAGATGGGAGAGAAAGAGAGTAGGTAGTGGGAGAGGGAGTGGGAGAGGGAGAGAGAGGGGGATGGGAGTGTGTGTAAGAGAGAGAGTAAGGGATATGAGAGAGTGTGAGAGTGAGAGAGAGTAGGGGTGGCAGAGAGAGAGTGAGAGTAGGGGATGGGGGAGAGAGAGTAGAGAGGGAGAGAGTGAGACAGTAGGTAGTGGGAGGGAGAGAGAGGGGGGATGGGAGTGTTTGTGAGAGATCTAGAGAGTAGGGGATGGGAAAGGAGAAAGAGGGGGATGGGAGTGTGTATCTATGAAAGAGAGATTTTAGTGGATGGGAGAGGGGAGAGAGAGAGAATAGGTGATGGGGGAGAGAGATTAGGTGATGGGAGAGGGAGTGGGAGAGGGAGAGAGAGAGAGGGGGGAATGGGAATGTGTGTAAGAGAGAGAGAGTAGGGGATGGGAGAGAGTGTGAGAGTGTGTGAGAGAGTAGGGGGTGGTAGAGAGAGATCATATGGGATGGGAGAGAGAGAGAGTGAGAGTAGGGGATGGGAGAGAGTGTGAGAGGGAGTAGGGGATGGGAGAGAGAGAGTAGAGAGGGAGAGATAGTACTTGAGAGAGAGAGATAGTAGGTGGTGGGAGAGGGAGTGGGGAGGGAGAGAGAGGGGGGATGGGAGTGCGTGTGATAAATCTAGAGAGTAGGGGTGGGAGAGGGGAGAGAGAGAGTAGGCGGTGGGAGAGGGAGAGAGAGAGAGGGGGAATGGGAATGAGTGTAAGAGAGAGAGAGAGAGAGAGAGAGAGAGAGAGAGAGAGAGAGAGAGTAGGGGATGGGAGAGAGTGTGAGAGTGTGAGAGAGAGTAAGGGGTGGCAAAGAGAGTTCATATGGGATGGGAGAGAGAGAGAGTGAGAGTAGGGGATGGGAGAGGGTGATAGAGAGAGTAGGGGATGAGAGAGAGAGAGTGAGAGTAAGAGATAGGAGAGAAAGAACTTGAGAGAGAGAGAGATAGTAGGCAGTGGGAGAGGGAGTAGGAGAGGGAGAGAGAGAGGGGGGATGGGAGTGTGTGTGAGAGATCTAGAGAGTAGGGGATGGGAGAGGAGAGAGAGAGGGGGGATGGGAGTGTGTATCTGTAAAAGAGAGAGTTTAGAGGATGGAAGAGGGGAGAGAGAGAGTATCCACAGAGAGAGAGAGAGAGAGAGAGAGAGAGAGAGAGAGAGTAGTAGATGGGAGAGAGAGAATAGTTGGTGGGAGAGGGAGAGGGAGAGGGAGAGAGAGGGGGGATGGGAGTGTGTAAGAGAGAGAGTAGGGGATGGGAGAGAGCGTGAGAGAGTGAGAGAGAGTAGGGGTTGGTAGAGAGAGAGAGAATGGGATGGGAGAGAGAGTGAGAGTAGGGGATAGGAGAGAGTGTGAGATAGAGTAGGGGGATGAGAGAGAGAGTGAGAGTAGGGGATGGGAGAGAGAGTAGAGAGGGAGAGATAGTACTTCAAAGAGAGATAGTAGGTGGTGGGAGAGGGAGTGGTAGAGGGAGAGAGATAGGGGGATGGGAGTGTGTGTGACAAATCTAGAGAGTAGGGATGGGAGAGGAGAGAGAGGGGGGATGGGAGTGTGTGTGTCTATGAAAGAGAGAGAGTACACTAGTACATTTGGGTTCATTTTTTGACCTTTACTGGTTGAATTTTTGACCCAATTTTGGACCAAATTTTGACCAACTTCGACCAACCCATTGGTCGATATTTGTTTGGTCAAAATTTCTACCAACTCATTGTTTGGTCAAAATTTTGACCAATCTATTGGTCGAAAACCTACCAAAGCCATTGTGTGGATTCAAACAGGAATTGGTCGAAATTTTGACCAACAAAGGTAGAAAAAAATTTGTGCATTGGTGGAAATTTTGACCAACAAAGGTGGAAAAAAATTTAGGCGTTGGTGGAAATTTTGACCAATGAAGGTGGAAATTTTGACCAACAAAGGTGGAAAAAAATTTAAGCGTTGGTGGAAATTTTGACTAATGAAGGTGGAAATTTCGACCAACAAAGGTAGAAAATAATTTAGGCGTTGGTGGAAATTTCGACCAATGAAGGTGGAAATTTTGACCAACAAAGGTAGAAAAAAATTTAAGCGTTGGTGAAAATTTCCACCAACTAAGGTAGAAAAAGCCTAGGCGTTGGTGGAAATTTCGACCAATGAAGGTGGTAATTTCCACCAACAGCTAGGTGTGAATTTTTTTCAGGCATTCTATAAAATAGTTCACATATCTTGCTTATGATATGACATTTTACATGCATCCTACACTCTCTCATCCAGCTGATGATGGATTACACAGAGTGATATGAAACCATGATTCTAAAAAAACACACAATCAAATCCAAAATGAACTTGCACTACAAATGGATTGTGGAAATATGATATTGTTAATTTTGCATGCATGTCTACTAGGAAAAATGTATGTTTAAGTTGTGATTGTCCTGGTAGACATGCATGCAATTTTACCAATATCAGATTTCTACAATCCATTTGTAGTGCAAG
Organism: Cupressus sempervirens; assembly: GCA_028749045.1. Taxonomy (NCBI): domain Eukaryota; kingdom Viridiplantae; phylum Streptophyta; class Pinopsida; order Cupressales; family Cupressaceae; genus Cupressus; species Cupressus sempervirens. The sequence continues at coordinate 175,419,081 of CM053789.1, read as the reverse complement.
TTCATTTTGGATTTGATTGTGTGTTTTTTAGCATCATGGTTTTAGAGGACTCTGTGTAATCCATCATTAGCTAGATGAGAGAGAGTGCAGGATGCATGCAAAATGTCATATCATACGCAAGGCATGTGAACTATTTTATAGAATGCCTAAAAAACATTGACAATAACTAATATGAAGAATATATAATTAGTTATATGATTGAGACAAATCATTTACTAGTGAGTTGGTCAAAATTTTGACCAAAAAAATTTCAACCAATGGGTTGGTCGAATTTAGTCAAAAATTGGGTTAGAAATTCGACCAATAAAGGTCAAAAAATGAACCCAAATGTACTAGTGCAAGTATGCTTGCCAAGTTGACTCTTTGAGTTCAGTCATCAAGTCACCCCACCAAAGTGCCTCATCAAGGTCAGTTGTTAGGTTCGCTCATCGAGCTTGCTCACCAAGTCAACTCGTCATGTTAGGTGTCTAAGTGGCCTCGCTAAGTCTGCTTGCCAACTTGCCCCACCAAGTTGCCACTTTAAGCCCACTCACCATGTTAGATCACTAGGCCGGCTCCCCAAGTCAACTTGCCAAGCTGACAATTGAAGTACGCTCACCATGTTGACTCTCTAAGTTCACTCACCAAGTCCGCCCCCTAAGCCAACTCTCTAGGTCAGCTCACCAAGTCACCCCCACTTGCCCCACCAACTCGCCACTTTAAGTCAAATTGCCATGTCAGCTCGCCAGGCCGACTCCCCTAATCTGAACTCCTTATATAGAAATAAATTTTATAATTAAAATCTACAAATCACGTGTATTTGTTCATTGACATTTTTTCATTTTAAAGTTAATTCTAGCACCACCTTTGACTGAAGATAACCATCAAATGTTTGTTGAATGAACATAGTCACATGCACTATTGGATGAATGGCTTCCTCTCCACTAGCTTCATCAAGGCATATTGATTGCATAGTATCAACTACAAATCTAAAAGGAAAAAGAAAAACAAGATATCAATCTATGTGTGTGCACGCACACACGCAAGCATGCATGCGTGTGCCATGTAAGTATGTTTAAGAACATCAATGTAAATGACACAAGATTATAAATAAACTCATGAAGATATTATCATTCTACCATTTTGAACTTTGAGATTGGTTTTTCTAACAGTCATTTGGATTGCCATAGACCATAAAACAAGAGGGAAAAGCATGTTCTCTCAAATAGAATAAAATGTTGGCACATACCTATCTTCCACATTCCAATTCCAATGGACAAAGTCACCAAAACATATATTATGCTGAGTTATTGATAATAGATTCTAATGCATACATTCAAATGGAAAATATGAAAATAAACAAGTGGAATAGCCTCAGTTATTTACCTTTGGGAACACCCAGTTTAGGGAAAACTCTAGTGCATGTTCTTGTTTTGTTGCCTACGTACCTTTCTATGCAATAGTGTTCTCTCTCACATGTGGGGGCAGGAGAGATAAGGAGGCTCCTTTGTTGTCTCCTTGGCTATGCAATAGTTTTGCAACACCCTATCCTCCTCTCTCTCTCTGTGCAATAGTTCAAAGGTATAATCCACATTTGAAATGTCTAAAGTTATCAAATTTATTCTAGTTTACTCTCTTTTGTTCTTTTTCATGTAACAAGAGGCCCTGTAGTAATGGAGTTGTCTTTCCCTAGCACACAATCTAATTCATCATTCAATGCAAGACCTTGACCAAGAAGCTCCTTGTCCCTACATTAAATTTGAAATAAAGGTGAACCAACTAGATAATCGGCTAATAAAACATGCTTTATTGCTAGTGAGAAGCATTAAAAACTAGTTCACTTTGCATTTGTAACCTTGGGCAGGGTCTTAGCAACATGCTCGCATTGAACGTTTGATGTAAAGGAGAAGTACAAAAGCTCACAACCCTCAAGAAGGATTTCTTAGATAAGAAGTTTCTGAGCAGACACAAATCTTCACTAATAATGTTGCTGCAATTTTCTTATTTAAATCCAAACAAAGTTGTATTATCTTGGGCAGAGGAGACTACTGTTGTTTGTGGTTAAGGATCCTTTAGGTTAGTAGAATCACATGCAAACTGGATGTGACATTGCAGTAAGCAAATTGTAATAAGAGCTAGGAGCTTGCCTAGTGATCAAGGCTTGAGATTGGACACTGCATGAAGCATTTGTAGGCATTTAAGTCTCAAGCATCACCAGCTCAAAATCAAACTAAAAAGGAAATTTGGCAAATAAAACTAAATAAAAATAGTCTTCTTGAGTAAGCATCAACATTGTATGAAAAATACCATTACAATGCACTATACTTGGTACAAATATATTGTTGGCTGAGTATAAAGAACATTGGTGGTGAATTCAAGTCCAAGCTACAAAAGCAAAGATATTTACATAAAAACTAAGCAACCCTGTTTGGCAAGAAAAGATATATAGAGATTTCCGACTGAAGTTACAAATTGATGCTAAAAAACTTAAACCATAAGAATTGTTCTATAGAATAATAAAGAAGAAAGATGAAGAATCAAACACCTGAAGGATAAAATGTTGATGTAGCTTCAGAAAGATCGTCCGAAAGACATCATATGCTCAGGCTGAAGGAGCTTTAAGGTTCATTACTACGCTCAGAATGGGCTCATCTTCAATCTTCTGAAGACTGAAGATGAGCCCATTCCCGAGTGTAGTAATAAATCTCATATAATGCAACAAAGAAATAACATCAATGAGAGTAACCATGCCATCTCTTAGTATTCTCAGTATTGCCATTAGCACATAAAGAACTAGGCTACACTTCACAATGCCAAAACCTTGAGCAGAATTCACTGTGGGAAGAAGCAAGTTATGTTTCCTTGGCAGATGTTAGCTAGCAATCATTTCATATAACATCTTATAAAAGAATTCCTAAAGCTAACCACATTTTGAAATGAGATAACAACTGATATATATCATTTCAAACTCAATTTATTCCTATTTGTGCATAAAATGCCAAGCAACCCCACTGCTTTAATATCAACATTTTCTCAGTAAAAACCTAGAAAAGCTTACCTCTGCATTCCTTATTCATAATTCTAATGACACGAAGTAGTCTTGTTGTTGGCAGATATAAACTAAAGTTTGAAGGATACAATGTTAGAGCAGCTTCAGAAAGATCATCTGAAGGACATGATATGCTCACATTGAAGGAGTTTTGAGGTTCATTATTATAGTCTAGAATCGGCTCATATTCAATCTTTTGAAGATTGTAGATGAGCCCATTCTTGAGTCTAGTAATGAATCTATAACCTTGACACCCATCTCTTTGCAGACTTGCACACAAGCTTCAGAATACTGATGACACAATTCATTTGTCCATACTATTGGAGCAAAAATACTACTGTAGAATCCAAAAAAGTTAGGCCAAATAGGTAGATTACAGAATCATAAAATTGTGAACCATTACACACACACAAGAAGAATAGTACCTTGAAGCACTACTAATCAAATCTTCATTAACAGTTGGGAAACTTAAAAAAATCAAGCATGTTGACTCTGAGAGGTCCTGATTTGTTTACCCCAAACTTAAATTAGATAATTGTTATCATAAAAATTGAAATATCTATATCTTTCAAATGAAATTGAAGAAATCTAAACACAGAATACTGATGAGAATTATACCTAGAGATAGGTTGCCATTCTCTTAATGTTCTCAATGTATTCAGGAAGTGGTACATGAGGACCTAATCCTGAGGGGTGAGGATCCAAAGAATCATTTCCACCGAAATATACAATGATTAAAAAGGCCTGCTGAACTACATCCCGGGTGAGCCAAAGCAATAAATATATTAGACTGAGAATATCCAACATTTGCATATAGGGCAGCTACAACACCAATCTCATAAAACCTATAAGGCAAGCATGAATCTCATAATCATAGGTAGTGTTACTATTTATAGCCATTGAATAAATAAGTTGAAAACATACAATATTTATAAATATATCAAACTCCACGAAATACTATGTAGTAAAAAGAAATAATAAAATAACTATGCTAGAGGTGCACAATTACATGACAGATCCATTTTTACTTATGAACAAAAAGAAACAAATAATAAACAACCCAACATATGTAGTTTTTCTATAGCATGGTGTTAGTCCTTTCCCATTATCTTTTTTCCAATAGTTCCAAAAAATGCGTGCAGTTGTGATTGATCCAAGCAAGACCTACTGTAAATTGCCTAATGGAGATCACACAAATCTGATATATAATTTGATAGCTGTAACATATGATCCATGAGAGAAATTTAGCTTAAAAGATGCACTTTCTAAGACTTCTATAAACTCAAGTTTGAGGATCCATGTAGTATCCATGGAAATATGTTTGTAAAACTACTGTATTGCAACTAGAACAAATTCATAGTAAAAAATTTAGAAAGGAACTTGAAGAACATACTAACCACTCATCTTCATCATGTTGTCCAAATGAACAGCTTCAGTAGCCATATGTTGAGATAAATGACTTTAATTGGCTAAATAACTGAAGATTTGCACCTTGACAAGTACCCCACATTTTCCCTGCACTACTGGTCTACTATGAAACACAAACATACTTCCTATGGGGTGTATATGTGAAGCCCAATAGTCTTTCATTTATTATGTACAATTTATTATTGTTTCCCTCCAATTTAACAGCTGAAGTAAAAAGCTAGATTGAATATAATAACACTGACACATCAAAGATACATAAATTGATTACAAAATCACCTTATTTGGATGCACATACACACAACTTAAAAATTGGAAATGTGAACTTACTTCAAGTATTGTCGGCCATCAAAGCCACCATGGGCATACAAAGCTCCACCCAAAACTGCTCCTGCTAAAGCAAATCACTGCCAAAGTAGAGATCCAGACAAACAAAACACAAAACATTTATATTAGCAATAAGTACAAACAGATTTAGTAAATAGGAAAAAACTACATTCAAGGGAAAAAAAAATTGAAGTAATGAAATAACTCCTTGAGAGATCACTAGGCCAAGGAAGGAGAGGGATACGTACTCAACTATGCCAAAGAGGGACTTTGAGTAGAGCAATGCAAGCAAGCTTGCCTGGGAGAATAAGATCGATCATTTGTTCCAACATGGAGTTTGAGTAAGCTAGTTCACATTAACAACGAAACATTTGTTAATTGATCATGATTTTTTTACATTGGTAGTCCAACATGGAGTTTGTGTATGTTTTAATTCACACCAACAATGAAACATTTATTAATTGATCATGATTTCTTTATCTCTTAAAAAAGTTTGAATTATAGATTGGAGATTATATAATATTTTTGAACCATCTAACATTGATTTATTACATAAAGTATTTATTTTTGCTTAAAAATAAGTTTGTAAGACCTTTATTTGTCAAATCAGATGCAATGTCCTTATTGAAAACTATGTCTCTAAGAACTTTATTTGTAAAATCAGAAGCAATGTCCTTATTTCTTTATAATGCCTATACCACCTTGATTGAGAATTTGAGAATTTTATTTTTTTTCACTGTAAGATGAATTTGTGGATTTAACTGAGTATACATTAACAGACTTGAATTAAAATTTGACTACTCTACAACTTTCAGAGCAAGTGGAAAGGTCAAAATGTTCATGAGGCTGACATTACACATATTGGAAGGTCCATTTAAGTGCTTATGTCATGGAATTTGTCATTAAAATAGTACCTTTGACCGTTTGTATAACATTTTTATCCACAATATAAAAATGGTCATTTTTGATCATACGATAAAGTTGTGGATTTAATAGACATGACCTTAAATTTGGCTCCTATACTTCTCTCAGTGCATGATGAAAAGGTGAAAATGTTCATGGAGCTCACATTGAACATGTTGGAAGGTCCTTGTTAGACATGGGTGCAGTCCTCATAATAGGATTTCTTTCAAAGAAGTTTTTTGGCTTCAGTTCAAAAGTAGAAGAGACTATTGGCATGATTGGGTAGTCCTCTTGGCAAGGAAGATGATGGAAGCCCATTGTGTACTAGAGTACAATGTCCTTTTTCTCAATTGGGTGATCCTTGAAACACAAAATCATAAAGAGCTTCATATAAAGATTGGGTCCCTTTTATAAATTGAGTCTGATAAGTTTGGTTATTAAAACTTAATAGAAATTTGGGGAAAGTGATTCTTACATTTGAGATTTGAGTAAGTTCAACTTATAGAAACTAATTCAATGCAATTCAATCTATAGAAATACATTAATCTATTTGTGTCCATGAAAAACTCACTATAAATGTATGAATTCCAAGGTATTCAAACTTACCTATCAGACCACGCAGCCAGAGTATCATCACCTTGGCTTTGATAAGAATACAGCCCACCAGCCCACTCCTTACTATAGTTGTATGGAGTTATCCATATCTAATGCATGAAAAAGTGTTCAGTGCCATCAAGCAAGGTAGATTCGGGCTTAATGTTCAGTTTTGATTCTAAATAAACTTCAACAAAAATAATAGACAAAAATAGGCATGGCCAACTACAGCGCACAATTTGGTTTTGGCCACATATACCAACATTAATTTCAAAAACAAATATAAGAGATGAAATTCAAAGTCTGATTAGGTTCATCCCATAGTGTTTTGGTTTTATGATGGTGATATTGTTGTGACCATAAAGGCTCAAACTCCTGTTGGCTCATTGTGATCGTAGTTTTGTACCTTTAACAATCTAATGTGCTAGTAGGTTTGAGCATCAATATTGATAATTGGGAATGAGGTTCATTGTTTGTGGCCTCATTGATTTATAGATCTAGGTCAAAAGCATTTCATGTTTCATGTATTGGAAGAGTGTCATGCCAACATCACTGGTCACCTTCAATGCTCTAATGTGCTCACAGATTTGAGCATCGGTATTGATAATTGGGGATGAGGTCCCTTGTTTGTGACCTCACTGATTCATAGCTTAGGTAAAAAACCTTTCATGTAAGGGAAGGGTGCCATGCTAGCATCACTGATTATTGAAAAAGTTCACCAACATTTAAAAGAAAAATGAAATTCAAAGTTTGGTACAGACCTAGTTGTTAGTGAAGGAACCTCAGAGTTGAAGAGGATCATTGTGATCAAGCAAGCTTGCGGTTGTGCCCCCAAGGAAAATTTTGTATCCTACTAGATTTCCTATATTTGTCTTCCTCAATGGATTGATCATATGAAACTTGGATGGATGATAGAGGTTCAGCTTAATTTGAGCATCCTTCTCTATTTTGGCAATGTGTATCTCTGCTATCCAGAAACTTTTCCTTTTAGTTGATTCATCCTTCACCCTATGCTTCACCATCTTCACCTAAACAAAGGAGTTGTCTCTACCATCAATATCCATGTCCAAGTAGAATGTCAAGAAATGTTCATGGATAACACCAATTATGTAAAGAATCTACAAATACCAAGAGAAAGAGAAAACCATAGGAATTTCTTGCAAATAGTTTATAGACAACATACATATCTAGAATAGAAATCAACTCATTCATATGTGAAGGTAAAAATAATTAAACAACACAAAGAGAGTGAGGAGATGAGAACAAGGAAATTTCATTGATTCTGAGGCATTGAACCAGTTTCTCTAGATCAAAAATAGCAATAAGAATCAAAGGAATTTCTCCTTTGTATTTAACTTTCAAAATGAGAAGGAACCTCTTGAAAATGAGGAATATGGAGCTTTTATTCCCCTTGAGATTGGTGAGGAGGCTTAAAATTGACAACATATTCTGGAAGAATGTTTGTATTCATGTGAGTGCTCCAAATAATGTAATACTTTGGAATGGCGATATCATTAATGCCGGAATCAAACTTTTCACAACTCAGATGAAACTGAAGAGAACCAAGAGGAACTTCCTCAACATTCCCCAAAATAACTCGGCACAACACAACATACTGTTCCTCATTAATGTCCAGGTCTGAAAATGGAACACTATAAAGAATAAGAAATAATAGTAAGTCAAACATTCCTTCTTAAATAAAGAATATGCATATTAAAGGAAAGAATATTCTGGAAATCAAACATTTAAAAAAATCCCCACCAAGACATCATCTTTGAACATAATCTTTCATACCTCAGTTAGGAGCAATCTTCAGGAGCAAGATAAACACCCACACCATATGCCAGACCACCATTCATTAATCTATTATTGCTAAAACCATGTATTATAATTGATGATATACTTGTGAACATACAACTTCAAGTATCAATAGATAAGTCCCTAATTGAAAAATGTAGAATCATGTACTTCATAATTACCATAATAGAATAAGTAGACTCTAGCAAAAATACTAAGAGCATTTTACTCTTGGGATATGAGATGAAATAAGTACCTTAGTAACATTCTAAAAACTTCTCAAATATAAACATTAAAACGGATCACAAATCTCAAGACTCATAAACCCAAGGATGCAGACTGCTCTACTAGTCAGACACACCCTCTGGAAACCATAGGGCAATTTCTTTCTTTGCACTTTCCACTGCATCACTAGCATGGATGACATTCTTGCAAGCATTGCATATTATTAGAACAATAGGATACGATTTTTTGAAATAATCCAAAAAAGAGTTTCCCAAATTGTTAAAACATTGAACCTGAATCATTTCCTACATTAGCTAGACATCTATGATTATACTTTTATGAACTTTTATGAATTAAAATCAAACACTTCCACTAGAAGTCAACATTAACAATAATAGCAAAATAGATCACAAATTGCACTATTAGTTACACATAGACATCAAAAAACATGTCAAACATCTCTCGATTTTAAATATATTACTAATTTAATCACAACTAATTTCACTCATTGCAAATAATGCAAACTACATCATTAAAATTCATTACAGGTTTGAACACTTACAAACATCAGCAATTTAGAACAACCCATTGCTACAAGGTATAACATAAATAGAACAAAGGGGTCATTCTAGTGGTATGATAGTCTAGCCAAAAGGGTATGGGATAGTGATGCTTTGATAGTATAAATTATAACTTTAATTCATTGACTGTAGACAACAACATCAATTGGTATTCCCCATGAATAGTCATACAACAACTTGAAGATTTAGTGCTTCTACATATTGGTGGTGATGACCTTGACAAAACAATCAAATCTAGGTAGGCCAATAGATTATGCAACGTCTAATTACCTAATTGAACCCACAAATCCATCTAGTTATAGTTATATCTATAAGGGAGAGTTACATATATCTTGAGCCCTCCTCACCTCCCAAAAGAGGTTTATGATGTTAAGAAAAATGAATTTGTGAAAATAATCGTTGGCCTACATTTCACAAAGGAGAGACATGAAAGGAGGAAGAGATTGTGGATGAAGCAAAATGCCAAAAGAACAAAAAATGGAAAGTTGATGTGAAAAAAAAATCCCAATAACAATGATAGAATAAAGAAGTCCGTGAAGGAAAATTTAGAAGTCTCGTATGTTCAAAAAAAAATGGGCACAAAAAAGACAATTATATCAAAGAATTCAAACCCTCGGAGATCACAAATAGAAAGCATATATTAAGGAGCAAATACTGAATGGAGAACTAAAGTGCCCATAATGCAGCTTAGGACAAGTTTTCATCATTTGAGGAGTGAAACAGGTAGGTACCTGGGGAAGAATGAAAGGAGACAATATTTTGTAACATAGGAGTGGTAGAGATAGAGTGACATTTATCATGGAGTGCCCAACATACAATGACATTCGATCCATGTTTTGGGAGATTTTAGAAGGCACAATTTAGGTACTTTTGAAAAAATAGTGAGACATGATAGAAAACTTAGTGATCAAAATTAAATGTCCATGAACACACTTAAAGAAGCATACAACAGGCACGCATGTATTTTCAATCTCCTAAAGTTTAGTCATTGCTTGGCTAGTATATATGTAATGTTTGATAGTATTCCTTAGCTTGTTTGTATTTCAATCATTGTATTCATTTGCAACAGTAAAGTGAGTTTCAATATAACTGAAATCCATTGTTGAGCGGCCATTCTATGCTGTGAAACTCCAGTTAAATCTGTACTACAATATTTCCTTTAACTTACAACAGTCGGGTGCATATCATTTGTTTGTTAAAATGCTTGATTAATGAAACCATTTTTGTAATGAAGTATAAGGAGAGTGTTGCAGTGGCATGACCTTAGTGGCTTTGCTTAAGCTATTTGTTTGCAAGACAACTATTTGATAAAATTTCTACGAGTCGAAGTACTCAATATCTAATTTATTTAGGTGGAGAATATTACAGTGGTGTTCAGTTATTTTCTTTGACATTGAGATCTGAGTATTTCTTGAAAGTCTATTAGTAGTCAGCACATTAAGGTTACGGTGGCAACATTAATTGATATTTGGGTTGCACATCAACTGTTTGTTGAAATTCCTCTAGGCAAAAAATCTAAAATATTGTGTCAATTCTAGAAAAGATCATTACAAGTACCCTTTATTATTTTTTGATTTGGACATGATCAATCACTTTCTTATGAACATAAGGAATAACACTAGAGATCATTTTAGATTTATATAGTTGGGACTCTTCAATATCTACCAGTTTCGAAAAATTTAGGTGGATACTTTTTGTCCACTGATTTAGAACAATAAAGTGTGATGCATAGATATGACCCCATTCAATATTTTTACATTGACAATTCTCTTCTCTTTTGTTAACCAATCCCTTCTCTCAATAATTGTGGCATTGAGGCTTGACGTCTATTCTTAAGTTATTATGGTGCTCCTTAGTGTAGCTCTATTTGAGCATAGGTTGTCTATATCTACAGTCTAATATTAGACAGTAATGACTAATTGCATATGTCCATTGCACCTCTGAAATGATTTGACATTCATAATAGTTTGAGGAAATTCATGGTGTGTTCTGTTTATCGATTCAGCTCTATGAGATCTGAGTTTAACTAAGAATAGATGATGTGTTCAATACTAGAATATGGCTATTATTTATCCCATGTATTATTCTGTGCATATGTAGTTGTAGTCAGCTGACAATATTGTTTTATTTGGCAAAATTATACTATAACCATTTTGGTTGCTGCTTCAATTGCTTCATGGCTAGTGCTCATTTGAGGAATGTTTATGGCATTACTGAATAGATCTTTAATCTATTTGATAAAAATCACAACAGAGTCATTGAATTTGGAGAATTTGTTCATGGTCTCAGCATTTTCCATCCAGATGCATCCCAAGAGGTCAAGATTAACTGTAAGTACAAAAAGATGTCTCCTTTTCTATGTCATTCATCCCTTACTCCATACTTTCATATGTTACACCATTTAAAAAATGAAAAAGCAACTTATGTTTATAAAATTGACAAGACAATTTTCTCTGGGATTTCACATGCAGTTGCTTTTGAACTTTATGATGTGAGGTAGATGGGTTATATTGAGCATGAAGAAGTATGTATATGATCTTTTTGGTGACAATTTTTAAGTTCATGTATGAACTTTGGAGATTCGAACTCTCCAAATGTAAATTATCAAACTAACTAGAGATTTGTGATAGCTTCAAAAAGAGGCCCCCAACTTTCTTTTATAAAAGCTTGCAAATCTTTGCAAATTGCATTAATTTTCTTGGCGAATATTTTATTTTATTTTTTTTAAAAAAATATTTTTTGATAAATATTTGCATATTTCAATACAAATTTGTACAAAATTCTTGTAAATCTTGGAAAATAGTAGGTAAGTGCATTTATTATCATGGTGAATTCTTCCTTTAGAAAAACTAAATTTCTTGGAGAAACAAATTATTCACTTGGGATTTCCATAAAATCAAGTGTTAAAAATATTGTGGGTCCATCATATTGCATATGATTGGTTGACATGGTTTTTCCATAAATTTTTTTTTTTTCTACAATGTCAAATCAGGGACCTAGGGGCAGCAAACCTTGTGGGGATTGACTACTCTCTCATGGGGTCCAATGGAAAAAGCCTTGGCAAGCCCGTATGGAAAAGTCAAAGTCCCTCAATAATGAACACAAACCAACTATTCAGAAAGCATTGGAGTGCATCCTAATTGAAAATGTTAGTTCAAAGCCATCTAGAGATGTTTATATGATGGCATTTAAAGAAATAAATGAATCTATACATTTGATGATGCAAATAGAAGTGACCTCTCGATATATTAAACTGATATAAATCAGCAAAGGAACTTGCACATACAATGCAATTCAGAAATTCTTCAAACGTCAAAACTTTGAAAAGAATGAAGTTTTTTCCTCAAACTAAACCACCTAAATGATGATAGCAAAGCATTATTGAAATTACATCAATGTGACAAGCACAAGGGCAAATGAAAATCATTAAAAATATGATGTAAAACTGATCAACAACAATAGCCTTAAATAAACATCAATTAAAATACAAACTATGAGACTGTCTACAACTCTGATTGTATGGCTTCACTAAATCACCTACAATTCTAAATACATTAACAAAAACTCCTACAATATGAAAGTTGTAATAGAAAACCCACCTTTAAATCTGATTTATGCAATCACAATCTAAATGTCCAATTTAATCATTGAATTCAAAAAGATTCATTGTTTTTACCAAGGCCCAAGTGTCATGAGACCGTAATGATACCACCAATGATATACAATCAGGATGCAAGAAGCCATATTCTTTTCTAATTGCCAATAATTAATTGATTGTGAGCACAACAAATATATTGTTCACAGAAATGACCTAGTTGTTAATGTGTTGACAAAAGTTTGTTAGAATTTTGAACGGAAAAGGGGTAGCATCTTTCAGTTTGGAAAAAATAAAATAAGGACAATGGAAGATTAGAAAAGTGAACAGTTCTCTGAAGCATTCAATGGTACATTCAATTCCAAACAACTAAGGGACTTGCAAAATAACAAAGAAATAGAAAAACTTACTCTATATAAGGGTACTACAACTGGAGTCCATGAAATTTCCCAATGGTTTTCTTTGCAACATGGAGGAATTGGATTCATATTTGTCCAAAGTAGACCAGCCAGATTGCAAGCTTCTAAATTGAGCCTTGTAGCCCTCATTGATTTCTTTGGTTTGGTACAGGCTTTTGTAACATTCGTGCTTTGGTTTGGTACAGGTATTTGGAACATCCATGTGAAGAAGTAAGACTTGCAATTGCTTCTTGTTACAATGAGATCATAAGAATAACAGCTCTTGTAGCTCCCCTATAATGATGACATACTAAGGAAGGTCCCCCACAGTTGATTGTGAAAAAAAATGATTTTTCATATGTTTCAATACTTCTTACTAAAATCAGGTATTAGTTGATTGTGAAGTCTTCTTTAAAAAAACACTACCAATTGTTCAAGAAAATGTCCTAGTTGTTGATGGAGTGAAAAGGGTTTGTTAAAATTTAGGAGAATAGGGGTAGCATCTTTCAATTTAGCAAAAAAAATGAAGATAATGGCAGATCACAAAAGTGATTTTTTACTCAAAGCATTCAATGATACATTCAATGGTGAACAACTAGGAGACTTGCAAAAAGTAAAAGAAATAGGAAATTAAGTCTATGTAATGGGACTACAATTGGAGTTTGAAATTTCCTGATGGTGTTCTCTCCAAGCTGGAGGAATTAGATTCATATTTGTCCAAAGTGGGCCAGTCAGACTGGAAGCTTCTGAATTAGGCTTTGCGGCCCTCAATTCTCTCTCTTAGGTTTTGTACAAGTTTTTGGAACACTAGTGTGAAGTAAGACTTGCAGTTGCTTCTTGTTACAATGAGATTGTAAGAATAAAAGCTCATGTAGCCCCTTATATTGATGACATACTAAGGCTCTACAAGTAAAAGTGCAGTGCCCTTATGGGTTACATGATATTAAAGCCCTAATTTTTGGTGAGAGGGCTAAGATTTTAGAAACTATGGCAAGAACTAGATCCTTTATCATTATGTTGAAACTCAAGAGTGAAAAAAGTATTCTTAAAATGTTTCAATGCTTCTTGAAAAAAATTAAAAAGCATCGTTTAGACAAGGTGAGAGTTTGTATGCAAATCATTATGTTCTTAATCTTAAATGAAAATGATAAGATTCTATTAGACTTGTTGGCCATTTTCCAGAAGGAACGAGCTATATCACCTATAGCTTATAGGGTTTCCAAAAGATTGATTGACCATAAAATTAAAACATTCCAAAAGCACACAACCAAAAATGAGCTAATTTCAATTCCATTTGGCTCAATTCCATTTCTGCAAGAGCTAGATTGAACCAACCATTACTAGAAATAACATCCACCATAGCTTGAAGAAATAAAATCCTCACTAGAAAGGCAACTAAATGGATCCCATGAACCTCTTGTGGGACAAACTTAACTTTGAAGGTGAGGTGAGTAGTGGTAAAGAGGTTGTGGGAGGATTAATCTACAATGGTAGGAGTTGCCTTCTAGATGTGTATGTCGGTCCTTTTAGGGACCATACTGTCAATAAAATGGAGGGTATGGCCCTCTTGTGAGGGTTGAAATTTTCCCTTGAGTTGGGATGCACAAAATTGGAAATTGAGGAGGACTCTAAAATCATTATTGATGTGGTTAAAGGTTGTTCTAGGGTAGGGTGAAATGTGAATACTATCCTCAATGACATGCTTAACCTTCTTTATAATTTTGATACAAAGAAAGTAAAACATGCCTATAAGAAGGGGAATTCACTAGTATATTCTATGGTTGTTGTTGATCTATTGTCTATCGGCTTGAATTGTTGGAGGGCAATCAATCTTGTTCCCAAGACTACCCAAAACCTCATAAGGTAGGAGCAGGGTGTTGCCAATATTGGTGATTGTGATATTTAAACTTTATAGATAAGGATATCTTAAACTTGACATGATGGGGCCTTGCCTCCTTGGAGTCATATTTTTTAATATAAATATTATCATGGATTACTCATTCAAGATGGATGTTGATTAGGATTTTGTTTCCATGGGTTGGTAGAGTTGGACTTACACTCATAACCTTGTTCTATGTACTACTCATGATGGTTTCACCATATGGATGTGACCTCACCTTTTTTATTTGTGTTCTCCAATAGATTTGGTGGGACTACTATATAGCTTTTTATTGTGAGTAATCTTTCACCTCTGAATTTTAATCTTTATACTATGCGGATGAGGTGGAATTGCAATAAAATACTCCTTTAGATTAATTATAAAATACTCCTTTCTAGTCAATGACTTCACTTACAAAATAATATCTTTTAAGTATTTGTATAACTCAACCTTTAACATTAATTATTAACCAACAATGTTATTGTTCAAAGACTTCACTATTCTTGCTATGAAATTTGATTCTTGATATTGAATATACAAGATGACATTGACAGATTTCTCAATTGTAAGATACAATATGGTCTTAAACTCCTTACATTCACTTCCTTGACTTGACATTATAATTCTATATTCAACGTATGGTTTTCAGGTGTACATGGTAGATATAATCCTGTAATGTTCCCTATCCCAGCTATATGCTATTTGGGATTCACTTCTCTATATGCTTCTCTTGATATAATTAATATCCTTATATTTATCCTCTTTAAATCACCTTGTTTTATTAAATCACTTTTTCTAAAATATAGGTAATCCGCAATTGGTGTTTCCATTGTGAGTATATATTATTACCTTTTTTTTTTTTTTTCAAGTATAGGTTTTCTTTGTTAAAGAATGATATAATGATTCTTCTTGTAACTGTTTGTTATCTATAAATAATGCTCTGAGTTCATAATACTCAACTCTCTATTCTAATATTAATATCTGATGTAAATAAATGCCCCATGACTATCATTCTGTATTCTTTGGCCCCTATATAATGTATGGTATTGATATCTCTGTAGTATTCTGTAGGGCCCATTTACCGTTACACCAAAAGCCATGACTGTTAGTGAACAATGAACACCACATAATTAACCACCTGTGGGCAGGGGAGCGCGTCGCATCACCCAACAATCTCCCCCTCGACGCGCATACCAGGTGCTTATGCAGGTCGGGAAGGCACCGGGGAGATTTGAACCCATGACCAAGCCAAAACCAGGCTCTGATACCAATTGTAGGGCCCATTTGCCGTTGCACCAAAAGCCATGACTTCTAGTGAACAATGAACACCACATAATTAACCACCTGTTGGCAGGGGAGCGCGTCGCATCACCCAACATATTCTGCCTTAAATTCCTACTGAATGGACAATGTTTTACTATGCTGTAGCTGATGATAATGTCAACACTGATTTGGAAGGTTAATTGACGAATCTATTAGATTGTTAAATCGATCTTCAAAGATGATTTCTATGTTCGTCTCCTTACCATTTGTGCTAGATACTCTATACCAATGGTTTGATGAGCCTCCTCCATTATTTGTAGACTCAACAAACCCATAATTCTGGCAATATAGCCTTGGAAATAGTTCTTAGGAACTAATAAATAGTAATTACTTGAATTTCTTACTTCTTTTACTGACATCTCTTCTGGCAATGTCATGAATCCTTTACCTCTATATAAACTTTACACTTTGACCTTTGATGATTTGGTAAGAAATTAAATCATATCCACCATTCAAACAATATAGAACTTTCTTGTAATATTTAATTGTGTATCTTCCACACTATTGAAAATGTTGTCAACACGGTAAAACTAGCCACCTTGCAGCTCCTAGTTTTCAATACTAGAAGGTGACATGCAAACAAGGTAAAACAAAACAATACTAGTGCTTGAATACTATGAAGCACAATAAGACTTTTGAGTATTTGGGTCATCCCAACTATCATATTCTCCATGTTAGACAGTGTAAATTAATCATCTGATACTAACAAAATGGTTAGTAAATAGTCGCTCAACACGCAATTTAGTCAACTACACAACCATTCACTTTACCATCCACCATGAATGCTGCATCAAACTTTGACCAACAATACACTTCACATTTATTATGTATTTCTATATATTGGATGAATTAGTAATGCAATCTCAGAGCTCTTTTATAGAGTTTCTCCTTTGTGCCTTGTTTTCCAGCATGGTATCAGAGCCGATGGTTTTGGTGATATTGGTGGATGTCACTTTGTCTAAAATTGCTTACAGCTGTGGATACTCTGTTAAGGATGGTGCTGAAATGAGGCAACCATCAAGCAATCTAAAAGTTGCTTAGTCAAAGGAAACCATTGTTTCAAGTTAGTGCTAAAGCTATTGATTATATATCTTACTGTATGTGCAGATCACCACTTTCTCAAATAAGGAGAAATAAGAAATCAAAAATAGTTGCCAAAGTTTAAATTTGTTGACATGCTGAATGGTGCTGCCACTAGTTGAGCATTATAGGCTATTATCAATCATTGGCTTGTTGATCACTTTAATGTCATAAACATTTGGGGTGTTCCAATCAAAAGGCTCTAGAAGTGATGTAGGAGCATCCAGAGGTATAAGGGCAATCCTGTGTCACCCCAAAAAATGTACTTAGACTTAGTTTCTATTTCATGTCTTTACATTTTTGGATACCCATTTGGCTCAAATAAAGGTTCCAACTCTCATAGTTCAACTATCAGTGCGTTTGAAAATCCTAAAAAAATAGGAGCATGTATCTAGGCCATCATTTCGGTAAACTAGAAGGTGTGAATTGGCCAGATGAATGTAATCATGATTTAGAGCATTTCAGAAAAAGAATCAAGTCAATAGGCCCCACGGTTTGAAAGTTATTACAGTTTTTTGGGTTTTGGAGACCTCCTAAGAATGCTTCAAAGTCAGGTTTGGGGCATTAAATGACCTCGAAAAGGGTCAAAAAATAGGGGATGAGCAACGCTTGTACATAGGGCTATAGAGCGCTTTGAGAGCTTTTCGAAAATGTAAACAGTTCGTTAATCAGAGCTATAGTTCAAAAGTTATGCCTCTCGAAAGTTTGATTACCGTTTCTAGATTCTTCTAGATTTGTACCGACTTCTAATGCAGCTTTCGAAACCTTCTACTTCATCGGTGGATGCCTACTAGCACTTTCTAGAATGTACTCCTAGTCCTTAACCCTTTGAGGTCTATTTAAGGAGATTTTTGACATTGTAAAAGGCAGTTCGGAGTGGAGTTTGAGAGGAGGTGCTAAAAGGAGAAATATTCTCCAGATTTATGCTATTGTAAGCCCTTAGGGCATGTTCTGAAGTTTATTTTCTTTGTACTATTTGTACTAGCTTATTTTCCCAGTTAATATAATTTCCCTTTTCTGTTGTGTCCATTCTGTTCTTGGGTTGTGTCCCCATCAAGTGGTATCAGAGCGGGTTTTCCTGAGTGTGTAGACAGAGCGCCGACTGTGAGGCAGTTTGCACCAGGACTGTGTGGTTGTGGGTTTGAGTTAGAAGATGCCTCCACAAAGAGAGCGTGGTGAAAGGGCCAGAGCTATTGATCTTGAGGAGGTTAGAGCCCTCTAGAGGCAGGTACAAGCATTGCAAGAGGAGCTTTGTAGAGGAGTAAATGTTGCCGCAGGTGACAATAGTGAGGATGAAAATGAAGAGGAAGTTGACAGGGAAGTTCTGAATCCTATAGAGGAAAGGATTTTTAGGGCCATTACTAAGTTTGGGAAAAGACCTACAATTGAAGTGGGTATATTTTTTGGAAATCTAAAACCAGATGAGTTGATCGATTGGATCAATGAACTGGAAGAATACTTTGAGTATGAGGATATAAGGGACCCAGATAGGGTTAAGTTTGCAAAGGCCAAACTGAAAGGCCATGCCAAAATCTGGTGGCAAGAGGTTCAATTGGAAAGACTTAGAAGAGGAAAGGAGAAGATCATGAGATGGGATCGCATGGTGGACAAATTGAAGAAGCAGTTCATTCCTGTGGACTACGAGCTTGATCTGTTTAAGAAGATGCATGGGTTAAAGCAAGCAGGAAGATTAGTCCAAGAATATACAGAGGAGTTTTACCGACTCTTGATTAGAGTGGGGCATGCAGAAGCAAATAAAGAGAAGGTTGCTCATTATATCAGTGGGTTGCGACCTAGCATCCAGGAGGAATTAAGTCTGGTAAGAATGACCAGCGTTGAAGAGGCATACCAATTTGCCCTACGAGTTGAAGAGAAGCTGAATAAAAGGTTTGAAGGAAGACAAAGAGGGCGCAGTCAAGGAGGAAGGGGAAGCGGTAGATCATCTGGAGGCCGCAATGAAACCCAAAAGAAAAATGAAGATGTGGGTACTAGCAGAAACCAGAGGAATGAGGGTTTCAACCGCTCCCATGATCAAGACTTTGGAAATCAAAGAGAAAGAGGTAGAGGACGTGGAAAAGGAAGAGGAGGCTTCCATGGTACCTATTTCCATTGCAATGAAGAAGGTCATCATGCCTTTGAATGCCGTCAATGACAAGGAAGGAAAGATAGGAGAGCTGAGGGCCAAATAGGGTTGCTCATGTGGATGAGGATGCACAATCATCACATTCAGAGGATGCAGAAAGAGGAAAGACCTTGGTAAATGAAAGAGTCCTACTAAGTGGTGAGAATGAACCAGGACAACGAAGGAGTTTGTTTCATACTAGATGCAAGTGTGAGGATAAATGTTGTGACGTGATCATTGATGGTGGTAGCACTGATAACCTGGTATCAAAAGAGATGGTCTCTAAGCTAAAGCTCAAGAGGGAGAAACATCCCCAACCCTATCAGATTTCTTGGGTAAAAGATGATCATAAGGTCCTGGTAAGTGAACAATGTTTAGTAAAATTCAAAATTGGGAGTTACCATGATGAAGTTCTCTGTGATGTTATTTCGATGGATGTTTGCCATCTATTGTTGGGTAGACCATGGCAGTTTGATAGACATGTAATACATGATGGACATGCAAACACATACACTCTTAAAAAGGATGGAGTTCGCCACAAATTGAAGCCCATGAAAAAGGAAGGTGAAAAGGTATGTAGCAATGCTAGGATTTGTCTTGTTGATGGAAGGAAGTTTTTAGATGGCATGAAACATCAGCATATGTGCCATGCTCTGAATCCTAGGAAAGATAAAGAAGGTAGTAGTGAAATACCATTTGAAGTTTCAGATTTACTAGGGAAATTTGGAGATATTATCTTTGATAATCTTCCAGATGGATTGCCACCAGTAAGGCAAACCAGTCATCAGATAGATCTGATTCTAGGAGCTAGTTTGCCTAACAAGGCTGCTCACAGGATGACTCCTACTGAAACAGAGGAGCTAAATAGATAGGTTCAGGAGTTGTTGAGGAAGGGCTTGATTCGAGAGAGCTTGAGTCCATGTGTAGTACCTGCAGTACTTGCACCAAAGAAGGATGGAGAGTGGAGGATGTGTATAGATTCTCGAGCTATAAATAGGATAACCATCAAGTACCGATTTCCTTTACCAAGGATGGATGATCTTATGGACTGCTTGAGTGGAGCTCAGTACTTCACAAAGATAGATCTAAAGAGTGGCTATCATCAGATACAGATTCGAGAAGGAGATGAGTGGAAAATAGCCTTCAAGACCAAGGAGGGTCTTTATGAGTGGTTAGTCATGCCCTTTGGATTGACAAATGCCCCAAGCACCTTCATGCGGCTCATGAATGAGGTACTTAAGAAGTTCTTGGGAAAATTTATTATTGTTTATTTGGATGATATTTTAATTTTCAGCAAGACTTTGGAAGAACATTTACTACATATTCGTAGTGTCCTTGAAAGGCCAAGGGAAGAGAAACTATTAATTAATCTAAAGAAGTGTGTCTTTGCAAAAAGCGAGTTAGTCTATTTGGCATTTGTTATATCACCTGAAGGTCTTAAAATGGATCCAGAGAAGGTAAAAGCCATCTTGGAATGGCCTACTCGAAGGTCTGCTACTGAGGTAAGATCATTTCATGGTCTGGTTAGTTTTTACACAAAGTTTATTAAGAATTTCAGTGGCATATGTGCACCCCTAACTGATACAATAAGAGGGGATAGAAAAGAGTTCAAATGGACTGCAACATCTACGAGAAGTTTTGAATTGCTGAAGAAGAAGGTGATAGAACAGCCTGTATTGACACTTCCAGATTTTAGAAAAGTGTTCCAGGTGGATTGTGATGCTAGTGGCAGTGCTATTGGGGCTGTATTAAGCCAAGAAGGTAAGCCTATTGCATATTTTAGTGAAAAATTGAATGATGCAAAGAAGAAGTATTCTATTTATGATCAAGAATTCTATGCAATAGTTCAGGCCTTAAAGAAATGGAGGCATTATTTATTGCCAAAGGAATTTGTTTTGTATACTGATCATCAGGCATTACAGTACCTAAATAGCCAAGGTAAATTGAATCAGAGGCATATGAAGTGGGTAGAATTCTTGCAGAGTTATACATTTGTGTTGAAGCATAGAAGTGGAAAATCTAACAGGGTTGCAGATGCACTAAGTAGGAGACAGTCACTGCTTACAGTAATGCAGGTTGAAGTAGTTGGGTTTGATGAACTCAAGAATTTGTACCCTGAGGATCTTGATTTTGCTGAAGCATGGAAAGCTTGTAAAGAACCTGTTGCTGTAGATAGAACCAAGTGGTTAGACTATTTGATTCAGGATGACATGTTGTTCAAAGATAGTCAATTGTGCATTCCAAGGAGTTCCATGAGGGAAAATCTGATTAAGGAGAAACACAGTGGAGGGATGGCAGGACATTTTGGTCAAGATAAGACCATTGCCATTCTTAGAGAACATTATTTTTGGCCTCAAATTACATAGGATGTGAAGAAGTTTGTACAGAGTTGCCAGGTTTGTCAAGTTGCCAAGGGGTTTAGTCAAAATACTGGCCTATATCAGCCATTGCCTGTTCCATCAAGGCCATGGGAGGACATAAGTATGGATTTTGTTCTTGGATTGGGAAGGAGACAAAGGGGTAATGAATTAGTATTCATGGTGGTTGATAGGTTCTCCAAAATGGCACATTTCATTCCATGCTACAAAACTCATGATGGTGTCCATATTGCAGACTTGTTTTTCAAAGAGGTGGTAAGACTACATGGTCTTCCAAGGAGTATAGTTTCTGATAGAGATACTAAATTTGTGGGTATTTCTGGAGGACATTGTGGAAGAAGTTGAGAATAGACTTGAAATTTAGTTCCATGCATCACCCACAGACTGATGGCCAAACATAAGTGGTAAATAGAAGTCTGGGCAATTTGCTGAGATATTTAGTTGGAGATAAGCCCAAGGGATGGGATTTGATTCTACCACAGGCAGAGTTTGCTTATAATAACTCTATAAATAGGAGTACTGGAAAATCACCATTTCAAATTATATATGGGAATAGCCCAAGGACTACACCAGAATTGAGGAAGATAGAACAAGGGGAGAGGACAAGTGCTGAAGCTGAGGAATTTGCTGAACACATCAAGCATCTACATGAGGAGGTTCAAGCACACATTATCAAGATGAATCAAGATTATAAAGCTAGGGCTGATCAAAGGAGAAGACATAAGGAATTCCAAGTAGGGGATCTAGTCATGGTGCACTTACGAAAAGAAAGATTTCCAGTTGGTGCTTACAATAAGCTGAAAATGAAGAAATTTGGCCCCTGCAAAGTTTTGAAGAAACATGACTTAGGAAATGCATATGAGGTGGAGCTGCCAGATGGTATTCACATTTCTCCCATTTTCAACATTGTAGATTTAATAGAGTATCATGATGATGGTGCAGATGAGGAGCTCATTTTAGAGCCATGTCCAATTCCTGCTTCTAAGAAGGAGGAGATAGAAGACATTCTAGATCATCGTGTGGGTAGGAGTACTAGAAACAGGCAGTATGAAGAGTATTTGGTCAAATGGAAAGGACGGCCGATCAAGGACTCAACTTGGATTTCAACAGCTGAGGTTTCCCATTTGGGATTTCCTCTACCATCCATAAAGTGACAAGGTCACTTTTCAATCTACCCTGGGTGTCTGATGCAGGAGCATCCAGAGGTATAAGGGCAATCTTGTGTCACCCAAAAAAATGTACTTAGACTTAGTTTTTGTTTCATGTCTTTACATTTTTGGATACCCATTTGGCTCAAATAAAGGTTCCAACTCTCATAGTTCAACTATCAATGCGTTTGAAAATCTTGAAAAAATAGGAGCATGTATTTGGGCCATCATTTCAGTAAACTAGAAGGTGTGAATTGGCTAGATGAATATAATCATGATTTAAAGCATTCCAAAAAAAGAATCAGGTCAATAGGCCCCACGGTTTGAAAGTTATTGCAGTTTTTCAAGTTTTGGAGACCTCCTAAGAATGCTTCAAAGTCAGGTTTGGGGCATTAAATGACCTCAAAAAGGGTCAAAAAATTGGGGACAAGCAAAGCTGGTCCATAGGGCTATAGAGCGCTTTGAGAGCTTTTCAAAAATGTAAACAGTTCATCAATCAGAGCTACGGTTCAAAAGTTATGCCTCCTGGAAGTTCGGTTACCATTTCTAGATTCTTCTAGATTTACACCGACTTCTAACACAGCTTCCGAAACCTTCTATTTCATTGGTGGATGCCTACTAGCACTTTCTAGAATGTACTCCTAGTCCTTAACCCTCTAGGGTCTATTTAAGGAGATTTTTGGCATTGTAAAAGGAAATTAGGAGTGGAGTTTGAGAGGAGGTGCTAAAAGGAGAAATATTCTCCAGATTTATGCTATTGTAAGCCCTTAGGGCATGTTCTGAAGTTTATTTTCTTTGTACTATTTGCACTAGCTTATTTTCTCAGTTAATATAATTTCCCTTTTCTGTTGTGTCCATTCTGTTCTTGGGTTGTGTCCCCATCAAGAAGAATACTTCCCATTTTCTTTTTATTGAAGTATGAATCCAAGATCAGTGTGTCATTGATGTATTTCTTTGAGAAAGTCCTCAACCTAAACAACTTCATGTTATTTGTTCTACTTTGGCAATGCCTCCATAAGAATGCATCAAAGTCATCTTGGCAATCTGCTTATAAATCCTCAAGGCAAGGGAGGTGATCACCATAGCTAGTGGTAAATGTCTTGTTTAACTTACCTCTTGGTGTCAAAATTGGGCCTCAACAAGTAGAACTTTCTCAATTTAAGGATTTCCAATCTGGCACTTGCATCTTTAACAGTTGCCAAAGTGCACTTGTATCCTCTACATGATAATGAGAACCCCACAACTTTTACCTTTTCTATGGAAAATACATTATGAACATCCAAGATTTACTTGTAGAACTCGAGCATGATGATTTGATCACTATAATGTTGAGGTAGTAGATAGGGATGTCATTAGAACCCATACACATGGATATAGGTGTGTCACCAACTCTTTATGAACCACATCCCCCATGGCTTGATAAAGGTTTTCTCCTTCTTGGACAATTAAAATATGGGGTTCCCTTGTAGGCATATTATTGTGTTGTATAGGAATGTGCCATCAACCTTGCAAAATATTGCAAAACATATTTCAAAATGGAGACCCCATGTGGTGTGTAGTCTCTAACGCTTCATATTGTCAACACAAATCTATCATCCAAACTACTTAAGATGCCATATAAAAATTATTAGTCTGCTACAACTCTTTTAGTTGTCAACCAATATTTTCAAAGATCATTTGTGCCTAGTCAAAAAAGGTAGTAGATTCAATAATGTTAAGATTAGATAATACATCCTTGGGGAATATTCTTTCACATTTAATTCCATAAATGTGCGACATAAAATAATGATGATCCCTTGGATGGGTAATATGAATTTTTTCCTAGAGATAGTGGGTGAGGAGGATTATCCACTATGTGTTCACTTATCACTTGCATTCATGCTCCATGGATTAATACTTGCTAAGGGTAAAGACCTTATTGTTCAAAGTCATGTACTTTCTTCTAGGAGTCCGGAAGACTATGGTTGTGTTGATAGAATCAAAGGCAAAAATGATAGTATTTTTTGGTAGGGAACAAAATCATATAGCTGGTTAGTAATTATTGTCCAAGGTTTTGCTGATTTTTGGATAGTGAATGGATGTAGGAAAGAAGCATTTCTAAACTATCCTAGACTAAGAAGGTTGTTATAGTATTCCTATTGAGAAACATTTCCTTTGTGTACATCTTCCTTGATTTCCTCTTAAGTTGCATTCTTTGATGTCTATGTCCATTAGAAACCAAACCAAGTTCTCTATCTTCAACACTTGGAGCACATCATCCTTCATATATTTCATTGTTAGCACTACCTTTTCAAACTCTTTGATCAACTTTTCTCTTCTTTCCCATGGGTTTGATGATACTTGTGTCGAGTTTCCGCTGGTGTGGATGATGAGGAAGCTATGCCATAGACTCTATCTTTTCCTACAAGATAATATTTTATTAGTAAACAAAGCCAACACAATCTCAGTAAAACCCAAATTGAATTATTACTTGTGTCCAAGCCTCAGAGTTTCTAATTACTCATTCACAAGTTACTTATCGAGGATTAAGGAAACTTGAAGCTTTGATATTGAAATCCATAATATGTTCTTAGATAATTGATGTTGGAGTAGGATTAAAGAGGAAAATATTCCCCCAAAAGATAATCACTTGATGAACATTATAACAAGGGCTTGGGTATGCAAAAATCATTTCTTTAATACCAACTGTGAGAAAAAGAGTTAGTGGTAGAATGAGATCCTAGAACCTAACGATCTAATGTCTAGTTTTGAATAAAGGGTGTCAAACCAAAACTAACAAGGGTACTTCTAATTTGCGACCTATTATTGGGCCAATGTTAAAGAGGGTTTCAAGGGAAACCCTCTTTTCAACTACAATTTTGGACAATTCACTTAGTGGGGAGAGTACTTCAAACACCAAGGCAAGGATCATGAAAGGCCAAATTAGGGCATCAAAAGATAAGCTCCAAGGGAACTTCCTTCTACACATTTTTGACACAAAAATTGCTAACCTTTCAAAAACCCTTTCAAAGATATGCCCCAAAGGCATCTTAGATCCAAGAGGAAGAAGCCCAAAAAAAGACCAAATTTAGGCAAGGTAGAACACTCAACAACCTATGACTAGGATACACACCAAACACAAATTGCTTGTGAGTGAGGAAATGGGAGGACATTTTCACCTTGTAAAAAAGGTGTTATGTTCAATGCAGTTCTGCAAGCATTGGACATTTGCGGAGCAATCTTCAGGGGGTTCATGTGTGGAAAGCAAAATGTGAAGCGTCTCCTTCAACTGACCCTCTATAAATGGGCACTATGGTGCGAGATTGACAAGAGTAGGGGACACAAATAGCATTTTGTGACAGTAAAATGTGCAACATAATTCAGTCTAATGACATTACACCAATGGCATTACCGGTGGAAGGCTTTAGGTTTTCAATAAACCTCATGAAAGAAGAACATGCCATATTTAGTGTAAGCACCTAAGCATGAGACAACACAAACCACTGGAAGAAATGAAATAATCAACCAAATGTATGAAAACATAAAAAATGTACGAGGTAAATACCAGTTTAAGTGCAGAAAGTGCTAGATTAAGAGCTGGATGCAAGAGATGGAGTCTAGTGTTCCAGATGAGGAGCTAACAGCGGGAAAGCAAGCAGCACCGGGATGGGTCAACCCAAGGTTCTATAGCTCTAGCTACTTCGTGCACTCAACATCAATGAAATTGAAAATAATTTTGCATGTTAAAGTTAAGCTCGTGTTGTTCAAAATTTTGACCAACACGAGCTTAGATTTTTAAAAACAAGAAAATTTCCATTCTATAATCTGACTAATCAAAACCTTATTAATTGATGGTCAAAATTTTTGGTCAAAAAATGACCTCAAATGTACTAGTGTATCAATGTTTGTTGCTCAAGCCAAGCACAAACATTATCAAAATCTTTAGCATTGAGGATAATATCAAGAGAGGGATTACCTTGTGGAACATCTTGGAAAAGAATTTGTGCAAACATTTGTTCAACGGAGAGATTCTCACCAACAATAGTAGCTCCAACACTAACATCGACTACTAGGCTAGAGAAGGTTGAGGCCATATTCCCGTAGCAAATGTGATATGACAGGTGGCAAGAACAAAAGGATTCAGAGGAAAATTGTACAAATATTGCATCTACACATTTAGAAATAAGCTCTTGATAAGAGCTATTTGAGTGTAAAACAAGGCCTAAACATTCTCCTTCTTAGCCTCCTCTTGCTATCTTATCATTGGCTGTGAAGGCATCGTAATTAGCTACCTCTGCATATCTTGATTCAACAATCCCTCACAAATATTTTCCTATAAAAAATTGATATCAATTTGATGCACCAATAGTTGCACTCATTACCATCAAATTTAAGGATGGACAATGCTTTATAATTCAATAGAGAACCTAGGCTTCATATCTCGCTAGGTTTCCTCACAAGTCTAAACCCTCCAAAAAAAATAAAAATTCAACAAAGAATGAAAACAAATCAAAAGAAATATCTGCTCTGATACCAACTGTACTGAAACAGGCCCTATCCTTACCAAATTAAATTCAAATAATCATAACTACAGAAACATATGACAAATAGAATTTAAAAAAGCCTATGCAACTCATTAAATAAC
Organism: Cupressus sempervirens; assembly: GCA_028749045.1. Lineage (NCBI taxonomy): Eukaryota > Viridiplantae > Streptophyta > Pinopsida > Cupressales > Cupressaceae > Cupressus > Cupressus sempervirens. Next base: position 175,391,654 of record CM053789.1, on the reverse strand, counting down.
AATAGACATTCAAGAATATTCAAAAGAAAATATCAGACAGAGATAGAGTGATCTATTTTCTATGGTGCACTGCAGATGTTATTCCAGCTTGCAAAACAATAGAAATGTTGGTTATCATGGTAAAAAGAACAAGGCATGAATTGGATATGCCAAGTATGACTTGTTATGCTTGATCAATTATTACACAATGAGCATTTGAACTGGCAGTTCCTCTAAACTAATTTATTCAACTATTCTAAACTACTAATCAACCAATAAAGATTTAATATTTAATTCACAAAATGACCATTATAAATGGGTCACATATGTTGACTGTATACAAAAATTTTGTAACTCAGCTAGACCACTTTAAGATTCGATATAAGAGTCAATTCAATCAGGTAAAGAGTGCAATGCGAAGCAATTTTTGATAAAGAGATGAGTCAAACTCGGTATACAATAAAGAGAAGTTGGAAGAGGTGTGAAGAGCAGAATTCCAATTTTGTGTGTTTCTAAAAATTAACAAATTTATTTTACAGTATGCTGATTAGCACATTTTTGACACAAAAATCGCTAACCTTTCAAAAACCCTTTCAAAGATATGCCCCAAAGGTTTCTTAGATCCAAGAGGAAGAAGCCCAAAAATAAGACCAAATTTAGGCAAGGTAGAACACTCAACAACCTATAACTAGGATACACACCAAAGGCAAATTGTCTGTGCATGAGGAAATGGGAGGACATTTTTGCCTTGTAAAAAAGGTGTTTTGTTCAATGCAGTTTTGGAAGCATTGGACATCTATGGAGAAATCTTCAGGGGGTTCGTGTGTTGAAAGCAAAATATGAAGCATCTCCTTCAATTGGCCCTCTATAAATGGGCAGTATGGTGCAAGATTGATAAGAGTAGGGGATTCAAATGGCATTTTATGACAGTAAAATGTGCAATATAATTCAGTCTAATGACATTACACCAATGGCATTACCGGTGGAAGGCTTTAGGTTTTCAATAAACCTCATGAAAGAAGAGCATGCCATATTTAGTGTAAGCGCCTAAGCGTGAGACAACTCAAACCACTGGAAGAAACAAAATAATTAACCAAACGTATGAACACATAAAAAATGTATGAGATAAATACCAATTTAAGTGCTAGATTAAGAGCTAGATGCGAGAGATGGAGTCCAGTGTTCCAGACGAGGAGCCAGCGGCGGGAAAGCACGCAGGACTGGCATGGGTTGACCTAAGGTTCTGTAGCTCCAGCTACTTCACGTGCTCAATGTCAATGAAATTGAAAAAAATTTTGCATGTTAAAGTTAAGCCCATGTTGGTCAAAATTTTGACCAACACGGGCTTAGATTTTTAAAAATTGAAATTTTTCCTTCTACAATCCGACCAATCAAAACCTCATTAATTGATGGTCAAAATTTTTAGTCAAAAAATGATCTCAAATGTACTAGTGGTAGGGGATGGGAGAGGGGAGAGAGAGCATAGGGGATGAGGGAGAGAGAGTAGGTGGTGGGAGAGGGATAGAGGTGTAAGGAAACTTGGCAACAAATAATATAACCATTTCCACATAACCCATAATAGATCTAAAATAAATACGGAATTAAAATCCACATGCAAGAGAAAAGACAACATACCCACAAAATGTGACACAAGATATACCCTGGGAAACCCTCATTGAGGGAAAAACCTAGCCTCCAAAAGCATCCATCACCATGTATTATTCAGCAAAAAATATCATTGCCATACAACCATGGAAGCCTTCATGGCCATAGCCACAACCGAGAAAACTATGTGAACAAGCATGAATCCACACATCCCATGCCATGCTTCCAACCTTCACAAATGCTCCTTTGGCTAACCTGTCAAGCCTTGTCTCACTCGACTCTTGCCTTTTGTCTTCTCCTTTTCACTCTCTCTCTCTCTCTACAACAACTACCCTTGTGGCTGCTTATATAGTAGCAAGTCTCACAAAACCACTAAGTGGTATTACATAAACCATGTGCTAAAACCATGTGCTACCTAACCCGCTGACCCCACATTTAATATTGGGCATTTAATTCTTTTCTCCTATATTAAATAATTACATAAAATATTTTTACAATGTTACAATACAACTTATCAAGTATATCCCATGGGAATCTTTACATGTTGCACGTCCATCTAGGTACAACATTACATAATAAAATAAAATAATAAAATAACAATATTATGCAATGTGTGCAACACCCATTATCTCAACAATCTCCCACTTGTTGTATACATTGCATAGGGTCAATCCGTAGCCACACAAATGAACAAGGGAACAATCCCTCCCAGCACATCCACCATCATGGATCAAAATACACCAAGTGCTCCATCCTGGTATCCGCAACAAAATCAAAGTATCCAGCATCTCAAACATGAATGATCTCACCTCCTATTATGCCACTGCCACTGGACATACATAGAAGCCATCGAAAGAGAAAGCCACCCAACCTGTCACATTAGAAGATCATAAAATCTTGTACCAACTAAAATTCCAAGCACAATTAACCTGATCCAAAGGTAATCACATGTATCCGTAGTTGTCAAAATATCCATAGCTGAAATAGCACCCACAACAAGTGCCAAACCCATCCAACTATCCATACCTCAAAGGTATAACAAGTGAATCTCATATCACCGACATATCCAATCTACAACCTGCAATCACAAGCCTCAAGAGCAATACTTGCCACATATATACCAAGAAGCTCCCACTGCAAAAGATAATGTCAAATCTATAACCAATCCACTCACAACATATCAAAGAAGTGAATCCATGTAGCATCAAGGACATCCACAATACATAAACTAATATCTTGCAAGAACAACTCTCATAACAAGTCTCCAATGCTCTCCCAAGTTCTCCACAACCAACAGAGGAAAGAGATAAAGGAATAACCATGTCCACATGACATACATGAGCACAAACCAGTGATCACAATCTCCAACCAATCTCAAATCCAATGTAGTCAAAACTAAACATCCAGGAAGATAACCAAGACCAGAGAAACCATGCAAATCATAACCTGTATCATGTCCTTCTACACACACCTCTAGATGTAAACTGTGCAAGTATGATCTCCTCCATAAAACCTCAACAAGAAGCCTCAACAACACCCAAACCATACCATATAACTAATCATGGATGTAAGCCTCTCACAAGAAGATCAAACTCAATAAAACCATTCCTAAACCAAGGAATAACCATTCCTTATCCAAGGAAAATGCCCAATATAAAACCATCTCCCAAACTCAACCAGCATAACAACATATGTACATGGAGATAACCAATGCTTAACCATCTCTCAAATGAACCTTCCAAAACTAACTCATGTACCATAGCTCAAGGTCCATATCCATGAAAGACAAGCATAAATATAATGCAACTGAGAGAAACAATGGGCTATACCTCTCAAGTAGAAAACTGTCGAGTAGACCAAGAGTGGGGAATGAGAATGCTTATCAAGATACCCAAGTCTCCAACCAAGACTCATCTAAGAACAATCTCCTCTCAAGTCCATATCAGGTGACTACCCCTCGGACTTCCTGCTAAAACCATCAACTGTCCTAACAAATACTTCTCTAATCCAAGAGAAATCAACGTCACCACCGTCTCTAAATATCCATGAGCACCTGCAAACAATTAGTCCATGTCAACTCCAAATGCAACATAACAATATCATGAAGTATCCAGCTTATGATCAGTGTACTCAATACCAAGAAACTAAACCAAGATCAATGTCAAAGTTCCAACCATGGCCTCAGGAACATAAACATGACAACATGATCTTACCATCTCAACTAAAGAGATAACATGATCCATATGAACAAACCATAACATGTCACAACTCTAAACGCGTATCAAGAGTATACCATGACATAATAATGAAACCATCCTCATACCAAGGATAACATGCCAAATAAAAGCATAAACCACACCTTTGCCAAGAACCCTGTGAGTCCTCAAGATGTAACCATCTCCATACACCATGAAGAAAAACCATCTCCACATACCAGGAAGAACCATCTCCACATACCATGAAGATAACCAAGAACTCCATGAGTCCTCAAGATCTAACCATCTTCAAACACCATGAAGATAACAAGTGCACCAAGCAAATGTCAAAGACACTTCTGTAGCAACAAGATCTAAGACAAACCTCCAACATCTGCAAACACTATATAAATATATCAATGCCAACAACTCCGACTCAACCGTGGTACCAAGTCACCCATGGCATCATAAAATCTATCTTCTATATGAAGATCCAAACCAAACCAGGAACTAATCCTGCACTGTCACCCCATCACTATCACAAGCTCCCACTAAACCGTGTATCCAAGCTATCCATGACATCATGATGAAAATACCATCGTCTAACCATGAGAATCAACCAAGGCATCAAACCATCAAAGAACTCAAAGTACACATCATGAGCTCCTCAAAAGAAACCAAATAACCATGATCCTCAACCAAGAAGATATACCACCATAACCAAATCAAAAAATCCAAGCTAATGAACATCAAGGATGTACCTGTATAACCAATCATGTCATGCCAAAATCCATGACACCATGATCACATCTATGAACTGAGCATCTGGCTCTCAAAGTGTCCAACCTGTCAGCATAAAATAGTCAACCACAATCCTCCACCATGACTGTACCTGGTAAAAACATCTCATCCCTTCTACATGAAGAATAAAATCAGCAAATCATGTGACTCAAGGCATAGACAACCCAAATCCAAGCCACCAATCTGAATATGCATCAATAATGAAAGATCAATGGGCAAAGACAACCCATAACCAAGCAATAAATGCAACCTGTAAGTATAGACTGCTTACAACACTGCACAACTTGTAGATCCAACAAGTCATCATACATATCCAAACTAAACACTGATAACCATATCATTATGAGACCAATCCAAAATATGAACTGAGTATACAATGACACCAAAACTTAAATCTCCAATGCCATAAACTCACAATGTTACCATAGTCAAAATATACTTATAAACTGTTTAGATCAATATATCAACAAATAAGTCATGCCAAACTTGCACCAAATCTGAAACAATGTGTAGAGCTCTCCAAAAGCTTTCCGTTGACTATTCGAAGTCCAAAATCCGACTCCGTATGCCCAAGTTATGCCCTAATTCATGCTCAAAATAAACAACATCTAACTTTAGGGCTCTTAAAACCTAACAAAATTTCAAAATCATAGAACCAAACCTACACCATCATGTAGTGTTCTGAATTAGCTTTCCAACGCCTATAAGAACTCTGAAATCCAATATTCTGAGAGAAAGTTATGGCCATTTTACTAAAACAGTCTTTTTACCATTTTTAGTACGATTTTTCATTTTTTATTTTTTTCAGTGACGAAAATTCCGACGGGATTAAATTTGACGGCCATCATGGGCTGAAACCAAAAAACTCTTTCATTTCCTCTGAACATGGCCAAACTAGGGCATATTATATATCAAAATTTATGGAAATGTCAACCCGGATCCAATGGTGAGGTCTGTTTTTACCCAGGAGGTCATTTCTGCAAGCTACCCCCCAAAACCCTCATTTAAATAAAACATCCGAAAAACTCTTTTGTCCAACAATTTCACATGCCCAAATCTTTTAACATCCCATCATAACAGAAAATCCAAAAGCCTTAGATCTACAATAAATCATTCATATATCTTGCCCTTTTCTTTTATCCTCTCATGCATTCCCATGGATTCAATCTCGGGTTACAATAATAAAACCATAGCTCTGATACCAATTATAGGGCCCATTTGTCGTTGCATCAAAAGCCATGACTGTTAGTGAACATCGAACACCACATAATTAACCACCTGTAGGCAGGGGAGCGCGTCGCATCACCCAACAATCTCCCCCTCGACGCGCATACCAGGTGCTTATGCGGGTCGGAAAGGCACCAGAGAGATTTGAACCCATGATCAAGCCAAAACCAAGCTCTGATACCACTTGTAAGGAAACTTGGCAACAAATAATATAACCATTTCCACATAACCCATAATAGATCTAAAATAAATACGGAATTAAAATCCACATGCAAGAGAAAAGACAACATACCCACAAAATGTGACACAAGATATACCCTGGGAAACCCTCATTGAGGGAAAAACCCAGCCTCCAAAAGCATTCATCACCATGTATTATTCAGCAAAAAAATCATTGCCATACAACCATGGAAGCCTTCATGGCCATAGCCACAACTGAGCAAACTATGTGAACAAGCATGAATCCACACATCCCATGCCATGCTTCCAACCTTCACAAATGCTCCTTTGGCTAACCTGTCAAGCCTTGTCCCGCTCGACTCTTGCCTTTTGTCTTTTCCTTGTCACTCTCTCTCTCTCTCTCTACAACAACTACCCTTGTGGCTTCTTATATAGTAGCAAGTCCCACAAAACCACTAAGTGGTATTACATAAACCATGTGCTAAAACCATGTGCTACTTAACCCGCTGGCCCCACAATTGGTATCAGAGCCTAGTTTTGGCTTGATCATGGGTTCAAATCTCCCCGGTGCCTTCCTGACCCGCATAAGCACCAGGTATGCGCGTCGAGGGGGAGATTGTTGGGTGATGCGACGTGCTCCCCTACCTACAGGTGGTTAATTATGTGGTGTTCCATGTTCACTAACAGTCATGGCTTTTGGTGCAACGGCAAATGGGCCCTACAAGAGGGGGAATGGGAATGTGTGTAATAGATAGAGAGAGTAGGGGATGGGAGAGTGTGAGAGTGTAAGAGAGAGTAAGGGGTGGCAGAGAGAGCTCGTACGAGATGGGAGAGAGAAAGAGTGAGAGTAGGGGATGGGAGAGAGTGTGAGAGAGAGAGTAGGGGATGGGAGAGAGAGAGTGAGAGGAAGGGATGAGGGAGAAAGAGTAGAGAGGGAGAGAGAGAACTTAAGAGAGAGAGAGATAGTAGGAAATGGGAGAGGGAGTGGGAGAGGGGGATAGAGAAAGTGAGAGAGAAAGATAGTAGAGGATGGGAAAGAGTGTGAGAGAGAGTAGGGGGATGGGAGAGAGAGTGAGAGTAGGGGATGGGAGAGAGAGAGAGTAGAGAGGGAGAGAGTGAGTGAGAGAGAGAGATAGTGGGCAGTGGGAGAGGGAGTGGGAGAGGGAGAGAGGGGGGGGGGGATGGGAGTGTGTGTAAGAGATATAGAGAATAGGGAATGGGAGAGGAGAGAGGGTGAGAGAGAGTAGGCAGTGGGAGAGGGAGAGAGATAATAGGCGGTGGGAGAGGGAGAGGGAGAGAGAGAGAGAGTAGGGGATGGGAGAGGGGAGAGAGAGTAGGGAGAGAGATAGAGAGTAGGGGATGGGAGAGGGGGGGAGAGATAGAGTAGGGGATGGGAGAGGAGAGAGGATGAGAGAGTAGGCGGTGGGAGAAGGAGAGAGAGTAGGGGATGGGGGAGGAGAGAGAGAGAGAGCAAGAGAGAGTAGGGGATGGGAGAGGATAGAGAGTGAGAGAGTAGGGGATGGGAGAGAGAGAGAGAGTGAGAGAGAGTAGATGATGGGAGAGGGAGTAGGAGAGAGAGAGTGAGAGAGAAGGGGATGGGAGAGAGAGTAGGAGAGGGAGAGTGAGAGAGTAGGGGATGGGAGAGAGTGAGTGAGAGAGAGAGTAGGCGATGGGAGAGGGAGAGTGAGAGAGAGAGTAGGGGATGGGAGAGGAGAGAGAGAGAGAGAGAGAGAGAGAGAGAGAGAGATAGAGAGAGAGAGAGAGAAGGGGATGGTGGAATAGGGAGAGATGTGTTTTAACATAGTGTGTACGCAATATAGTGCATACACACTTTATAGTGCGTACACGCTATAATGTGTACACACTATGTCAAATCACCAAAAAATGGTCAGAAAGCAAGTTTGGGTCCCATTTCATCCATTCTCTACTTTTTGTTTGTTGTGGATTCTGTTGTTCTGACAGAAAAGATGGGTTTCAAGCTATTGAAAGTTAACAAACACTATTTGAAGACTTTTTGAAGCTAGCAAACACGAAATTCAATCATTGGATACACTATTTGAAGGCTTTTTGAATATTCTTTCTATAGAAAAGGTTAGTACAATCCTTTTTAAATATTGTTTGTTGATATATAGATACAAACTTGATTATAATTTGACATGTTGTTTAATATATAGTGAATTCATTAAAATTTGTATGTTTGAATGAAATGTTATTTCGAAATGGTTAGAACTTTGACAAGTTGTTTGATATATATTGTGTATTCATTGAAATAATTGTAATTTTTATATGTATTTGAATGATTTGTAATTTACACATTGTAAGTAATTTAGATGTTTGAATAATTTGACACGTAGAAATCATCATCATGCCAAGGAGGAAACCAAAAACTCAAACAAATGAAGATAGGGAGAGAGATTTGGAAATTAAAAGAGATAAAATGAAACTACTACGTGAACAAAGAAATTTGCAAAGCAATAATGAAGAATTGAATTTTGAAGGGAATCAAGAACCACTGATACAAAGAAACAAAGAGGAAGAATTGGAAAGACAAAGAGAACAAATGAGACTGTTACACTCAAGAAGGCAATTGAATTGTGAAGCTACACCATCTTCCAATGTTGGAGTCATATCATCCTCTCATGTTGAAGAGACACTAATTTGTAGATCTGACAATGTACACACTCCATCATGTCATGTTGAAGGCACAACATCAACATATCAAGTAGGTGATATTCCATCTTTTGCATCTTATTGCCAAGGCACATCATCTTCGGTTCAAGGTACGCACTACACTTAGCCTTATGTTGATGTTCAAAATGTTGAGGGAATGGAAGAGATTATAACACCTTCTAGAATTCATTTTATAAGACCAAAATATTTGATTGATATTGATACTAACATTTTGAAACCAATGCCTGACAAGATTAACAAGCGTACTTGTCAAAGAAAAGTCAATCGTCTGTGGAGATTATTTCTTGAAGAATTAAATATTACAGGTCAACACAATTTATTAGTTGAAATGATGGGGAATTTTAAATTTAGGCCTATCATGAAGATTCTTGGGCTAAGAATGATGGATGAATCAAATGAAAAAAAACATTGTAAAGAAATTAAGAAGTGCTTATGACAAAGTGGGTTCTAAATCATGCACCACTAGTAAATTTAGGGCTAAATTGCAACGCGAAAAGGTCTCAATTTTGACAAGAGTAGGTCGCTAAAGCCACCAAATTTGTTGTCAGACAAATTTGGTTGGTTTTCCACCACATTCATTGTGAGTCACAATTTTGACTTCATAAACGTGGACTTACTGACACAAATTTTGTTGATTTCTCTAGCCAACCTAAACTGTTATTTTCTTATTTGTGAGCGCAAGTTGTCTCAATTCCAACATAAATCTTCCCAATTTTGCATTTGAATTCTGACCACAAACCCTTAGTTAGCTACGTCGGTGCCATACTTGCGACGTAAAATTTGCCAGTTTGGTGTCGCAATTGAGACGAAGATATGTCGCAATTGAGACGTGCTATCCCATTTTTTTTGAAAGCTTTGCTCTCATAGGAGCGTTCAAAACTACACAAAACTTGATTATAAAGCATAATTGCTTGATGCATGAGAGTCAAGGTATCATGCACATTTCTAACTCCACAGCATTGTTTCATTCGTCAAATGATTTATTTTATACAAAAAAATGGGAAGGAGGAAGAAATGTGCACAATATCCTGTTTCCACCGAGCAATTATGCTTTACAACTCAAATTTTGTGGAGTTTAGAAGGCTCCTATGAGAGCAAAACCTTTGCAATAGTTGGCACAACATCTAAATTTTGGTTCCTGCAGGGAAGAATAAAATTAGGAAATAATTATTTATCAGGAATGAAAGCCAATAATTTCATCTATTTTTTAAATAGATAAACGTGACAAAAAAACTTACAGTCCCAATCACATCATCATAAGAGAACATATATAACTATAACTATAACTGTCTAAAACCAACATAATTTACAAATATCCACAATTCAAATATTATCCCTTGATGTTTTCTTTAATAATGCTCCAATGCCTTAGGGCATTTAGTTAGAAACTTCAAAATTAATTCTATCAAGTTAGATGTTGTTTCATAGCCACCAAGGATAAGGTCCATAATAAGATTCAATATCTCTTCATCCAAAAGATTTGTAGTTTTGATGAGTGAATCTAGAAAATCTCCACTCTCATCATCATTTTCGTTTCTCCTTTGGTTTATAATAACTCTTAGAGTAGCATGAATTATGGACCTTGACTGTCATGAAACAAGAACATTCTAATCACAATCTAATCCAAAAATTTGAAAGTATTAGCATGGATTGTGGAAATCTAATAGATCTCACAAGAAAATTCATTATAACACTTGACTAACCTTGCAAATTGAAAAACATTGATAATTTAATGCATTTAAATCCACACCAAGCTTGCTAATTGAAAAACATTGATTTGACCTAATGCATTTAACACTCTAAAAAGAGCATTTGCACATTACCTTGAGAGCTTTTGTATAATCTGTACCAGGGATGTTGAGAGGAAATGCAACTAGCCCATTCATGAATGTCATTAAATCGCTAAAAATTTGAGATGATTGCAGACTCCTTGGCATTAAACTTACCAGCTGCTTCAGCATTAGATTGAGTGTAAACTGCATTAAGCAAGAAAGGTTACCTTTCTTAAAATTATAATATTAGAATTTAGAAATAAATAGAAATATTCTACTTAATATTAAAGGTTAAAATGCTTATAAATTATAATCTTAATATCAGAATATAACTAGTAGTTTTTGAGAGAATTTTATTGATGCATGTTTTATTAGTAGTCATTCATAAAAATTCATCTCTTATGAGAATAAATGGTACATTTAGTGGACACATTATTTAGAAAGTTGATAGATTAGGTATTGGGTTTTTTTGGGGGAGATCACCAATCTGAATACAACTCCAATAAAAGCATGTGTAACTATAGAGTTCCTTAAGATGAAGCCCACTAATTATATATAGGTCTATAGATGTTGATAGTGGAAGGGGTTAGTCCATGTTTCAATAATCTTGCACTCCTTGTGTGAGGCCTTATTGGTACTAGGCAAGTAAAGACATTTGTGCTTGTGTATTGAGTGTATTGATAACAGTTGTTAGAAGAAAATGTATTGAATATTAGTAAAATATGTATTGTACACACCTTTAAGATAGTTATAGTGAACTATTGTTGAGACAACCTAAAGTAATTATCTAATTTTAGAAAAATATGTATTGTACAGACTTTTGAAATAGTTATAGTGAACTATTGTTTAGACCTATAGTGGTCTTTTGTTGACATTAATAAAATTATCTTATCTTATCTTATCTTATCTATGTAATCACTTTTCTCCAATATAACTTGTATGCCCACTAATTACATATAGATCCATAGATGTTGATAATGGAAAGAGATAGCCCATGTTTCATTAATCTTGCACTCCTTGCTTACCTAATCTAATTGAAAGAGTTGCGAGGCTCTATTGAAACTATTGTTGAAACAACCTAAAGTAATTATCTAACATCACCTCTATGTAATCATTCTTTTATTAGAAAAACAATATGTAATTCTCCAAGATAACTTCTAAATGGCTATTTTTTAATCTCTATACACATACAAATCATCCTGCATTATTCCTCTAAATTCAATGTACCTATCGAACCTAAAGTAAGGTCAAGTGTATTTTCTAAGATAGTCAAATAATTGTTATATTCAAACATCACCCGATCAAAAAATCATTTTGATTAATAAAAAAAAAAGTGTATTCATCATATTTTCATGTGGTGCAGGTCAGGTTTACAATTGATATTAATCCAGATGCTGTCTACGTAGGGCGTGGAAGAATTAGTATAAAATGTAGATAAGACCAATTGCCCCTAAAAGCGATGAATGAGATATTGTGAAATAAAGATAGCAACATGTGTAGAATACTATTGAAATAGTTAGGAAAAATCTCAACGAGAACAACATTAATTGTCTATATTGTAATCTATGTTTGAAATAGTAAAAGTTTAAGCATAGCTTGTTTACTTATTTCTTCGCTCAGGCTGAGGCATTGAAGTGTCTGATTTGGCCATTCCAAAGCTTGGTGAATCAGTCATTTTTCTTGAACTCTAGTGTTGTTCATAATGTGGAAAATATTCAAGAGCACCAGTGACCTTTAAAGCACCTGATCAGATTAATGGGTAAGCAATTTTTTGATTTTCCATTCATACTGTCACACAAATTCATATCATTGATCTTCTTTTATTAAGGAATTGTGTTTTAGCTTCATTTTTCTCTTCCCCTGCAACCCACCAAATTTTGTTTTTCAATTCACTTCTACGAATGAAATGTACTCTATTTTGGTTTTCTTTTGTTAAGGAATTGTGTTTTAGCTTCATTTCCTCCTCCCCTACAACCCCACAAATTTTGTTCTTCAAATCACTTCGACCAATGAAATGGACTCTATTTTAGTTTTTTGTGTAAATTCAGATACTTTTGGAAGGTATGAGCAATTGTTATCCAATTTGTCTAATGTCTAGGATGCACCAATATACAATTAACTTTTATACACCAAACTTATATGTTGGGTGCTTCCTATTTCAATAAATGACCCACTCTTCCTACCCATCTCAAATATTATAATGTGAGCAAATGCTGAAAACTCATCTTGGTTGAGCGACTTGTCCACCCTTTTGATTCCCTCCATTGCTGAAAGAACTAAAATATATCAACAAATTAACTGTTAGTGAAACTACTTGAACAAATGAAAGGGAAAAGTTAACAAATTTTGTACAATCTAAGGGATTTATTGTGAATTAAGTAGACTTCGAGATCATTTGATTTCTAACATATGATAATAGATCACACTATTGAAACATTGATATAAAAAGCATACAATATATTTAAAAATAACAACAAAAAGCATTACATATTGTAAAAACAATAATATGTACCAGAGATGCAAGAGGTGAGGACGCCATCTCCTATAACCATACACGTCCCCACAAGGGCTAGTATTAACAAACATCTCTTGGCAAAGTTACTTTGTTCAAGAGCTTCCTTTATCCTAATGGCTCTATTGGGCTGTCTACCTGCAACTTCAAGTGTATATGAGGAGAGTTTCCTGTCTTCTTCCTGGTGATTGGGTATCATGCTCACATTTGCATGGTGGCGAATCAAAGAATAAAGAGCAAACGTTCCACCTGCAAAAGAAACCGTCCCTTTAAACTTAGAACACATGTTTTCACATCAAAAAGATCAAACTTTGACCTAAAAACAAAGTGAAACTAGAGCTATTATAATCTTACCATCTCCATTATCATTAGCCCACAATACAAATAAGACATATTTGATGAGGGGCAAAAGAGTGAGAGAATATATGATGAAAGACAAAGCCCCAAGAACGTCATCAGGATGTTTGATGCCATTAGGAAAAGTACTCACATACACATAAAGTGGTGATGTTCCTATGTCCCCATAAACCACACCAATACTTTGAAATGCCAATTACACAACTACAACCATGCTCAACATCTGAGAAACACCACAATCACAAACATCATCAAAAAATATCCAAAATCATGTTGCCCTAATGAATAATTTCCTTATGTGACAGCTGTGATGAGGAGATACCCATTTAGTAGCATAGTCAGTGTTCTACCTGGTAACAACCATAATAGCACTATTTAGTGGGAAAAGCTTCAAGACACAACTCTCTTCATCCAATCTCTGCTGCCTAAAATCTGTACTGAGCTACTCTCTGCATTCAGTGTTACTGAAGAAACTAATTCATTTTTGAATAGCTGCAAGTTATTTGATTCCATTAGTCCTTGTTCCAAAAACAATTTATCCATTAATAGGGTGGGGGATTTACTTACTGGGTTCTTTGTCCCTTCTTCTTGTCATGATGAACAAATTCCATATCCCTGTTTTTGCTGTTATTACCATCTGGATTGTAGTGTTTGGAGCACTTCTTTTCATGGCGTTTCCTCTTTACAATGATGGAATAGTATGGGCAGTATCGGTGGCAGCCTATGCCTTCTTTTCTACTCCATTTTTATGGCATTCATTGGTGAAGCTGATGAAACATTTAGTCACATGCTTTGAAGACTATGCTTCATTATTCTTAAGGTCTAATTACAAACAATCTCATCTTTCCAAACTGTCTTGAATGATAGAGCTTAAGGCATATCTTCAATTGTTTTGACTGGCAGAAGTCACCTCCCCTTTCTGGAGTCTAAACTTGTGATATAAAACATGGCAGCACATTTCGATGCACATCTGACCATGTTAATGTTTTATTTAGCATGGTTAGATGAGCAGTTGCACTTCAATCAAAATATAAAAGGTAAAATATGTCAAGCCGATTTCAAACCAACAAATTGTTATCCATACACTGTAAAATAGTTGAAACCGTAAACTTGCTTATGGAATCAATTGTGTGCATTTTACAAAAAAACCTATTACATAGTACCAAATATGAGGTAAGTTTTACTTTTTCAAAATTAAATACCTCTAATAGATTCCTACCTATCTGGCATCTATCAATGACTAGTCTATGAGTAGTTGTAATTTTATTTTGATTAAACCCCTAATATTGGTTTGAAGGTGGTATTTTCATAGACCACTATATAAAAATAAATTGTGTACATCTGAGCATAATATTATTTTTATTTTAAGTACACAATTCAGCATAGATCTTATGCCACCATTTTGTGTTAACAATCCATTTTGCTTATATGTCTTTTCGGTAGTTTCTAAGAGTTGAAATGTTGCAAATGATTCCTATGATAAAATTGGATTATCCTGGCTCTTTATTGATAGAACTGTTGTGAAGGTTACTGTCAATCCCAAGAGCTGCACTTCTATAGCTCCCTATTCTTTTCTTCTTGGACTGATTTTAATGCCAGGCTCTATTGTACAAGATTGTACAATATTTACTCTATGAGTCTGCATTAAATGTAAGACTCCATTGTAGTTATAAACCCTTATGTACAATTCTAGTATAGCTATAAACTTGCCAGAAAAGCTCTCTTTTTATCATCTTATTAGTCATGTGAATCCTTCCATAAAATATTCAATTTTCAAATTTTAATTCTAAACTTCTAAATTTCCATGAAATCTCTTGCCAAGATGTGCAGAGTTTGTTTTGGTAGTGGCCTATTACAAATTTCAATATAATCCTTTTGTGTGATGTGGAGATAGCTGACTTCCCCTTATCTTTAGACCAAAATATCTTATGTCGACGATGCCTCTTTGACAAGACTTGATGCACATTTTACCCTATTACCCTAAATAATTGATAATTAAGACAACCCACTTTGTTTCATGTAAAACAAATAGAAAATTTTTCTTTCCACAAGCCTTCCCAGCCACGAAATGAATATCCAAATAAGATGTAGTGCTTCAATTTGTCTCTCTCTCTCTATATATATATATTTCATAGAAATTATTTTATCAGTGATCATTACAAGCTGAATATTTTGTTTAATTTTTTAAAGACTTATCCATCCATTACCTGCGATGAGATTGGGTTCTTAAATATAGTTTCACAAACAAAGGAGACATGACAGATAATGATCATGGCAACCCTGCTAGAAATAGGAGATGAACTTTCAAAACCATTTTTTTAATGTTAAAAGACATTAGATCTTAGAGAACTATTTTGAACTTAAATTTTTTAATAAATGGCTTAATAACATTTTGATTGGTTATTTTAGAGATTAACTGGAGCTTTCTGGGAGGACTAAGAGAGCTAGTTCATGTCATACTATACTGTAGATAGTGAAGAGCATATTATTCCTTGTATGGCATAAGAAGTTATGATATTCTTGATTTCAATAGAGTTCACCTATTAGAACATTAGGCTTAAATTTTCTACTACCACTTTACATTACAATCCAACTCTTTCATGAGAACTAAGTTAAAGATGCATCTATTTTATAATCCTCCTCCTTTTGTATGAGAACTAGGTCAAAGACGTTGCATCTGTTTCAATGAACAAGTCTCTTATTAAAATTATGGTTGAACAATTTAACTTTTGGTATAGGCTATCCTTCAAGAATCCTTGA
The DNA here is from genome assembly GCA_028749045.1 of Cupressus sempervirens. Classification (NCBI taxonomy): domain Eukaryota; kingdom Viridiplantae; phylum Streptophyta; class Pinopsida; order Cupressales; family Cupressaceae; genus Cupressus; species Cupressus sempervirens. The sequence goes on along the minus strand of CM053789.1, from coordinate 175,375,575 downwards.
CTTTACCAGCCATCATGGGCTTTCAAAGGGATTACCCCATGTAATAATAATAATATACATAATACAATGTAGTTCAATTCAAATCAATTAATGAGAGGAAGTAATTTTACGAGTTAGCAAACTCTGCAGTTGAAACCTACCATTACTACACTCCCTCTCCCTCTCCCTCTCCAGACATCCTTGCAATTACCATAACCGATTGTAGTAGAAAACAAGATTATAATATAGTAAAAATATAAATGTATTAGAGTATTACTACTTCCATCCTAACAACAATACAATAAATATATGCATAAACTATGATTGACATGAGAAAGCTTATACTAGTATTGATAAGCTAGAAATCCTAGTAGGATCTTGCTTACCATAGAAACAAAAGGATTTGGGGTGAGTATTCTTTGGTAACTCATCCTCTAAAAGACCCCTCTAAAGGAAAGCACAAATTGGAAGTCTGAAAAAATACCTTTTTAGCCTCCTTAGAGAAAAGTATGTCCTATTGATGGTTCCATTGATCAAAGACATAGAGTGCATGCCACTCAATATCTTCTAAAAAACTGACACTTTTCTTAGCAGTATTGATCATATTAACTTCCAGAGATCACATTCTCTTGTGTGCATCACCCATAGTGATGAGCATAGAAAACTTGCCAAGAATACTATTTACTGACTTGGGATAGCTACTCTGAAACAACTGATCCTCATTCTAAAGAACATATAAACTAAAATCAAAATCACAAGATACAATTTTGGGTTGTCCAAACACATGTGACGCAAAAATCTTGCCAAACTTGCAAAAAACACCACATTTAAAAAAACTCTATAACCCAAATCATCTTGGCATAGATAATCATTTATAATAAAATAGAGTGTAATGAAACAATTTGTACAAATGAAGAAGATAAGAAGATGCTACCAAATATTAGCAATGAGTAATAAGACATTTTAGGACAAAAAACTTTTAATATCTCATACTTTTCAATATGTTGATCATATAAGCTTTACTATTTGAATTCAAGAGTTGTCTCTAAAAATCTAATTTTGAAGTTTCTAACTGAATGCCCTAAGGCATTGGATAAGTTAGTAAAGAAATCCCAATTTTTCATTCTTTTTTATGACAAACAAGAGATCTCAAAATCTTTTTCCAATATTGAGTGTATAGTTCTAATCTTTCAAAACATCTATTTGAGAAAATATATTTTTATGAAAGTTATAAAATGTACGAAATCATAAGTCTGGTTAATGTGTTGAATTCTGTAAAACTCTTCAACACTTTTTTTCCTCTCGCTTTCCTTTTCATAATCTCTGTAAGGATCAAAGATTATAGTGCAATATGAATAATGTTTTTGATATTTATGATTAATCCAAAATGAAGTAGCCATGGAAATTGCAAAAAAATATATCACCTAAAAGCATGGCCGAATGTGTTGCTTTCTGGTGTCACAAAACCGCCATCCAAAACCAAGTCATTAAGAGTGTCTTCAACAACCAGCTTGTCATTATGAATGTTGGTTTCATCTCCAAGAAGGGGCTCTGCAATATAATGTAAAGATTAAAGAAAGGAAGTAAAAATAAGGGAAAAAAAACACCTTGGGTTTCAAGAACAAATCCAGAAAGAATGTTGTGAATGCACAAAGAGTTTGTCTAACTTGCTACAGTAATTGTCATGTTTTTTAATACATACACCCCTTATTGCTTGTCATGTCCTGCAAGAGAACAACTTTGTTCATAGAGCAACATTTTTATTGTTTTCTCAACATTCCTATTAAAGTTCAATTGTATGAGGAGGGACTATCATTTCTTATTTTTGAATTTGACTATTCTAAAACTTTTAAATTTGAGTAAGGAAAGTACAATTTCACACCATTTGCCATGTTGATGTTGAGATACAGACCTGTGCAATCCAATATCCCAAGGAATGGATAACACCACGTATCACCATCTTTGCCAAAACAAGATTTGTCATAAAGCGATGTTAGAATAGTTACTAAAATGGTCATAAATTATTTTGTTATAGTAAAAGAATACTTTAACTTAAGAGAAAAAAACTATACAATATTAAAACATGATATCGTGCTTTAAAAACTAAAAAGGTACCTATAACGAAGAACTTCATTTTGACTTGCTAATTGGTTCTCACTATTAACTATAAGCTTATCTTTAAAGTTTGAGCTTCACTTGGTTTCGAGAATAGTTAAATATTCTCCACTTAACAGGGCCAACCACATGAAGGTGGAAGCTCATTTGGCCCCTCCCCCCCCACCCCCTCCCCCTAACATCACTCTAAATTTCCCATTAACATTTAATACCATTCAATTCATCCATTTTTGAAATAGAACATTCAATCATTATAATCACATGATAACATTCATTAACACATAAAATTCATAAACACACAACATTCATGAATAATTCATTAGCACAATATTCATTAACACCCAACATTAATGAATAATATTCATTAACACAATATTCATTAACAATATTCAAGAGTAAGTCATTCATGAATAATCATATCTTTTTTGCTTTCTTGCCGTTTCTTTTTTTCATAAAATTTCTAAGAGGAATATCAATGTCCTTGTCATCCCCATTAACATTTAATAACATTCAATTCATCCATTTTTGAAATATAACATTCAATCATTATAATCACATGATAACATTCATTAACACATAAAATTCATAAACACGCAACATTCACGAATAATTCATTAACACACAACATTCAAGAGTAAGTCATTCATGAATAATTCATTAACACAATATTCATTAACAATATTCAAGAGTAAGTCATTCATGAATAATCATGTCTTTTTTTCTTTCTTGTCATTTCTTTTTTCATATAATTTCTAAGAGGAATATCAATGTCCTCGTCAGGATCCCCCTCCTCTACTGGTTCTAACACATGTCTCCTCCTCATCCGTTCAGGAACATCATGAGGCCACTGCACCAAAGCGGGGTCCACTACAATAACAAGTACTTTATGAGGTTAAATTCTCACCATTTTATATTAGTGAATTACAAGTTTTTATTTAAGTAAACGAAATATAAATCAAAAAATTAATTTAAAAGAACAAAACATAGATTTTCTTTACCTGAATGTGCCACATGATCTACTTGTTGATCAGTTTGAACATCCTCTAACACTCATTCAGCACAACATGATTCTATATCCTCAACACAAAAAGATTACACCAAGTTAAATTAAAGATGTTAAATTGTATTAATAATTACATAATTTTTTTAAAATAACAAATGAGCACCTCCATCGACAGTACGATGCACATCAGGGGCTTCATGATGCTGCATATGATTTGTGTTAGGATTAACAGACTGCATTGCAATGTCATGCACATTATTATCCAAATTTTTTTTGCTCAAGTATTCAATTTCTAATATATTTTTTGGCATATTTACCTGTTCACATGATGCAAGAGACTACTCGGTTGGGGCAATGGAAGCTTGCCGTAGGCGTTCAGCCACCGTTGCATAGCCTTGCTCGAAGGCAATTTTTTTGTGTTCTTCTGTGGCCTCCAAATTAAAATCAGCGCCTTGCATTTTTTATTAATTAACAAAATTATTTGCATTTTATAAATAATTTTTCTTTGCAATTCATTTATTACTACTTACAATGCGTGCTTTGATTTTTGAATATCCCCCAGAGCCAAGTCTGTGTTGCCCAACCTTTTCCAGCCTCGCCTTTGTTGCCTTTGATTTGTCCTGCAACCTATGAAAAGTTTGAAATGTGTTAGATGATATAGATATAAAGATCAGTACTAAATAGTGGATTATTATATATTGGTATGAAGGTTTTAGCATAAAGTAGCATGTTCCATCAAAAATATGAAAGAGGGGAAGAAAGTATAGCATCATACCTTTAATTGACATGTGTAATCATGCTATTTATCCATGGAGTTTATGCTATTTATCATACTAAAGTCTAGACATGTTCTGCTTTGCATCGCCATTTATTGAAATTGTCTAAGTTTTAATGCATTTATTTTTTGTACTTTTGAAGGTATTCTCATTTGGTTACTAATGTTGTATATTGTGATGTAGATTGCAATTGAGACTACATCATTCTCCAAATATGTTGGCTTTATAGGTGTCTGTCTTGGATGGACAATTGTTCCTGATGAGCTTCAATTCTTTGATGGATTCCCTATTGTAAATGATTTCAATCATATCATGTGTACTTGTTTCAATGGTGCATCTAATATTGTACAAGCTGGTGGATTAGCTTGCCTTTCTCCAGAAGGGTTAAAGGTAAGAAGTGCTCTTCAAAATGGTTGTTTTGACAGATATGTAATATTCGGGTTTCTGTTGTGTCATATTTTATCATTTTCAAGTTATGTTTTTTGATAAGAGACATTGATAAGGTAGCAAAAGGAAAATAAAGCACTCATTGATAATTTACCTTATCTATTCTTTATCAATGATTAATTAACTTACCTAATTCGTATGAATCATACTTGTTCTTGCTGATATGAAAAGAAAAAACAATATGTCAAAAAAGAGTCATTGATAAGGTAGGTGTTGTCAAATTTTCTTTGACCTTTCCTCTGTTGGATTGAGATTGCTTATTATAAGAAAGCATGGTTTTGGTCACAGAGATCTACAAAGCTGTAGGGAAGTTTATTTGAGACTAAAATAATGATTGTTCACTTTAACTTGCATTAGTGCTAAAATCTTTCATATGATGATTATTAATGTGGGATGCTCAATTTTGTTGTAGGCCATGCATGGAGTTGTTGAATTTTATAAAGAGAATACTAGAATCATTGTGGAAACATTTACTTCACTTGGGTTTGATGTCTTTGGAGGAAAAAATGTGCCATATGTATGGATTCGATTTCCTGGTCAAAATTAATGGGATATTTTTACTGAGACCCTTGAGAAAGCACATATAGTAACAACTCTAGGAAGTGGGTTTGGACTCGCAGGTGAAGGTTTTATAAGGGTGAGTGCCTTTGTCATAGAGAGAACATATTAGAAGCTTCATTTGTCAATATATTTTATGTAGGATTTATGCCCAGATTGAGATTGAGATTTATAAGCAATTGTGTCAGCATATGAATTACATACCTGTCATATTTACAATAACAAGATTTAAATAGAAAAATTGAGGATTATGCGTGGTAGTATGTTGGAGAAATAACTCCTATTTTAGGGATTTTGACAAAATAGCATAGCGAGAAATATTGAATTCAAAAGGATGAGAATGTGAAGGAACAAGAGGTGCAGGTGAAGGTTCAAATCACGTGAAAATTCATTTGTACACATTGTGAATTTTGTTGTACATTTTGTTGTATTTTAAGAGTGCTCCCCTAAGGTAGATGTGTTAGGCTTGGTACTTTGTCTCTTTACTTCACTGATATATGTGTTTGAATTAGTCTACACACAAATAATTAACATGTTACCAAAGCTGATACGCCTTTTGTGAGCTTGCAAAGAGCTAAGGAATGGAAGAGAAAGATTGGAAGCAGGGTGATATCAGGAAAAATCTCTTAATGATTTTCCATCTTTAGAATTTCCACAGGAGAAAAAGTAGGGATTCCCTAAAAAGGATAATCTATTGGTTGGGTAGAGATACATAATCCATGTGATCAAAGCTTTAGCAGCAATGGAAAATACTAAAAAAGAAGAATGGATTTTAGATGTGGTGGAAATGCTCAGCTTTAAATTCTTTAGGATTCTCAGACTACATTGTTATCTGAAGATAGAGATTAGATTTTGTGATGCTTCACACTTAAATCTAATGTATAATGTATATGCACTTCTTTTTTGATATGCAACAAAGCACAAAATGGAATTGATGACAGTATAAAATAACAATCACTAATTACAACATTATATACTGTTATCATAGTTAACAGAATACTACAGAATATGGGATTTGATATCTTCAATGATGGATTTCATCAGGATTTACATGCAGATTAAGTGCAGATTTGATGCACACATGACCCAAAAGAAAATAGGGGATAGGAAACTCAAGATAGCGAGCAATTATTGTAAAAGAAAGGGAAAGTCAACAAGTATAGTGGTCAAGGCATTGCCTATTTTTATGACTCAAAATCTAACATGGTACATCATATCACAAGATTCAGTTGTCACAACTTTGAGTAGAAATTTCTTAGTTGAATTCGAGTTTGAGTTCAGCGAAGATAAAATTTGACAAAAGAACCCATAGGAGACATAGGCTCTAAAATTTGTCACTAAATATGAATAAAGGGCTTCATTTTGTCAATATATCTTATGTAGGATTTATGCCCAGATTGAGATTGAGATTTATAAGCAATTGTGTTAGCATATGAATTACATAACTTTCATCAATAGATAGATTAAATTGAGCTAGTTGAAATTGTTGATACTGAAGTTGAACCCTAAATTTGCTCATTAATGTACTAGTAGTTAATACTATTGCATACCTTTTTGGATTTGCTGGTGTACTTTCTTTTGGACATTGCCCTTTCTCCTTTGCATCCAAAATGAACTCATTCCAGTCCCTCACTGAAACAAAGGGAGGATGCTTGTACTTCAGGTTTAGGATGAGGCTCTTTCTATATGTGTCCCTCACAACCTTAAGATGTCTGGCAACTTTTTGTAACAATTTCTTACGATAAAAAATATTACTACCAAACTCATGCTCTATATCTTTGATGAGCTCATCTTTTAATTTTTGAGATTGGTAGTTCCACCTTTTAAGAAAAAACACAAAATTGTTAGATATAGCTAGTATAAGAAAAGACCTGAATGAAAGGAAAAATGTTGCACCAATTAATGATATGAAAAAAAATAGTGGGATAAAATTAGTTCAGTTATGATGTACATCAACCTAGCATGTATGGTGGGCCCGAATCTTCGCAGTGTGAGGTCATAAAGCCTCCTATAAAATGTATTGTTTCCTGCAAAAAATGTCATCGGATAATTAATAGTAAAAACCATTAAAATGAATCATATGAAAGAAGACTCCCACTTTTGGTTCTCTGTAGAAAAATTGGTTAGTATCTTCTACTAAAAGCATGAAATTGCAATGTACCAAATTACTAAACTAGAGAATTACTGGTATAGACAAAAGGTCATTGATAATTCAGATGATCCTACCAAACCCCTAATAAAAGGGAATTCCAGAATAATTAAACAACTTGCACAATATGACACACTAAAGAAGGTCATTAGGCATTACTCCACATCAAAAGCCCTTGCATTCACCACTTCCTAACATGTTTACATCTTGCAAGAAAATCCTTATTACAATATAAAAAATAATTATTTAAAGTACCTAGAGTCTTAGGACATTTCAAAGGCATTGATTCATTATCATCAATCAACAACGATGTCTCCATAGATCCCATGCTAGAAACACGGGTAGCTCCAAGAAATGACGGTGAATCATCACCAATAGATGCACTATGATTCGTATTTGGTGGTGTACCAGACAGTGCATCTCCTACCACAAAAAAAAAATACACTATGTGATACATCCCAAAATTAAAGCACACATTATCAACTCATAATTAACACAAAACCAAATATAGAAAAATAAAGATTTACCAGCTAGATGTCCCCTTGTTTCCGACATTGCAGTCGGCAATCTCGTATGGACGTCTGTCAACCTCGTAGGAGTCTCCTACACTAGATGACTTGAACAATACATTGTTAGCAAAGACATTTTGAAATAATAAAAGAGTTAAGAAGTTTTGAATGTTAGAAATAAAAAATTCCTTCTAACTTGTCAACTAAAAGATTATTTTACCAGTGGCAGCCGGAGCTCTACTAATACCAGCCTCACTATGTTGTCCTTGACCAGGTTGTGGATAAATTGCCAAAAATTCTTGTATAACAAGAATTTAGTAGTTAAAGTTTCTTACAACTCTTTAAAAAAATTGCATCAATAAAGTATTTTTGCACATATTACATATTTTACTTCACAACATAAAAGATTATAAAATATAAATCTTTATTGAACTTTTGTTATAACTAAATATTCATTGGAGCTTACTTCATAACGATGAGCTTGCACTTTCAAATCTGACAGCTTCTTCATCATCTCCTTGGGTTCCATATTTGCCTCATCCAAAATTTTCATTGCTTCTATATTAATTTTTCTAATTTTTTTCTTCAACATTTTTATGAAATTGGGAGTATCAGCAATATCCTCATTAGAATGCATAGCTAGTGGCTCGGTGCTTACTGCTGCTGCTTTACCCTTATCTTGAACATCAAATTGTGAGAGGAATATCAGTAAAACTATCATAAAAACTCAAAAACCGTAAATAAAATAACGTAATAATATAACATTTTTCAACTATCTAATTTGTACAATTTCAAAAAGGTTTACCCTCGCTGAAGAAGGGGTGGGAGTAGCATCCTGGTAGCATCAATTAGCAGTTCTTCCCCTGCACTTATTGATTTTATTGCACAAACAAAAACTTCATTCCCCTCACATGCCTCAAATATGCAATTGGGTTGCTTACTAGTTGAAGAAGGTCACATACTATTTATAAAACCTAAAATATTACCTATTGCTTTTGGTCTCCCATCAATGTACATAGCAAATCTTTTACTTTGATCATTTTCTTTTCATTGTATATAATTAGCTGATATCCCATACCTACGCATACTTTTTTTATATCGAACAATCTACATCCAATCATTGTAATTGTAACATGGACCGACATACTTGAACAATTCGACAACTTTGTTGTAACATACCTTTATCCCATCCATGGAAAATAGGCCCAAACCATGTAATGAGGATGGAGCAATGCGATATATCCTCTCATTAACACAAAAATCTGTGTTAATTGGAGGTAGCTCATTGGGTATCCATTCTTTCTCAATGTGTGAGTATCGAAAGGGCACCTTGATGTCACCTTTGGTCTCATCATCATAAGAACATGACCCCCCATTAGCAAGGAAAAATTGCATGCGTTTATCAAATTTTTTTCTATTCTTTTGACCTCTAGTTGATCTCCCTCTTTTAGCCATACTACATGTAGAGCTTTCATCTACCATTTCCTCATTTCCCTCATTCAATGTAGATAGATCTAACAAGTACCTATTTGGTGGGTCCTACAATCCATCAAATGGAAAGTGAAAGTGACATATATAAAATGTAGTAAGTTGAAAGTGATTATACAATTATATTTCTATACGAACCTTCTTTGTCTATATATACATTATATGATTATATAATATGTCTATTTATAACATACATTCTCAATGATAAAAAAGAAGAATATAAGAAAATTATGTCTATTTATTGACTTATACCTGTTGATCCATGTCACTGTGCACAATCCATGCCAAAAGGGTCAATTCTCCTGTAGTCAATTGACTGTTTGCAAAAAGTGTAATAATCAGACACAATATAAACATTGGTAATTATAAATAACATATGTTTTAATCATTAGAAATGAACACAATAAATATGTAATCAAATTTCTTGAATATGTTAATCATTTACCTTAAGTTAGCTAAAAATTACATGATACACATTTGCTACAAATAACTTAGAAGACAACATGAACAATAGGAAACATCGCAAACATGAAAAAATTTCCCTTATATATGGAATGCAAGATCATCAACAGAAGGGGTGACGATGTACATGTAGTCAATTGACTATTTGCAAAAAGGGTCATAATTAGACACAACATAGACATTGGTAACTATAACTAACATATGTTGTAATAATTAGAAATGAACACAATAAATATGTAATCAAATTTCTTGCATATGTTAATCATTTATCTTAAGTTCGCTAAAAATTACATGGTACGTGTATGCTACAAATAACTTAGAAGAAGACATGAACAATATGCAACATCATGAACATGAACAAATTTACCTTATATATGGAATGCAAGATCGTCAATAGAAGGGGTGACAATGTTTGTAGTCATTGATTATCTTCTTCTTCTTCATCATCATCGTCATCATCGCCATCATCACCATCATCATCGCCATCATCATCGCAATCATCATTTCCATCATCACCATCATCATCGACATCATCACCATCACCATCATCATCATCATCACCATCATCATCATCATCATCATCACCATCACCATCATCGTCATCACCATCATCTTGATCTTCATCATCTGCTTCTTCATCATCTTCAATATCTTCTTCTTCCATAACATTATACTTTATCGGCCTTCCTCTTGGATCATGTCTAACAACAAATGACCAACCCTATTTATTTGGAACCTCTGAGTAAAACACTTCCTCACATTGGCTTGGAAGAACATAGGGCTTATCTCCAACTAGCTCAAACAACCATGTATTGATCATTTTAAATCCATTATCATGTTGAATAACTGTTCTATCTGGATCATTTTGATTGAGTCGTAACCTGTACCATTTGATGAAGAATAGAACTGCTTTGAAGGTGTTAAATTCACACTCAATTATATCATCCAAGATGCCATAGTATTTATTGTTGAGATTGTTGAGGATGTATGTCATTTCTAGATGATATATTGGTGACCTCGAAAACTGCAGTTATCCCAGAATCACAAGTTTTCTTTGTGTCATCCAACCTTTTTATGTGGAATTTGTGGCCATGATAGTACATAGCTTTGTGGTGCTTGACCTACAATTTTTGAAGTGTGTGTAAATTATTTTCATCATGAGTTGATACAAAACATACGTCGAGTTATGATCATTAATAAATTTCTATGTACCTCTCCACCTCTTAAACCCTTTACTAGATCAACTACCATCGGCATAACATTGGAATCTCCATTACGTTGAGCTTCTGTAACCAATGAAGAAACACCTTCCCATGTTAATGAGCAACCATTTTTTTGAAATCGTTCAATCCATTCTATCATCCAATCAAGATTGTTCGCAATATACAAATGTATTGCATCCCACTCTTGACCACCTGTTTCAAAAAAATACACCAATTAAAAATAACTGATATTGAAGATTTATATGAATTAATTAACTACAATAACATCTTAGATTTACCTCTCACTTTCCTTGATCTACCTTTGCCCATCAAGTACTCCCCTTCGAATTTGTTAATTGAGTTGGGATCCCAAATACAATCTACATGGATGTTTGCTACAAACTTAGGAAGATATTCAGTAATGTACACCATGGTCTGGTATACCATATATCCCTCCACCATAGAACCCTCGGGATGTGCTCTCTATTGAACCAAGCCTTTCAAAAATTTCAAGTACCTCTCAACCATCCACATTGACCTAGTTGGTACAGGTCCACACAATTCAATCTCCTCAACTTGTTCTATGAGGTAGTGTTCTTATGCATTGAAAAAACTTGGAGGTAGACACTTTTGCATTTCACACATCAGAAGAGGAATTTTTCTCTTTCAATATTTTATATCTTCTTTATTGGTTTCTTTAGATGACAACCACCTCATGTATTTTCCAAGATCATATATAACCAGTTTGACATTGTTGGCAAAATGGTGTGGGAGAGATAGAGGTAGAACGTACTGCAATATTTTTAAAATGATCTTGTAAATATTTTATAAAAGAATGCAATTGAAACTACATGTAGTATATAAATATATAGTGAATACAAAATAACATCAATTACCTTAATAAATGTATGCCAATCGTGTGTTTTCAACTCTAGCCCAAATTCACTTTTATTTGATATGACATTGTTTATGTTCGCAACAAATCCTATGGGAAATCATATTTTTTTATGACTTCTTTTATAGCATTGCTTTGCTGCTCTGACAATAACCAACTAAGGGCACTTGTATCAATCCGGTCTCCATTGTTATTTGGTCGAATACCATTTTTCATTGCATGGTTGGATTCTTCAATGTCACTACAAGTTTTGAAAATTTGATCTTTGTCATGCCTTCCATCCAAGATTTTGCATAATGTCTCTGCTACATTCTTTCCAATATGCATAGGATCAAACAAATGCACAATTGGGAGTTGCTCGTAGTACGAAAACCTAGTAAATTGCGTAGGATAAATTTTTAGTCCTTTTGGAAGTTGGACATTGATGTCTTAATGACCTTCACAACCATCAATCACATCATCAGTAAACAAAAAACAATATCAAAATATAAATTTGAAACAAAAAGCATCAAATGGAATGACATTATCTCGACGATTTATTTTATTGTATGCCAACTTCCATAGGCGAGGTTTCATTCTTTGTGGCTTTGACGTAGTCTCTTCTAGACCATTGAAAAGATGTTTTTCGGTAATTTGGTACTTATGATTTTTGTGCAGAAAGTGTCTATTCTCATCAAACACCTGCTTTCTTAAACTTTTTGAATAACAAGATTTCATCTTTGGACCACAAACTGGACATGCATATTTACCCTTTTTCTAAAGACCTACAAGATCGTGTATAATTGGATAAAATGTGTTAACTTTGACATACCAAAAAAGAGGTGTCAAGAAGAGAACATACCACAAAAATGTGTTAGCCCAAGGGCATCATGTATTGTCCATACAAGCATTGCATAAAATTGAAATTGTCTTTGTCCTATTGGTCTACAAATGTCATACATAGTAACCCCATTCCATAACACCACCAACTTGTCGATAAGGGGTTCAATATATACGTTGATATCTTTGACTTGGTACTTACCTAGTTGAATGAGCAAAAACATTACGTAATTATTTTGACCATTTGATGGATTAGTAATAATAAATTAATTTAGATGACCACTAAATCAAAAAATACCTAGAACAATCAGTGTCAACATTATGTGCTCTCTCTTTATGGACAACCAAGGAGGTATATTATTGTTGATAACAAAAAAAAGCCACATTGAGTAAGTAGATCTCATCTCTCCATAAGGATTGACACCGTTTGCTGCTAATGAAAGCTTGAGATTATGAGGTTCTTCTTTAAAGTGTGGCCATTTTCCCTCTATTTCCTAAAATGTCAAACCATCTGCAAGAATTCGCATAATGTCATCTTGACTTCTATTGCATGCATGGTAATCCATAAATTGTGCCAAGCTATTGCACTTGAATAATCGTTGTAGACGTGGAATAATGGGAATATGCCGAAGAACCTTGCGAGACACCTTTTTTGTTAATTGATCTGATTGATATCTACTGATATGACAAGTAGGGCATTGTGTTGCAAATTCATGTTGTTTATGATATATAATATGATCATTTAGACATGCATCTATTGTTTGATACTCCATTCCAATATCTTTCATGATGGCAGATAATTCTCAGTACAAGCGAGGTAGAATGTTTGATGGTGGTAACAAACACTCACCTATCAACCTACGACCAAAAAAATAATTTCTTAATTTAAATAATATTAATTGCTACACGAACCCAATGCTAATTGTAAGGGAACTACAAGTAAAATAATAAAAGAAGATGGCATACCTTAACATACATGTCATTGCTACATTGGATAAACCATTCATAACCTTCAAGTTCACCAATAGAAATACAGTAGCAAGAAGAGTTGTTTTGGAGCCTTCATACAGGGACTGGTGTGCCTTCTCAAGTAAAGGTACATCAAACTCTGCATCATCATCACCATCATCATCATCATCATTATCATCTTGATCATCGTGATCATTTTGATCATTGTGATCTTCATCATCCTGATCTTCTTCCATGGTATCATTACCTTCTACTTCAATATTCATACCTCCATGTTCCCTTGTTTGGAAATTCGCATTCTCCGAATTATCATGGTCCATAACATGAAACTCAGGGATGTTGACCTATATGAAATTATGACCTTATATTAACCATGACCATGATGTCATCATCAAATCATGTCTTATGTAATTTATAAACTATTAAAATACATACCAATGGGCGATACTCATTTCCCCCTTCAATGTGACCATGTTGCCTACAATGTTGCTCAGCTGTTGTGATTAGATATCTTCGAGTCTTTAAGCCCTTACAAATTTTGCAAGGACAATACAATTTTCCATCACCTTTTCTTTTTAAGTTAGACCATAGTCTAGCAATTGCGTCCCTATTTTTTTGTGCATTGATATCGTCAGACATGGTCTTTCTTGAATGGAATGACTCGTTGGTGGAAGAAGGATGATTTGTTTGCAACCTGTAGATGGAGTAGTAAGAGGAAGAAACATATAAAAAGGAGTTAGGTCTCTGAACCAAGTAGGAGTTAGGACATGCTGGAGTGGGGTTAGCCCAAGATATTTTGGAATCTTGAAGAACCTAGTAAAGGGTATCTGGAAAGGTGAAAATAAACAAGTATCTTTACAGCTACAAAGGAGGAATCGAGAGCAATATAAATAATGAAGAAGAAACTTAAATCCATACAATTTCACCTCTATTTACAATTTGACCTTTCTACAAGTGAAATATGACAATATACAAAATTTCCAATCACATTTTCACTTAAAAAAGAACACCAAATATACCTTTTCTACAATATCTTCTTCAAATTCTTCGCTATCAGATTCTTCAGAACTGCAAGCTCCTGTGTAGAAAAAAGATGAGATGTACTAAGTAATTATTGATGGGAAATATTTAAAAAAATCAACTATCAAATTTTTTTTTTATGAAATTTAGTTGCTTTATTATGTACTAAAGACTTGGCAAGATGTTCCCAAGTCTATCTATAGAATGCCTATCTGCATGGTTGTTTGCAAATAGTCTAGTATGGTGCTGCTTTTGAACAACAACAAATGTCAGTGGGGCTAGTAATTTGGCTCAAGAGATGCACAAGCCTGTTGACACCACATAACTTTTAGTTCATCATATAGCATTAAACTATCTTCTTTAACAAAATCCAAAGAGAATACAAACAAACTAATGAGCCGTGCCTATCTCAATTGAATAGCAAGTACTATAGTGAGTTTTAGGAAACTGACCTTGCAAATAGCATCCAGTTCATAAAGTATTAGGAAAGTGACCTTGCTAATTAGTTTAACATAGATTGGTGAATATAAAATTCATAATAAAAATCTGATTTTTTTCCACACTTGCTCAAACCATATAATGAAACAACAAAAAATGAATTGTATACAAAGACCATATTGTAGGCTATCCAAGTTGAAAGTGAATAGATGACCTTTATGGGGTGTTGTACCAAGTGGAGCAAGTATGTGAGAGCTTGAAGATGAAGGGCTCCTATTTTGGGGCCAATATTGGGTGGTTTCGAGGTACCTAGGGAGAACCTTTGATGCTAAGTCTTAGTTATGTAGACTTTGGCGAATCTGGTGAGCTTTCTACGAGTTTGTACCTACTATATCAGCAGCCACTATGCCCTATTCTAGACCTTTAGTATTCTGATTTACATCAATATAAGTGTGCATCTAGATGTTAGCTAAAATTGATTGGGGTAGCTTTTAGTGTGTATTAGTCTAATTTGACATGTGTGATGGCAGTATCAATGTGCTATCAACATCTTACATTATTTAGAAGAGGTATAGTTCAGTGGGTAAATGTTCGGTCATTGTGGGAATGGTATTTTATGCTTTTTGTTAGGTTAATTTGTGTTGTTGCAGTAGTCTAATTTTATAATCTAAATGTTGTATCAGTTTGTTTCAATAATGTTCTTGTTATTTTGCTATATTGTAATGCATCTCACTATAATGTCCCCTTTTTGACATGACATTCAATAATAAAAATAAAAAGTAAAAATATAAAAAATTAAAATAACATGTAATATAATTATAATTTAATTAAGTTTAGTGAATGATCAAAATGAATGCAATAAAGAGTTATGAGTATTGAAGGATTAAGATATAAAGGAGAGACCATTCTATGAGAAGAGAACATGAAGGAAGCAAACAATCATTTGGAAATAAATTATTATTCCATGAGGCAACAATGAAGGGTGGTGACTCAATTCCTTTTGAAGGGTGGCAATTTTTTTATAAATAAAATATAAAGGGAAGATCAATAGAAATTCACCATCAAATGTCATTTCATTCAACTAGATACAAAATCAAAAATCCATTCAAGAATCAATTTATGAAATCATTACACACCAATATATCAAATCAGCATTCATTCAATCATCACTATCAACATTTGTTAAATCATCAATCTTGAAACCATCAAATTAAACCATTCAATTGTCCACCTATCATCAATTGGGAATCAAATATCAAAATAACCAAACAATCAGACCAGCGAGCAAACAATCAGTCACTTATATAGGCAAATATCAACTATTCGAGTATCAATCATTCTAGCATCCAATCATTTAAATATTTATAACTAAGACATCAATTGGTTAAGCATCCACCCATCAATCCTTCAAGAAACGATAATAAAGAGAAATTAGACAATTGACAATGATCTATCAAATACATCAAGATATTGATTTTGAATTCTAGTTAGTACTTGCAAACTTGACAGGTTCTGGGCCCATAGGGTAGGCTAAGGATTTGAGGCAATATTTATGATACATATTCCAAAAAAATTAGCATAATTGGTATAAATACTAGGTCATTACTGCAAAGTGTAAAAAATAGTTGATTAGGACATTTAGCAATTCCCGATTTGGGTACTCCATTTCAATTTTTTTAAATTGTTTTGTCCAATTTAGGTTGATGCTTTTTAGTTTCAATGTTGAAACCCAAAGTCTCATATTTGGTAGGCATGTTTTTTCTTATAGCCTTAAATTCATTGACTGTGATTTTAAGAAAAATCTACGACGACACTTATTTTTCAGATGCATGATGAGAAACGATTTCCATATTGAAAAGTTTTATGAGAATTCCTAGGTTCAACAACTATGTCTTTTCTAGGGCTTATAGCATCTCTTCTTTTAAGCTTATGCAAGTGACAAAGTATGAGAAGGGTAGAATTTAGCAATGGCTATTTCTTTTGTTATTATTCCATTATTTATTATTTTTCTTATCTCATATCTATGTTTATTTTACATTTTTTCATTTCCATGTAAATTGTGGCCTGAGGGGCCACACATTTTTATATTGATTTAAGAAAAAAGATCACACATAAGGGTGCATCTATAGCTAACTACTTAACATCTAGAATCATATTAACAAAAAGGTTCATATTCATTCTCAAACATATTAAATTGTACATCAGCATAGCCACCAGGGCTAGCCTCCAAGAGCAATCTAGAAAATTTCCACTATTCAGAAGGGTGACAAGAATCATAGTCCATCTTGAAAAAATCATTTTCCAAACCGATACACAGGCTTTCTCAAGAGTATAGAGAATAGCCCAAGCTTCCATCTAATTTTTAGAATGAGTTCTTAAGGAAGTAGAAAAGAAAAACTAAACAGGGCTTAAAGTTCCACTACTAGTACCACCCATTCCTGTTGGATGTGGATTACTCCTTGAAAACCCATCTATATTGATTTTGAGGAAATCATTTGGGAGGGGAGACACTAACCTAAATGGTTCACTTTCTTGACTTGCTGAACTCTGGGACCAAACCTATTTTGTGAAGAAAGAGAAAAGATTGATCCAAGTGATTAGCAATGTGGAGATCCAAATGAACAGTTGACTGAGATAGCTCTTGTTTCGACAGACCACCCTCTCATGAAATCTCATTCATATTATAATCTTGCATGATCTTATCATAGCAAAAGTGATTATGGAATTGCTGGCCGCTACTACATGGCATTAGTCAAGGAAAGCCAAAAGCCACAAGATTTTGTGTTGCCATACTTTGGGTTGGGATAGGTTAAATGAAATTGGGAGATCTTAAGATCTCTCTCAAATTTTGAAAAGGTTTTGGAGGTTCACCCTGAGAATTGTGAGAGCTTGAAAGCTGTAGGCCATATATATGCTCAACAAGGGCAATGAGAGAAGGCTTTGGAAATTCTAAGAAAGGAAACTCGCATAGATCCACGTGATGCTAATTCCTTTATTAAGATGGGTGAGTTATTGATATAATCAGACCCCAGTGCAGCCTTAGATTCTCTTAACACAACAAAGTCTCTTCTAAAGAAGAGCAGAGAAGATGAACCCATTGAATTGTTAAACAACATTGGGGTTCTCCATTTTGAGCGTGATGAACTAGAGTTGGCTCAACAAACTTTCACGGAGGCATTAGGAAATGGCGTTTGGGTTGAATTCATCAATAAAAGCCCCAGTATCAATTTTGAAGTTTTTCCTGTGTGTTTAAAGGATATGGAATTCTTCCATCGACTAGAAGAAGAAGGTGTTTCACTTGAGTTGCCATGGGATAAAGTGACAACACTATTTAAATTTAGTTTCTTTTTAAATACTATTTAAATATAATTTAAAATATGAATTTATCAATGAGAAATCCAATGAATAGGTGCTCCTGCATCATAGATGGAGATGCTGATGCAAGGTATGATGTTACTAACTTCCCTCTTAGCACCCTAGTCCACCAACTCATACATGAAACCATGGCACAAAAAAGAAAAAATGTTGGATTTAAAAGCTTTTTCGATAAGTTATTAGGAGAATGAACGAGGCCTGCATGTCAGATTCAAATGAAGCCCTAAGATTAATTCAAAGCCCCACACCAATATCAGCATGGAGGCTTCGAGTGAAGCCCCTTGGGACCTTCATTCAAAGATTTGGCTTCATTTGAAGCCCCTAAAATTTAGCTTCCCCACTTTCCATCTAATTTCTTCATTATGGAAAGTGGGAACCATTATTGTGGCCCTACCTAGGAACAAAATTTTATCACCTAATTTTCCTTTTGTTGACTTCATGATCTTTCTATGAAGCAAATAAAATAATAACTAACATTTTCTATGTTTCAAACTTCTATGTTGACTAAAAAACATCTGCCAAAATAAATTTATTTGACAAATTCCATTAAAAAATTATAACCCTTTTCAACCTAGACTTATATTAGACATTTTATAAGTTACACTAGATTAACATGTTTAAAAGTAACTACACATATCTAAATGTGTGCACTACATAAGTGTGCGATAAAAATATATATGTATATTTCAATCTATCTTGACATATGTTCATAATCACTCATATGAAAAGGAATGTATTCAAATCTTTCAAGCTCATCTTTGTCATTTGGCTCCCCAAAAATGTGCATGCAAGTAACAAAATATTATAGAAAGTCAAGTATTCAAACTATTTGCTAAATGTTACAAGAGAACGATAGATCATTCATTTTTGAATATATAAAATATTTCATAGACCATAGAATAACTATTTTATAAATGAAAACTTTCATACATGGGATGAAGCATTCTGGTTGTTTGAAAGTCTATTGGACATTGTGAGCTTGCATAAAAAATATCACAATAGTCCTTGAATGCTTGAATGTTCTTTTTTCACCTATAAGTAGTGGTGAATATAGAAATAATGAGACATTTTATTTAATCTACTATATGGATTTGAAGCAAACAAAATTATTATAGAAACTCAATGCAGAGGAAAATCAATATATGTTCATACAAAAACTATAAATGATTATCCCTATTTAATTGATCTTTATATATTCCTAGTTTTTCAGCTAATGACCAGCCAAATGAAGCCCATAAAGATAACAAGACACTATTTATACCCAAATTAGCATTTTAGAATATTATGAGTGAACCACTTTTCTTTCTTTGTAGAGATGACTTTTGTGATTGGGTGGATTCTGAGGATTCCTCGACTTGAGAAATTTAGAGCAAGAAATCAACAATCATTGCTAGTTGATTTGCAGAAGCAAGTGAATTAATTAGAAGCTGAGTTGCGGAAACAAAGAGCATGTCACCAGAAAAGAGATGTTGATAATTCCTTGGATGTGGAAAAGAAAGATGATCCAGTGGAAGAGAAAGTGGATGAAGAGGAAATCATTTGCGAACCTAAAGTTGAAGAAGATGAATGAGAAGAGGAAGAGCATAAAGATGACAAGACTTACGAACCTGAAGTAGATCAAGATGATTTGAAGATTGCAGCAATGGAGGAGAAGTATAGTGCCTTAGTTGGAGATCAAGCAAGTGGAGTAGTTACGTGCATTGTTGATGACATAAAAGAGGCAAGCAAAGATGAAGATGTCAAATAGGTAAATTCTTATGAATCATGGGATGTTGTCTTTGATATGAGTTTAAAAGATATTGATGATTTTTTGCATGAGGATCTTGTTAGTCATGTGTGGTATGCAAAGGAAGATTGGTATGGTGTTGCTGGATTTATTACAGGTGTGATTAATTCAACAAGATTGAATGAGGATGAGATTTATGCTTGGATAGAGTTCATTGCAAAGGAGAAATTTCAGCATCGGATACGTATTCCAACTATGTGTTGGAGGAAGAGGAAAAAAATTATGTCAACAATGGCTACTTCATTTTGTGACTCCATACTCAAAAAAATTTTCCTACCATGGGAGTCGGATGCAGGAGCATCATGCATCAGCAAAAACAATAAAAAATAAAATGTGGAAGATTTGCATATTGATTTTCTTGTCCCTATTGAGGTGGAAGCTTGTGGTGAAGATGAAGATGGTTCTATATCTCTCTTTTGACATCAAAGTGTGGGACACACTTTTCTATCTACCAAGGGAGTCTGATGTAGGAGCATCTTGCATGGGAAAATTAAATTATTAGAAAAAAAAAAAAAAAAAAAAAAATTATGGAGGAGAGAGAAAGTGACGAAAATGGAAGGAAAATAATAAAAAATAGGAAAAAAAAAGGAGAAAAGAGGAATTTCTATTTTCAAGGTGCATGGGTGGCATAAATAGAAAATAATAAAAATAGTTGTCATTCCATTAATCGAGGTGTGTAGGTGGCATCATAGAAGTTTGTGGAAAGTTCCTTAAATCATGCATTTAATATTTGTTGGGTGCTTAGTTGTATTTGGGTGGGAATTTAATATTTATTTAAAGGTAGTTGTATTTACCTTTTATCCCACATTGCTTGTGTTTGTAATGTCTTGGGTTAGAAGTGCCTATTTAAGCAAGGCTTATAATCGTTTGTAATCAAGTTCAAGAAATAGAAACTCTTCTAATGGAAGTGGGAGAAATAGAAGCTCTTCAAGTGAAGCTCTTCGAATGTAATCTCTTCTAATGAATTTTCAAGTATTAATGGGTTGCATTTTTTCGTTGTGAGTTGGTATGGGTGGTGTGGCCCTTCATCAATACCAAATCATGTTGTTATCCTTGATTTATAATCTTATCCTAGTTGATATTTTCTAACAAAAAATTCAATAATCTATTTAGATAACTTGTCTTTCATAGTGTTAACCGTTCTCCAAAAATACATATTTTTTTTCTAAAAATATCTTCGAACTCAATGGAAAGCTCATGATTCAACTACTTCTTGTATCCTATTGAGGTATTTTTGGGATGATATAATAAATAATTCATTCCATCCTACATTGGTAATACTTCTTATTTGGTGAATACATCATTTCATCAAAAAGACTCTTTGTGTGGTGAACCTTTAGTATTTTACCTATACAGTAGATAGATCAAAAGCAACAACATATTTAAATAAACTAAATATCTCTAGAAACATATATGTATATATGTAATAATGTAAATCAAATCAATCTGGAATATTTTCAAGATATAAGTTAAATTCTCATGGATCATTTAGAAGTCATATGTCACAAAAATCTTCAAGTGGGTTACAATTTCTTATTTTTGAAAAATAAATCAAATATTGAATAAATTTGAACCTAAGATTTATTTAAAATAATTTTAAGATATATATTCAATAAAAAAATAAAAAAATAAAAGATAATAGAACTATATCATTGAACATAAGAGGAACAAAATTTCATCACTTGATTTTCCTTTTGTTGACTTCAAAATCTTTCTATGAAACAAATAAAAAACAAACAACATTTTCTATGTTTCAAACTTCTATATTGACTACAAAACATCTTCTTAAATAACTTTATTTGGTGAATTCAATTTAAAAGATTAGAACCATTTTCAACATAAACTTATACTAGATTTTCAACAATTGTCAAACTTCTATTTTGACTACAAAAGATCTCTTGGAATATAGATCATACATTGTTGAATATGTAAAATATCTCATATACCATACTATTTAATATTGCCAAGCTGTTTGAACAGCTACATGACACTAAAAAAGCAAATCTTTTGTACAGGCTAATATTGTTCAAGTTTCCTGATTATGTGGATGCATATCTGTGACTTACAGCCATGGCCCAGGCTCGAAATGAGATCCAACTAAGCCTAGAATTGTTTGGGGAGGCACTTAAGGTGGATAAAACCTTAGTAAATGCGATTACCATGCTTAGCAACCTGGAACTGAAAATAGATGTCTGGCTTAAAGCAAAAGAAACAATTAAAACTGCACAAAATGTATCAGATGGTAAGGATGCTTATGCTGACATTTCTCTTGGAAACTGGAATTATTTTGCAGCTTCATGCAATGAGAAGAAGGATCTAGATGTGGAGGGAATACATCTTGATAAGGCTAGGGAGCTGTATTGTAAAGTGTTGGCTTAGAGACCTGGAAATGTCTATGCTGCAAATGGGGCAGACATTGTGCTAGCCGAAAGGGGTCATTTCGATATTGCAAAGGAAATTTTCACATAGGTTCAAGAAGCTGTAGTAGGAAACATCTTTTTTTAGATGCTTGATGTGTGGGTAAATCTAGCACATGTTTACTTTGCACAAGGATAGTTTGGGCTTGTAGTGAAAATGTATCAAAATTTTTTGAGGAAATTCTATTTTGGTACTGACACCCAAATTTTATTATATTTAGCTCGATCACATTATGAAGTAGAATAGTGGCAAGATTGTAAAAGAACATTATTAAGAGCAGTACATTTGGCACGCTCAAATTACATGTTACGCTTTGATGTTGGTGTTGCCATGCAAAAGATTTCAACTTCAACACTTCAAAAGCAAAAACGTACTGCTGATGAGGTTCGTCAAGTAGTGTCTAAATTAAAGAATTCTCTTCGTGTGTTTAGCCAATTGTCAGTAGTGCCAAGCCCTCATATAGATGGTAGGTTTCAAGAATTAATACAGGCTGCCCACATTGCAGCCCTATATGATTGCTTTCACAACCTGCCATCTCCGTGCATTTTTTCTATATGTATGCTAATTTGATTAAAGGAACTGTCAGGCTATGTAATTGTATGATTTGATCATGAGAAAAAATTTGTGGAATAATGAAATATGATACAAGAAACAAGGAATATGCACTACATTTCAATGAATTTTAAAAAATGTCAAGGTTTATAAATTGCAAGATGAGCATCATAGAACTTTACAAAATTATGAAGACAAGGCAAATTTTGTGTTGCTGAACAAGAAAGTATATTTCTAACTGAAGTATTGACATAAAAAGTTTAATAATTGTCCTAGAAAGTAATCTTGACGAAAGAGAGCATATTCTTAAAGTAGTGGCTTGGTAGAAATCCATTAAAAGTGTCCATTAAAAAACACAATACAACCTCAATATGTCAGTATATGGCAGAGAG
Source organism: Cupressus sempervirens (assembly GCA_028749045.1). NCBI lineage: Eukaryota > Viridiplantae > Streptophyta > Pinopsida > Cupressales > Cupressaceae > Cupressus > Cupressus sempervirens. Next base: position 175,352,223 of record CM053789.1, on the reverse strand, counting down.
TTTTACATGGCATTCCTGGGATAAATAGAATAGTAGTCAAGCCCTATTCAAGAATGAAAAAGATTGTTATTTTCCAAGGAGAGGACTTCTATCAAGATGAATTATTAAATGTGGAGTCCACTTTGTAAAAGACACAAAAGATTGCATGAAAGTTGTGAAAGGGGTGCAAAAGATGCTCACTTTTTCCTTGCAGAGTAACAAGTAGTTGGTGTTGCTATTTCTATTAGTGTGAATTATGCAAAGTAGCCAATTGAATTTGATAAGAAACTCAGTGTCAATTTAGATGAAATCCATTTCAAAGGAAGAAGACCTAATAAAGATAAGGCTCTTCAAGCACTAAGGAGATCAAAAGCATTCAAAATTCTAGAACGCTACACAGTCGAGAGAAGACAGATTGTGCAGAGTTTCCCCTAATAGTTGAGATCATGAACATAATCCAAATAGGCAGTTTATGGAAAGTCGCATAGTATGAGTGAAGAATCTAATGAGATGATACACTGTATATCATAAAAAGTGGAAAAAAAAACCCCAAAAAAAACTTTAAAATACCATGTGATCGGAGCATGAAGGAGGTGGCAAGAACAAGAGCTAAAACAAAAGGGTGATGACATTCAAGAAAGTACAAATGGAAGTCTACAATCATAGCAATAAGTCACAACAAAGTTTTATTACAATGTTCTACAATCAAACACACCCATCAATGATTTGTAGTAGATGTGCCCTTGTGCCCTTTTCAATGGAGACCAAACGTTTTTGCTTCCCTCGCGCCAATGTTGATGGAGATCGGACTCGCAGCTTCCCTCGCACCAATGTTGATGGAGACTGAACTTGCATCTTTGCCAAATGAAATGTGAATTACATTTTTGCCCTTTTTTTTTTTTTTTATGCTACCTTGTGTGTCACAATTCTGACAAAATTAATTTGTCGCAATTGCGACCAACACAGGCATGTTATTAGAAAAAAATAAAATTTTTCTTTATAACATGACCAACCAACCCATTTAAAAAACTTGGTCACAATTTTTGGTCACGATTTAGGGTGAAATGCACCAGTGCACCAAAGATAGCAATATCACAAGACAAGTACTTACACCGACAATAGTAAGTACCCAAATGAAGAAAGCTCAACTCATAAGAAAGACAAGCAAAACATTGAAAATTGGTAGAGGTACTCTAAGGAGAGTCATGCTAAGGCTTGAGAGATTGGAAAATCTAACAAAAAATGAGTTATGGACATTTAGCGGTAGACTACCACAAAAGGATAAAAAAATTAGTGAAGCTTTGAAATCATTGATCGAATATTTTTTAAAAAATAACATGTGTTTCCCCTAATCAAAGAGATGTTGTAATAAGGAGGTTTGGTAGCCAAAACCACAACCCACATGCAAAACATTTTTTGGACTCAACTCAGACACAATTTTTTGCAAAATTTATTGGTATGTATCCTCAAATTTGAATAAGTCAAAGATTTTTTGAGATGGGTAAACCTTTTTATGTGAAGACAAATCACACACACACAACTTGTTGTAGGATACATATTAAATTTTCCAACCATTTTGATGCTTTTAGGCATATATGTGTGTTTTTGCATTCTGAGTTTGTTTTGTAGGATTGTGACATGAATGAGCCACCAAGATCTTTAAGGGAATTCATATCCAACATTTTATGTGAAATAGGGGATGGCCAACAATTTTACAAGACATCATGCTTGGATGGGACATGCTTATTTTGTGGTTCTTTGCAACTTTTATCAACTTGTCAACATATGGATAGTACACATGCAATTGGAAATGAAATAGTAGATTACAAAAAATTTAAGACAGTGACATATGCTATAAAAGATGGGAAATAGGGTAAAAGATGTGATTTAGTCACTGGAAACATTCCAGTGTATGAGTTCATGAAGATTTTTCATGAAAAGATTATTTATGAGTATGCAAGGCATACACATAGAGCTTGATGGTTGGATTTGCAATTCAAGTTGTGCAAGGATACGTTTCCACTGGATAGCACTATTTTGGTTGTAGAATTTGCAGAGAAATACACACTACAACCACAAAATGAGGTGCAAAAAAAGTATTATACTTCTCAATAGGTTTCCATATTTGTTCATATAACATTCATGCATTCACCTACAAGTACAAAGGATGACAGGAAGATTTTGAGGGAGTACAATTTTCACATCAGCAATGATTGATCACATTCTACAGAGTTTGTACATGGTTGTTTTCAACTATTTTATGGAGATTTGGCTAACAGGGGCATAACATACTATCAACACATTATTTGGTCAGATAATTGCACATCTCAATTCAAGAATGCATGGATGTTCTATTGGTTGAGCAGGATGCATAGGTTTTGTAGAATTTAATATATGTGGAATTTTATAGAGGCTAGTCATGGAAAGGGAGAGCATGATGGTGTAGGTGCATGTACCAAAAGAGCCTTAGCTCATGAAGAACTAAAGTATAAAGATGGAGAAATGTTGATAGATGTAAAATCCATCGTCCAGTGGTCTAACACTACAATGGGTTCAGGTAATATGGTTCATAGATTTTTTTTGGTTGATAGATAATACTAACATTGCACCATATGAGGATTGTTGCACACTAATAGGATCCAGTGAGTTGCACTCTTTTAGAAGCTCTAATGTAGGTTCATGGAGTATCCACACATGAAAAATTACATGCTATTGTCCATCATGTGCAGAGGAAAATTGGGATGATTGTGACTCAACTAAATGGGTGGACAAATGGGATATACGGGTTTTTGACCCAATTGACACCTATCGTCCCCCACAAACATTGAAAATGGCAGAGATGGATTCATCTATTGACTTTAACTACTTGTCTGATCTACTGCAACTTGGTAATATATATATTTATATATCTTTGTAATTTCAATATGTAACTTCATAACTTTTACCTAAGTATTTTTTGAATTAATGACTGCATTTTGTACATTTGTCACTGTAGGCCATGTTTTTGCTATAATTGCACCTGAAGATAATGAAGAAGGGACAGATTATTATTTATGTCATTGTGTCCAAGCCAAACAAAAATTGGATCACTCAGTTATAGATGGTGAAGGTTTAGAGTACCATGTTTGTGTGATGGTTGTAACTGGCACATGGCTTAGACGATATTCTATGAAGAACCCTAACTTGTGGTTATTTGAGGATTGGCAAACAAAGAGAAAGATTCTTCATTATTCAAACCTTGTTGTCACATCAAATATCCACTTGATAAAATATGATGGAAAACCAAATAATAAGATTCTTTGGAAAGTTCATGAGTTAGACCATGAGGCGATACTTGAGACATGAAAATGTAGGGCAAATCCAGTTGGTTCATTAGATTGAACAGGGAGAGAGGGAGAGAGAGAAAGAGTGATCAATTGGATCCAAATATAATGTTGCAACATCTCCCCCAAGACTGTCCACATGAAAAGGTGGATATTGTTATTATGCGTAAGTGTTGAGATAAGTTTAAATCACAAATTTTATGTTTTGATTTGTTTAGAATCTAGATACATTATTTGAATTTATATTAGATTCTTTAATAGGAACCATTTTTTTAGATTAATCATTTGAATAAGTGAAATTTTAGAATTTGTTCTTTATATCAAAATGTAATGAAAGAACATAAAAATTGTTAGAATGTGAATGCTTTGTGATGTAAAGTCATACTTGTGTGCATGCAACCAAAAACTTCAAACTAGCGAAAGCAAGGATACAATGGGAGAAGTTTTCAAGACTCATCAAGCCATTTAGTAAGCTGCTTGATCATTGCTAGAAGTTCAAACACATAATTCTTTGCATTTGGAACATTGTTACCAATAATGATATTATGACTAACATGCTTTTATCTTTTATTTGTTGTTATGTTTGTTTGCTCTTAGTTTGAAGATTGCAAGGTTGTGATTGTGTGGAAGAATCTACACCCTTAAGGATAATCATAGGTGTTTCATCAATGTTTGATTTGTAGCATTTCTTTTTCCCTTTAGATGTAATCATGTTTATGTTCTCACAAGTTGGGGTGGAGGGAGGGGTATTGGTGGAATTAATTACTAATTATACTTTACTTATGTTTAATTAGGATACAACATTTTCATATTAGTTTTCATAGGAGTCAACACATTATTTAGCACATATTGTAGGAGAAATCCACATGCACTTATTGTCATCTCACACCTCTTTGTTTGTGAGATCCACCTTTGTGTTCTTACCACATTATCTTTCTCTCATTGTCACATGTTACACATACTTTGTTGTACAATGGTTGATGTTCCACCTTTAGGCGACATGTGATTACACCTTGTCTAGTTCATAGGTTATCACTAGCAGCACTCCTAGTTATCAAGCATTACCTATATATTCAATAAGATCTATGTGTATTGAATCCATACATATTTTTATTATTGATAAGAATTGAATCTAGTCATTTAATGATCAAATCATTTCATCTCTCTCATTTGTGTTATCGATTGAGCTACTAGATCTTGTCATTTTTACTTTTTGTCTTGAGCAAATTCTTACACTTAGCATAGCTACTATCTTTCAAAAGTTCTTCCTTATCCTTATAAATATTGGATTTAAGTGCAGTTTCAATATTTGGTAGCTCATTACCGAGAGTAGTCATCTCATAGAAAAAAAAGTCTTCCAGCCTAAGCTTCTCTTAAAACTTTTTTTATAGTTCTTAATTTCTAAATATATATGACTTTTTCATTGTAACATGTAGGCAAAGATCTCATAATTTTACTAATGTTCATCCTCATTTCTTAAGGTGCCATATCTACTTATAATTGAACAAACTATATCATTCACTCTCTACATAAATGGTGAAATTGTTCACTTTCACTCACCCTTATATCTTCATACTTCCCTTAAAGACCCTACAACTTAGATTTCTTAACATACCCATCACCTTTACAAATAGTTTCTAGAATTTTCCATGCCTTATGGGTTATCATTGATCCATAGATGTGAGAATACTCTATATCAGACAAGGCACTAATCAAATATTAACTTTCTATCATATTTTTTCTTGAGTTGCTTCATTTGATTTGTAGTAGCATTTGATAGATCATTTGGTATATCACAAGGCTTCTCACTAATATCCCAATATTCATCTTCCATACGTATTATATAAGTAGTCATACCATTCTTCCAAACCAGGTTGTTGGTTCCATCAAACTTAGGACCATCATTTTGTAAACTTTCCATGTCAAATATCACATTAAGTGATCAAACATCTTTAAAAGGACTTGGGCTATAATACCAATTTTTAGGCCCAAGAAGAGACAAGCACATCTTAGGGAGGGGTTGATTCAATTGTATGCCAAATATAATAATTCCAACCACTTAAATAAATTAGATATCTAAAAGATAAATAATAATACAATATTTGTAACATATAATACATAATACATAACATATAACATCATATATTGGTGCAGGGGCACCAAGTGGACACGAAAAACTACAAGGTACATCAAGACCTATGAAGGATACCATGAAGGTACCAAGGGAAATCAATTCCTAATGAAGATATGTAAAGTCTTTTGATGATGAACCATGGCTATTGAAGCCATCAAAATGTAAGAGAAGCATGAAATTGTCAAATTTGTAATACATTGCCAAGAATGGGCAAACTTAGGCCAAAATGGCACAAGTGAGGTTTAAGGAGTTAAAAGTCATTTAATGTTAATGTCATATTCAAATGTAATGTATTTGGTTCATCAAATGCATAGTATGGAGGAGTCATAGGTCATTCAAGGTTAAGATACAATATATGCATAAATAGATGTAAATTGCAAAATTGACAAAATGTTGTCAAGAATGACAAAAAAGGCTAAGAGAAAGGACTAATGGATATGTTTAGAGTTTTATAGTGTAAATAAGTTAAAGTGTCTTTATATTAGTATAGAAATGTTGAGTTTTCGAGTTGACAACTTTGTTATCAATTTGACAACATTTTCATATGTTAAGTTAGTACATTGTTGTAGACAGTTACAAATAGTTAAGAAGTTGTTGTCAGGTTTGTGGGAGAAGATGGGGTTTATTTAGAAGTTCTTACATGTGATTAGAAGGGAGAGATGATCCATAATGATAAAATATGTAATGGAACCAAATATGGAATTTTTATGAATAGAATTCAAATTTTATGCATTTTATGAAGCTTACTGTCCCGTGGGTATAGTCCCAATAACAAGAAATTTGTTTGAATATATAAATGTGAACATGGTTGAAACTTGGTGTAAATATATTTTATTTTATTTCCCTTACATGTTTATGCATTAAATTCAGTGTTTTGTTTGGTGATAAAGCAAAGGAAATCACTGGTATAAGTGACTGTGCCTATATTGTGACTATAGAAAGTCAATAATGCAAGGACTTTATTAAGTGCCTTGACTCAACCACCAATGGGTTTCTAGTGATTTTTGTGGTGAGTCAAATGAATAATAGATCCTTTTAATATAGTGAATATATATAGGGATTTGAGATGAAGTGTTTGAAGAACCCAAAAAGATGAGAAATTGTTGATTAGGGGAAGCCAGTCCCATCCTAGTCATGGCTGGGAATGATTTGAGGGATGGATAGGGTAACCAAGGTTTGGAAAGGTCTTTTTAGATGGATTGTAAGGTGTTTGAACCTTGTTTAGAGCTGTGAGTGAATTGGAGGGGTATTTTCTACAAAACCCTTGGTTTCTTGTTCAAATAGTGAGGGTTTGTTGATTTGGGAGTTTGATGAATGGTGATACTTTGGGAGTTTGATAATATTGTGTCTTGAGAGGTCTAGAAAGATTATTTTAGGTTGGAGGGTCTTGGAGATTAGTGGAGGATAGGGTTCCTTTGTTGGGGTAGGCTAATTAGGCCTAAATGCATGTGCAATCAGCAGTAGAAAGGTTCACCAGCCAAGAGGTGAAGGTTTGAGATTGATAGGGGTTTTATAATTCACAAAAGGGTATTTGGAAAGTTAATTACTTACCAGGTTGTTTACAAACATTTCATGGAATTTACAAATTTTTGTCTGAGAGGGCTACTAGGTAGGCCTAAGAGGGCTAAAGTGTGAAATGGTGAAAGATGAGTTGGTTGGAGTTGGTGAAGAGTTGGATCATGGTATATAGGCCTTGGAAAGGTTATCCAAGGTGTTAGGGTTAGTGTGGGAAGCTTGATTAGATATTTGGTATGTTGGAGGCACTAGGTACACTAGGTAACCCAGGAGAGTATTGGAATTTGAATAGATTGGATTGAGACAATGAGATGATGAAATAATGAGCATGGTTGAGGAAGAAATCTACCAAGTCAGAGAACTCCATTTGATCTTTGAGTAGGAATGATTCCTTGAGTTGATTCCAAGTTATATTGTTGAATCCTCAAGTTGAGTTAGTCTATTTAAGGTGATAGTGGAGGGCTCTGGATCATATATGTTCTTGAGGAAACCTATTAGGGAAAACCTAGTGGGAGCCAAAACCAAGATATTTGTACTATGAAAAAGTACTCCTAATTTTAAAAAAATAGAGAAAAAAATCAATCCACTTACATCTAGAGGCATATGACCCAATTTATGGACACACTATGTAGAGCACATTTCTTAGAATAAATCTTAGATTTTTCCTTTAGTTGGGTTCATTGATATAATCTTGATTACAAGAGAGTGGACATAATGTCTACTACAACCAAGAAGATAAACATCTCAAATACCAAGACAAATCCAATGAAGCACAACTTCTACTTTTTCATAAAATGCATACAATATATTTCCTTTGCACATCTTTTTCATACTTAACATACTTTCAATTATAGAAATGTTATCTAATTTATACATGTTACAAAGATTGAACATAAACAAGGTTGGCTAATGCCTATTACAATAAAAGATATAAATATTATGTTTAATTAGTAATGTTATCCAAATCAAGTCGTCCAAGAATTGAATAGGACCCAAATGAATAACCAAAAGCATGCAATGGTATCACCAAAATAGCACCAAGAATCACAACTTATTGCTTCATCAAATCAGTTAGACCCTAAATAAAGAAACACAAAAAAACCACCAAATAAATAAAAATTTAGTCTCCTCAATCAATGTGAACCATTAACATAATCTAAGAACACCAACAAGAAGCATGAATACCATTTAGAGCCTTCATATCATCACTAACTCAAATCTCAAATCATTTTCAACAATAATCAACAAGAACACTAAAATATTGAACTCAATCATAACAAAAGATAGATTATTATACTCTAACTCATGAAAAACACTAGCTAAGGAAACAATAATAATTCTAATACAAACACTAGCATAAAATGTTGTCCTCTTTCATTTTTCTCCACATTTTTCCATAACATCAAGAAAAAAAATTAAAGATTAGGATACCCATTTTGCTCCTCTATAACATATCAAAAGATGAGGTATGGTTGTTTTTTACCAAGTCTCTACTATTACACTATGGACCACTTTTTAGGCATAAAAGTGAGCAATTTTTTTTTTAAGGAAAAAGGGAATTTTATGTTTCTTAGAAGGTTAAAAAGGTCCTTAGGGTCATTAAGTTAAGTTTTTGGTGTCTAGGAGTTAAGATGTCAAAAATTGCAAAAAATTGCAAAAGGTGTCAAAGCAAAACTGCAAAAATGTTGACAACTTTGTAGGAGTTTAGGAATTGGTGAAGGGTTGAGCATTTGAAAATAAGTTATTTTAGTGTTTCCGAACCTTTTCCAAGTTTTAGAATTGGAATCAAGTGAAAAATGTAAAAATTGCACCTTTTGTGCAAAGTTGCATTGTTGAAAGTTGTGAAAGTTGCTCAAATTTGCAACTTTGTGGAAAAAGGGTTGTGGGATGGAACTATCTATTCTATTAGTTCCAGATGGCCAGTTAAACCCTATCCCCAACCTCATCCTATCTTTTTGAGTGGTCAAACATTCTCGGGCACGCTGAACCGAAATGTCCCTAAGGGTCACTAAATGCCATAAGGCAACGATCTTTAACGGGGCATATCTCAGAGCTTGTACGAGCCATGGATGTGATTCTAGTTCATATAGGACCATATTATGGAGATCTATAGTAACCTCCCTCACTTTTTGGAGATCTTACTCCATTTTAATTTTGTGACGCCATCTCGGGTGATGCTAAAACTTATAATGTTGGCCAGTACAAAGTTGCCAATTGCCAAATCTCTCTCACCTTTCATCGTGGGATCAAACTGTCTATTTTGTTAGCTCTAGGTGGCTGGGTAAACCTTATCCTCAACCTTGTCCCATCCCGTTGAGTGCTCAAACATTCTCGAGCACACCGAACCGAAACGTCCCTAAGGGTCACTAAATGCCATAGGGAAACAATCTTTGACAGGGCATATCTTAGAGTTTGTGTGAGGTATGGATGTGATTCTAGTTCCTATATGACTATGTTTTAAAGTCCTACAATAACCTCTCTCACTTTTTGGAGATCACACTTCATTTTGATTTTGCGATGCCATCTCGGGTGATGCTAAAACTTGTAGTGTTGGCTAGTAAAAAGTTGCCAATTGCCAAATCTCTCTTACCTTTCATCCTAGGATCAAACTATCTATTATGTTAGGTCTGCGTGGCCGAGTAAACTCTATCCCCAACCTTGTCCCATCCTATTAAGTGCTAGAATTTTCTCGGGCACATCGAACCGAGATGTCCCTAGGGGTCACTAAATGCCACAGGGCAGTGATCTTTGATGGGACATATATCATAGTTCATGTGAGGTATGGATGCAATTCTAGTTCCTATAGGACTGTGTTGTAGAGACCTATAGTAACCTCTCTCATTTTGTAGAGATCTTACTCTATTTTGATTTTGCGACACCATCTTGGGTGATGTTGAAACTTGTAGTGTTGGCTAGTACAAAGTTGCCAACTGCCAAATCTCTCTCACATTTTGTCGTGGGATTGAACTGTCTATTTTGTTAGCTCCGAGTGGCCGGGTAAACCCTATCCCCAACCTCATTCTATGCCATTGAGTGCTTGAATGTTCTCGGGAACGTCGAATCAAAATTTCCCTAAGGGTCACTAAATGCCATAGGGCAATGATCTTTGATAGGACATATCTTAGAGCTTGTGTGAGGTATGGATGCGATTCTAGTTCTTATAGGACCATATTGCAGAGACCTACAATAACCTCTATCACTTTTTGGAGATCATACTCCACTTTGATTTTGCGATGCCATCTCAGGTGATGTTGAAACTTGTAGTGTTGGCTAGTACAAAGTTGCCAACTGCCAAATCTCTCTCACCTTTTGTCCTAGGATCAAACTATCTATTCTGTTAGCTCCAGGTGGTCAGGTAAACCCTATCCCCAATCTCATCCCATCCTATAGAGCACTCAAACATTCTCAGGCATGCTAAATCAAAATGTCTCTAAGAAAGATAATGACACATTAAGAGGACTATTTGAATAATTGAAGCTTGCAAACATGGTGTGAAATTAGGTCAAAATAGAGAGGAGGACGGTGATAGATTTGGAACAATATGAAAACACATCTACAAAACATGGGAGGGAATTATATAATAAGCAGATAAAATGGGAACAATGGAAGAACAAAATGAAATTCTAGTCATAGAAATGATGATTAGCCAGCATCTTTTATCATACATTGCCCTTCCCTTCTCAATGTATGTTGACATAATGGATTGGTGGGTAAATTATGGCACAAATTTAGTAGTGATTCAACAATAGCTATTCATCATGGGGTAGACAGATCCTGTACTAAGGAGATGTAACATGGCCAATACTAAATGCTCACAGCTTGCAGATTTTGTTAGATAAGAGAACAAAACCTATAGTTTTTATCGATGAATATGGAATTGTGAAACTTATGTTGTTGAGTTGCTAATGAAGTCAAAGTACCATCATCTCTAATCAATCCCCCATGTTTTTGAGACACCCCCACATGGCAATTTGGTCATTGACAGGCACAAAGTTGATCTACTTCCTTCTGTAAAAGGATTAATATTGCACCTTTTTCAAATGTACTACTTCAAGAAGCACACATGGGATGGAAACCTACTTTTCATTAAGAACAAATATGGAAAAGGTCTTCCCAACTCTACAAACCACAACCCTTTCCATGTTACTCCAATTTCAACTTCTAAAATTGAATGACAAGGCTTATCCTATGCTACTATCCTCAACATCAATTACTGAATCTAAAAATGAAGTTGAAAAAGCCATCAAATTCATCACAAAAATTAAACAAATACAACAATATATGCAAACCATTCCATAGAACATAACTACCAAGTACATGCAGCACCACAAGCTTGTCCACTGCATTATGAGCCCTATAACATCACCAAGTAAGTAGGATTAGACACCACCTTTGAGTTCAATCTTCTTGCCTAGCTTGTTATGCACCTTGTTTTCAATTCAAAACTCTCACTCCATTACTAGCCACTTCTATTGAAATCTACAATGCTGTAAAGGCTCTATTTTCAATTGAACTCAATCCATTATGTGCCACCCCAACCAATAGTAACCAGATCATCAACAATCAACATCTAAGTTTGCCAACAAGAGACATCCTCTTCCTAATGATGGAAGAACAAAAATTTTCTCCACATCTCATTCTATAATTGGACACAATGGGTATTAATGCTTCTCAAGGGTTTGGGGACTTAGAGATAAATAACTCTATTTGTACTAAGATAATCCCTGTATTGCTTTGTCAACAACGCAATCATCACCTACAGAACACATAAGAGAAACACAACAATGTATGTCCTCTAAAAACTTGCCACACACATCTAGTGGCACCTATCCTAACATATTTGTTGACTACAAATAGTTGCAGTGACATATCTGGCCTTACCATTCTCTAGAAGCTATCTTAGTGGTAGATTAGGGGAATAGATTAGGCACCAATATGTACATCTCAAATTGTACCTCTTGGATAATAATATTGTACATTGTAGTTAAAGTCTAATATCTAACTTATTCTGTTATTTATTTTCCCGTCATCTTCTCCAACCTACTATGGTTCTCAGTCTCTGTCATTCATAATTATTCTTTTACTAACATTTAGTCCACTCAATGTGCATGTCCTCCAGGCACTATCCTTGACCCCAAATAAAATAGGGGTACGAAAAATTTGCAACATCTGCTCAAATGCTTGAAGAGTTTTTTTGCATACAACAACTTTGGTGTAGTAATATTTTTCAAATAGAATTCAACTAATAATTTTGGTTGAAAAAACTTGAAAAATTGTTGCAGGAGGCTTGAATGTTGTATGGAGAGATTAAGAAACCTAAACTAAGCACTATTTCTATGCAAGTGGGTGCACAATAATTTTCTCAGTGGGTGGTGCTGAAAATAAAATTAGTTGGATGCATTAAAGGGTCCTCATGAAACATAAAACTTCTATCTAACAACTACAATGTCCCAGATCCTATATTCATTAAAAATTACCACACACAAAGCTTCCATTTGGGGACAAAATCCTCTAATTCTCAATGGGGTGGCTACACAGCTGAAGCCTCCTCTCTAGCAACCCTAAAAAGTTTCCTACCAAAAAAGAATAACCACTAATTTGTCAGAATGACAGAAAGAAAAACTAAATAGTTGTTTACATAATTTCATGAGGCCACCTTTACATAATTTCATGAGGCCACCTCTGGATAGAAAACATAGGAGTTCTAGGCCTCTCCATGAGACTAAATTCTTTGTAAGGTTTGACATCCCTAATTTGTTTTACATATTTTCACAAATTCTTTGTAATGTGCATGCAAAAGAAACCAAAACATCCTACACATTCAACACCTTCATCATTCAGCTAGGAAACCTAATAAATTAAGAATCAGTGCAAAGAAACATTTACTCATGTTTGAGTTTCAGCTTTAGCATGGAAATAATAGTTCAAGCTTTTAAAAGAAACTAAATAATAACAATGGTTGAATATGATTTGTGGAGAATAAATTATATAATCCAGTTACATATGTAATTCATAATTTGGATTGACAATCTTTTGGTAAGTAGAGTAATCAATGAGTTGAATAGTAATCAACCAACACTTTTAAATGTTTTTGGTCTGAAACCTCTTTACTACAAAGGCATCCTGCACTAGTGAATAAATAAATGACTAATTATAATTGAAAAAGCCCATAACTTGGAGGCCACCCTATGTGAGGTTGTGAAACATTGAAATATAGGCTCGTGAGTTAATACATTATTTTAGAAACAAAATTTCAACCCTATAGATGCAATATTACCTCCCAAACCATCAATGCCAAACCTTTTGACTATAATATTAATTTATTAAACAACTTAAGTGTCACATAGCTATGAAAACAAGCAAAGAATAATATGCATGCTTTATTACTTAGGATTTCATGCCATCCAAAATGGCTTAACAACACCTAAAGATTTCATGACACAAAATAATAACAATAGTTGAATGGAATGCCCTCGAGTGGTAAATGCACATGCTTGTTTGAGAGACAAGAAAAAATATTAAAACTAAATAAAAGACTTACTCCAACATGTTGGGCAATGCCAGGTGGAAGTGTTTCACAACATAGACAAGAATGTGACAATTATAGCATTATGGAAATAGTAGTGTTAAAGAAGATGACAATAGGCACTCCAAAATTCATGGCCTAATTGAGCAAAGGAATTCCAAAAGATGTATTATATTATGCAAGCAAGGGCCTTGAAAGTGAGTGCAAAGAATTCTTTGACCAAGCCCTAGGCGAGCTAGGCAATGCCTGGCTAGGGACTATTAGCAAAGAAAGAGCTCTCAAGAGCAAAGCTTGAAGAATGAAGACTTTCCCTTCTAATGGATTGAAGAGGGTATGAGGAGGTTCTAAATTGTGGAGGAGGAATCCTGATGAAGTGTGGAAGGTGTCTTAAAAGTGGGGACAATAGGCAGCCAAGAAAGCCCTACCAAACCCTCAATTTTGCTATTTTTGTATGCACCCTAAGACTCTAAAAATCCTTGAGCATGGGTCTTGTGGATTAATTGTTCTTAAGGATAGAGGTGTTGAAACTCGAAGACAAAGTGATGCAATAATACATAGTAGAAGTCTTCAAATAACAAGGAATGGTGGAAATGCTCAAATTCCCTCAACACCCAAGGTGAAGGGTCCTAGTGCCAAATACCTATCATAGGTATGGAGATGGGCTCAATGGAAGGTTATCACAACCCCACAAGACAAGGTAACCTAATCACTAGGTCTACCCAAGTACCAAGCACCAAAAACTCAATATGCACTACTGGATTCCCTTAGCCAAAAGACGGATCAAACCCCAAAAACTAAATACAAAGACCAAGGGTGGCCTAAAATCAATGATATGGCCTATTTAGGTCCTAAAAAACATGAATCCATGATTCATTTCATCAAAGACAACTTATAGTATGAAGTTTCTTTGAAAAACCACTAAATTGGCTTGTGGCCCTCCAAGAATGAGGAAGAGGTGTAAATTTGGATTCTTCCAAAGGAAATTGTGACTTGAACAATGATTTGGATACCCCTTTGGGTCCTATGAAACATGCCAAAGTGCCCAAACATGGAGAAGAATGGAGGTTGTTGCTGTTGCAACATTAGACCAGATTTGAAGGCCTAATTAAGGTTCCATTTGCACTGCAGGTACACTTTCTACAAAGAGAATATACAATCCAACAATTAGGACATGTGGGGGCATGTAAATGAGACAAATTTATAGGATATTAGCCTTTGGTGAACCCAAAAACTCAATCTAGAAGGACTGTTGTAAATGCTGATTTGGTGTACTCTTCATGAAGCACACATAAGGTATGGCATCAAACTCACCTCCTTGCATCTTCTGGAAAAAACATTGTAGAATATGAAAGTAAATTATTACACCTTATATTCCACCAAAGGGAATCAATCTCACATGGTGGAATATGCCAAAATAACCTAGCCCTAGCAAGTTGCTGATTTGTAGGCTGATTTCTGGGCAGCCGACAATAAAAATTGAATAACTTTCAAAATCTGAAGAGTTAGAACATGAGACTTGTTGAAAAATGAAATAGATAAAATTCCTCAACTTTTAGATCCACTGAGACATCTCCAATCATCTATACACGTGTGTACCAAGGTTTGCAACATGTATTTATGCAAGGAAAAATGTTGATTTTATTGCTTTCAATGCCAAAATTACATATCTATCCTATCACCTACCTATAAGGGCTTATATAGGATGCTAAAAATGGTTATATGAGTTATTTTAACCAAATAGATGTTTGGGAGAGTATTTTACAAGTTTTAGCAACTTTTTAAGAAGTTGCTCAAAGTTGATTTGACAACTTTTAGAGCAATTTTTGCATATTTTGCAATTTTGCATATCTAGTGACCAAAATTGGTCCTAACCTTACTTTTATGATTTTTAAAGGATTTTAACCTGAGAAACATGAAAAACATGTAAATACCTATGCCTCAGATCATTAATGACCAATAGTTAGACAAGGTCTTATAAAATTTCAATCTTGTAACTATGGCCTTACAATGAGATCCAATTCTAAATCTATTATTCCTAAGCATGACTAAAGGCCACAAGGACCTTAGTTTGAAATCTTTCTGGTTCTTGTTGAAGGTAGAGTGGCTACTTCTACACCACAAAGGAGCTATTGGCCCTAGAAATCTATGTAGTGCCTGCCCCTAGGTCACATTTTTGTTATCATTGTCAAACTCTTTTAGGGCTAGTTTTA